>ML677342.1:63772-288318 GCA_007922305.1 Dermatemys mawii
CCCCCCCCATTACCTTAATCAGCCGGGTGCTCCTCCACCTGGGCCTGGCCAAGGAGCGCAGGGCCCGGTGGCTCCCCACGCTCCACCCGGCCCCCTGCCAAAGAGTGCAGGGCGGGCCTGGCCCGGGACCGCAGGGCTGAGTGGCTCCCCACGCTCGATCCGGCCCCTGACTGGGGAATGTGAGGCCCAGCAGCTCCCCGGCTCCTGGCCAGAGAGTGCAGGGCGGGCCCAGCCCGGGACCGCGGTGCCCTGCGGTTCCGGCGCTCCACCCAGCCCCCGGCCAGGGACTGCAGGGCCGAGTGAATCCCCGCACTGCCCCCAGCCGGGGACGCAGGGCCGAGCGGCTCCCCGCGCTCCACCTGGCCCCCCACGGAAAGCGCGGGGTCCCGCGACTCCCAGCGTGTGACCCGGCCCCCAGCCCGGGAGTGCGGGGCGGGTCCGGCTTCGAGCGTGGGGACCCGCAGCAGGCTGGCCAGGCCGTTAGACCGGGAACACGGGGCCTCTGGCTCCGTGTCCCTGGCCCAAGCTCGTGGGTTGGATGAAAACGGCCAGCAGGCCACATGCCCCTACCCCAACTTCTGCTTCCTCTGTTCCTGCTCTCCAGCTGCAGAACATCTCTGGCAGAAATACTGTGACTAGGCTGACTGCTAACACTACAAATTCATTCTCTTCTTCAGTTCTGCCATCTTCCTAGTTAAACAACTCCACTTAACCCAGGGATCGACAACAATGGCACACAGGACTGCAGGATAAGCACCCTTAGCAGGCCCCGCCACCTTGTTTACCTGTCGTTTCACCGACTGTGGCTCCCACTGGCCGCGGTTCACCGTCCCGGTCCAATGAGGGCTGCAGGAAGTGGTGCGGTGCTGGCCGCTGCTTCCCGCAGCCTCCTCTGGATCAGGATGGAGAACCGGGCCCAGTGGGAGCTGCGGTTGGCAAAACACCAGGTAAACAAAGTGGCGAGGCCAGCTAAGGGTACTTACCCTGCAGTCCCGTGTGCCAACATTGCCGATCCCTGACTTAACCAATTTAATTGAATCTCACATCCACAATCCCAGCCACTTCTGACTACTCCTCAAACCCTCTCCTCCTACTACCTTCACTTCTCTTTGCACAAGTTCTTCCATGAGAAAACTGACAAAATACAATATGATCTTCCATCTCTTTTCCTACAACTCTCTCTTTCTCCTCCCTGTCACAGACACAGGAGTTTCTCATCTGTCCTCCTCCTCTAAACCTTTCTCTTGCCCCAGTGACCCCATCCCATCTGATTTCCCTCATGCCTACTCTCATTCCTTCCCTTATTCTTCTTGACCTCTTGTGCACCTCTGGCTTAGTTGACTGGGATGAGGGCAGTCTAGCCTAGTGGTCAGAGCAGGCATCAGGAACCAAGGGCTAGGGTCACAGCCAGAGTCAGTAGTAGGAAGCCAGGGCCAAGGATCAAACCAAGTTCAGGAACTGAAGTAAGGAGGGTAACAAGCAAGGAGAGGTTGAAGGCAGAGACGGGACAGAAACAAAGGTGGGTGTAAGGCAGGAAAAAGGCAACAGGAGCACTCAGACTGGTGGGCATGAACATTGAGCAGCCAGCAAGCTGCTGCTACTGTCCCAAGAGCCAGCCTGCTGCCTCCTCCAGCCAATCAGACAGTATTGGGATCAGACTTAAATGAAGAAGAAAATATTTATTATTTCACCTCTTATTGACATTGGCATCAACAATCTCACTTTCTATTGGAGGACTAATGCAGGCCAAATGTACTGAGGAGGGTGCCTAGAGACTAGCTCTGCAGCAGGTCATGATTCCTGACACTTTCCTCTCGTGATACAAGCATGCTTTAGTCTCTCCCACCTTAAAAAACAAATCCACACTTGATCCAACTTGCCTTTCCAATTAGTGCTGCATTCTCCCTTCTCCCTTGCACCTCTAAGCTCATTGAACATGCTGTTTCCAATGCTATCTAGACTCCTCTCTTCCAGTTCCATCCTAGACCCTCTCCAACTAGCTTCTCTCTTTTGCACTTTACTGAAGATTACTCATGCTCTTGAAATCTTGTCCTTCTGTGACTGTCCTTTCCTGAGTCTCCTCCTACCTCTCTACTTGTTCTTCAGTGTGTCCTCTGGAAGATCTGCCTCATTCTCCCTCCAACTTTCTGTAGGAGTTCCACAGGGCTCTGTCCTTCATCCCTTTCTTTTCTCCCTCCACACTTATCTCTGAAATCTCATCCATAAATACAAATTCAACTATCATCTCTATGCTTATGACTCACAGATCTACCTCTCTATTCCAGGCCTGTCCCATTCTGTCTTAACTAAAACCATGGCCTACCTCTCTGATTGGCTAGAATCCATGAAGCGATATCGGCGCAAGCTCAGGATGGCTGAAACACAGTTCTTAATCTTTGCCACTATGTCATCTCAAACTCAGACCTGTCTTTTCGTCTTCACATCCAGGCTATAGCTAAATCTTGATGTTTCTTTCTACATAACTCTTAAGATTTCTTGTCCATTTACACAGCTACAACTCTTGTCCAAAGTCTCAGCTCACATCTCAATTACTGCAACATCCTTCTCACTAGCCTTGATTAAGTAAATCTCTCTCTGCTTGTATCTATGCAGCATGCTGATGCAAAGATCAGTTTCCTTGCCCATTGCTTTGACCACATCACCTCTCTCTTTGAATCCCTTCACTAGCTTTGTCTTCTCCGTTGCATCAAACATAAGCTACTTATTTCCATTTTCACTGCCATTTACAGCCTATCACCACCAATCCTACCTATCATCCATTCACAATCAAAATGTCAGCTCCCACTTCTGATCAGGAATTCCAGCCTCCATCACCCGTGCTTTACATTTTCAAATACACACCTTTGTGCTTTCTCCCATGCTGCCCCTCAAATGTGGGAGATGCTCCTCATAAATATACACACAGCTAACTCATTATCCTCCTTAAAATTATCCTTTTGCATTCTTCCTATTAAAAAAACTTGACCACGGTGAGGCTGTTGGCATGCAGAGACCACCAACAATCATACTGACAAGTATCATCTTAGTGTTCCTTTGCACTTTGCCATCTAACTGTGTCTGTGACCATCTGTTGTCTCTTGTCTTCTACTTGGATTGTAAGCTCTTTGGGCCAGGGTCTGTCTTTTTGGTCTGTGTTTGTGCAGCACCTAGCACAATGGGGTTCTGGTCCATGACTGGGACTCCTAGGTTCTACAATAATACGAAATAATTATAGAGATAACACAGCAATGTCTATTGAATGCTCTAATTTGTATTGCGGTAGTACCCAAAGGCCTCAGTCAGGATTGGGATCTTGCTGTGCTAAGTGGTGACCCAAAGAGCTTAAAATATGATAGGCAACAAATGCCTTTTTCCATTGCCATTTAGGACTTGATCCTGCTCCTGCTGATGTCAGTGGGTGTTTTGCTATTTTAATAGTATTGGGATCAGACTTAAATGAAGAAGAAAATATTTATTATTTCACCTCTTATTGACATTGGCATCAACAATCCCACTTTCTATTGCAGGACTAATATGACTGAAAGAGCGGCTACAAATGCCCTCTCACCTAATTATATAAGTGCAAAGCTCCCATTTGGGGAGTTTTGCTTGAGTAAAGATTGCCACTGATTCAGGTGGGAACAGCACTACTAAACCTGCTTGTGGACACTGACAAAATGTAATTTACACTTCTTCCTTGACAACGTGAGCTAAGGTGCGTGTGGAGGCATATACCATATATAATGGATATGGTGACATTTAGTCATTAGGTGCTAAAGGCATTGTGATACATATAAGTCTAATGGTCCAATTAGCCTAGTGTCCTGTTTTCTGACAGTGGTCAGAGACAAATGCTTCAGAGAGAATGAAGATCACAGGGCAATTTATCAACTGATTAATTCCATTTGGTCCGGTCCCAGCTTCTGGCAGTTGGAGGTTTAGGGACATCCAGAGCATGGGGATGAGTCCCTGATAATCCTGGTTAACAGCTATTGATAGACCTGTCCTCCATGAACATATTTAGTTCTTCTTTGAACCCTGTTATACTTTTGGACTTCACAACATCCCACAGAATGAGTTCCACAGGTTGACTATGTGTTTTGTTTGTTTTAAATTGCCCATTAATTTCATTGGGGACCTCTAGTTTTTGTGTTACATGAAGAGCTAAATAACACTTCCCTGTTCCCTTTCTCCACACCTTTCATGATTTTATAGATATCTATCATTTCTTTTCATCATCTCTTTTCTAAAATGACCAGTCCCAGTCTTTTTAATCTCGCCTCGTATGGAAGTTGTTCCATACCCCCAATTGTTTTTGTTGCCCTTCTCTGTACTTTTTCCAATTCTAATATCTCTTTTTGAGATGGGCAAAACTGCACAAAATGGGTATACCATGGGTTTACATAGTGGTATGATATTTTTTGTCTTTTTTATTACCTATTCCTCTCCTAATATTTTGTTAGCTTTTTTGACTGTTGCTGTACGGTGAGTGGTTGTTTTCAGAGAACTATCTACAATGATCTCTTTCTTGAGTAGTATCAGATAATTTAGAACCCATCATTTTGTACATATAGTTGGGATTATGTTTTCCAGTGTGCATTACCTTACACTTATCAACACTGAATTTCATCTGCTATTTTCTCACCCAGTCACCCAGATTAGTGAGATCTTTTTGTGATGTTTTGCAATCAGCTTTGGACTACCTATCTTGAGTAATTTTGCATCGCCTGCTACCTCACTGTTCACCCTTTTTTCCAGATCACTTATGAATATGTTGAACAGCACAGATACCAGTACAGATTGGGGACCCCACTATTTACCTCTCTCCATTGTGAAAACTGGCCACTTATTCCCACCATTTGTTTCCTACCTTTCAACCAGTTACTGATCTATAAGAGGAATTTCCCTCTTACCCTATGACTGCTTAGTTTGCTTAAAAACCTTTGGTGAGGGTCCTTGTCAAAGGCTTGCTGAAAGTCCAAGTACATTATATCGAGTGAATCATACTTGTTCACAGCTTGTTGACTCTAACAGATAATTCTAATATACTGGTGAGGCATGATTTCCCTTTAAAAATGCTATGTTGACTCTTCCTCAACATATCATGTTTATCTATGTGTCTAATAATTTTGTTCTTTATTACAGTTTCAATCAATTCACCTGGTACTGAAGTTAGGCTTCCTGGTCTGTAATTGCCAGGATTGCACTTGGAGCCTTTTAAAAATATATGTTATATTAGTTACCCTCCAGTTTTCTTGTACAGAAGGTGATTTAAGTGACAGGTTACATACCTTAGTTAGTTCTGCAATTTCATATTTGAGTTCCTTCAGAATTCTTGGGTGACAAACATCTGGTCCTAGGGACTTATTACTGTTTAATTTATTAGTTTGTTTCAAACCTCCTCTATTGACACCTCAGTCTAGGGCAGTTTCTCAGATTTGTCACATAAGAAGATCAGCACAGGTATTGGGATCTCCCCATAGCCTCTGCAGTAAAGACTGATGCAAAGAATTTGTTTAGCGTCTCTGCATCAGCCCACCTTCCTTAAGTGCTCCTTTAGCACCTCAACCATCGTGGGGCCCTGCTGACTGATTGGCAGACTTCCAGCATCTGATACACTTAAAAGAAATTGCAGTTAGTTTTTTTTTTACCTTAGGTAGTTTTTCAAAAAAAAAAAAAAACAATTGCCCTGCCTTATTATATATACTTTTATACTTGACAGAGTTTAAGCTTCTTTCTATTTTCCTCACTACGATTTTACTTCCAATTTTTAAAGGATTTTTTAAATTTTATTTTATTTTATTTAGTTTGCCTTTCACAGCCTCCTTTACTCTGCTGTTTAGCCACGGTAGCACGGTCCTCTTACAGTTTTTAAAATTATTATTTAGGGCATACATTTCATTTGAGCTTCTATTATGGTGTTTTTAAATAGTCTCCATGCAGTCTGAGGACATTTCACTCTTGTAATTGTTCCTTTTAATTTCCATTTAACTAGCCTCCTCACTTTTGTGTAGTTCCCCTTTTTTAAATTAAATGCTACTGTTGTGGGTTTATTTGCATTCCTTCCCGCACCCCCGATGATGTTAAATTTCATTACATTATGTTTACTATTATACTCACCTCTTGGACCGGATCCTGTGTTCCATTTCAGTGCACATTCCTTCCTGAATGTTTTGGGAACCTTATGTGGTTTTAATTTTTTTTTATATTTATCACATATAATAAAAGTAATAGCCGATGGTACAAAACATCTAAGGCAGATCCTCATCTGGTGTAAATTGTCATAGCTCCATTTATTTCAACAGAACTATGGCAATTTACTTCTGAGAATTTACTCTGCATTTTTTTTCAAGCATTATTGCATAGAGTTTAGTTACAGGACTCCCAATGGTTTTGGTTTTTTTAATGGAAGTTGCACTTCTGACCAATATCAGATAAAATACAGGTCACTGCAGAGTGCACAGAAACACATCTTAGTTCCTTACATGTGTAACATACAATTTTTCCCATTTACTGTAGTCACTGAAATTCATCACCCTCACTGAACAAAATCCAAGTGGTTATAATTGTGAAGGGAAGACTGCTATGGAGTGTTCATACCTAGATCTTTCTCACACCGTCACCCTGTGGTCAGGCGATTATTCCATTGTAATAATCTAGCTACTTGGATCATTGTATCCCTCTAATTACAGATCATGTGGTCCTTTATAGCAGGGGTCTCCAAACTTTTTTGATCATGCACCCCTAGCATGCAAAATTTTGAATACGGGAAGCCCCGCCCTAGCCCCGCACCCGTCCACTCCCTCTCACTTCCTGCCCCCCACTATCCCCCTCAGAACTTCCCCTCCTTGTCCCCTGACTGCTCCCTCTTGGGAACTCCACCCCCTATGTAAGCCTCCCTGCTCCTTGTCCCCTGACTGCCCCCTCCATGTCCCCTAACTGCCCACCTGGGGCTGGTCCCCGCTGCAGCACCCAGCTCCTTGGCCAGAACTGCCATGGCGCACCGTGGGTGGTCTCACACACCCCAGTTTGCAGACCACTGCTTTATAGAGCCGACACAGCGTGTGAAGGAGAGGTTCAGAGAACCCTCCACAATCTCTCTGACCACAGTACAATCACCATGAGGCATAAATAGTGCAAAGGGCCTTGTGCTTCTTCCTCCCACCCCCGCCCCCGCATTAGGGTACATGTCATACTAATCAGTTGATTAGGGGTTTTTTTAAGATTTATTTGAATCCCATTGAGCTGTAGGATGTAACGTCAGGTTTCTAAGTAATAACTACCAGAAAAGCAAGGATGAAAGATTTTGTAAGGCTTTGTTACTTGTAGTATGGTAATGCCAAAAGGCTCCAGTCAGTACTTGGCCCCCTTGATCTTTAAATCGATATTTGAGGACTTGAGTAACTCAGCCAGAGGTTATGGGCCTATTACAGAAATGGGTGAGTGAGCAATTGTGGCCTGAAAAGCACAGGAAGTCCAACTAAAAAATCATGTTGATGTCTTCTGGTCTTAAAGTCTGAGAGTCTATGTTAAGTGCTGCATAAATACAGAGGGCTCTTCTCTGAAGAGCTTACAATCTAAAAAGTCACTTACAGGCTAGCAAACAAGCAAAGTATTATCAATGTGATAATAGGAACTTCTTGCTAGTTTTTGAAGATGTCAGCTGTACATGCTGACAGCCCCTCAGTCTGCAATTTGTACTATTACTAAAATTGGCAAGCTAAGTGTCCTGGAAGAAGTGGGTGAAGAGGAGGAAAAGGAGGGATTTGAAGGGGAGAGTAGTGGCTTTATCTGTCAGCTCAGGAATGACATTCCATGCATAAGTGGCATCATGGAAGAAAGAGATGTTTATGGGAGAAGTGGGTTCAGTCAAGGCTGGCATTGTCAGAGCAGAGGGGCAAGGGAATATGCGTTCAGAATGTATTTTAAAATGTTTACAAATATTGAAGGAGAATATACTTCTATCTTAAGCATTTCTAATATGCCCATCATTGTATTCCCAGGTGGCAATGTTGTAACTGAAATCAACTGGTAAATCACCAACAATAAACCATTAAACTCTTTTGGCTCATATCAAGTGTAGTCTCAGTTTAATCTGATACATCCTCTATTAGCTCTTTATGTTCTCAGCTGATAGACTCTCTCAGATAGAACATCTGCATCTCCAAATTTATATTTTTAGGTTTGCATTTGATGTTGAGTCTGATGAAAAATACGTGAGCTCTGCAAGATGACAGAGCTTCCTGGGAGGTGCTGACACTATCAGCATCCACAGAAGTAAAATACTTCTTAAATTCAGATGATAGCTGCACTTTCCTGCTTGCTGAGCCACTGTAGGGCTGGGAATACTACAAAGATCATACACCTATTACAGGAGAGGGGTAGTCTTGTGCCCACTGGCCAAACAAGAGCTACAAAAGCTTTTTCTTCTAGATTCTAATTGTGCTACATACATGCATGTTGTTTTCCAAGACATTAAGGGTAAAATATTCTGGTACTTTATATATGATCACAGGGCATGATTATCTCTTCCTATGTGTTTATAAAGCTTCTTGGATGTTGCCACAATTCAAGTCATTATACATGTTCATTATAATTTGTAGTTACATGAAGAATGACAACTGAGCTTTTAATAAAATAGCTTGTATCTCTGCATAGGCTTAGTAGCAAAGGATTATCTTTGGAATAGCCTTTCACGCTCCATAAAATCATGATATTCTAAGAAATTAATTTTAGAATCATATGCATATTATTTCTCAATCATTTCCCTTTCAGGAAATTGTTCCCATTCTGCAAGCCTCCAGATCAGTTGTGGCAAGTGCATTTGCTTCATCTCCTGGAGTAAGAGTTATTAATGGGCTAAACAAAATATCAACATCTTCAAAATCTGTCGCCAAAGTCTTGCAGCCACAACTTGTACAAAATTTTGCAGCGTTAAA
This sequence comes from Dermatemys mawii, assembly GCA_007922305.1. Lineage (NCBI taxonomy): Eukaryota > Metazoa > Chordata > Testudines > Dermatemydidae > Dermatemys > Dermatemys mawii. Next base: position 72,712 of record ML677342.1, read on the forward strand.
TACTATGTCTCATCGTCTTCTGAAAAATGTAAACATACCAAAGCAACCTCTCTATAAAAATCAGGTATGGGAGCATTAGTTCAAATGCTAATTATTTAGGACCTATTCTGATGTTCTTTACCTGAAATGTATATCAGCTTTTCAAAACTACTTTCAAGTAAAAGTTCTGTTCCACAGCTCATTCAAGTTACTATGTGCAAAACAGGAATCTTTACCATCATTATCTCATTTTCCCTTATGAATACTTTCACCTCTATTACATAGTCATTCATGCTGGCACAAACCCTGAAACCATTGGTTTGTCCTCATTCAGTTGACATGCTCACTGGGCCAAAAAAGAAGGCATTTTGTCTGAATAAGGACTGTATACAAATAGATGCTCTGATTGCACCCAATATCTGCAAGTGGAGAGGCCTCTGCGTATGTGGTTCTCCTTCTGCAGGGAAAAAGAGCTTAGCCAGCTCTGCAGCAGCATTAACCCTCCTTCACCACCACTACTTCCTCCTATAACCCACAGAAGGTCTGCTGGGTCAGAAGAATAGGTAGGCTGGTAGAAGGACTGTGGTGGACGGCACCCCTTTATGCCTGTGATTCCTTTATGTTCCAGTGACCCACACAGATGACAAAATGAACGTAAATATAGACATTTCAGGAGTGGATACAGATAAAGGGAACTGCTGTGAAAACATTGCCCTGTTGAGCAGCATTGATATTTTGGCAGAAAAAAAACCTGTTTTAAAAAAATATTTTTCCTTCAGGTTAGAACATTTTCCCTGTTTGATGTGATCTCCTATCCAGCAAAGACTGCTCTGACCAGCATAATGTGTGCTTCCTATGCAGCACTAATTTACGTCGTGAGTATAAGCTTCTTAGTTCTCTACTTGATTCTGCCATCCTTACCCACAGTGATTTGTGCCTTCTCCATATGTGAAATCAATAGGACTATGTGCAGTATAAGGTACTACTCAATGGGTAAAGGGGACAGAATCAGGCATTTTTTGATCAATTCCATTCCTTAATATTCATGCTACAGTAATGTAGTCATCAGAATAAGGTTTAAATGTTGTCATCAGCAATGAGCATTTCCATTTTCCCTCCGCTCTTTTCATACAGGTAGCTGCATGACAGGCAGAATGAGATGGTTATTTATTTTTACTCAAGTTGCATTTGAGTGTGTACATGTTTAAGCAGCATTGCAAACTTGGTCACAAACCAAGGCATAAAAATCTACTCCCCTGTCTTCTGCTATATTGATTATGGAAATTAATAATATTTACTCATAAAAAAAATTAAATGAACCCAAAAAACCACCAACTACTTACTCTGGATAAGTGGGATGCTATTATTTTTCAGTGCTGCATTAAATTGTGTCTCATGAATTTGTGGCTAATGATTTGCTGAATCTTTACTCAAGATTATTTGCCCCTCTGACCCATCCCCTCTAGTTTGTCTCATAGATTCTAAGGACAGAAGGGCCCATCTTGTGCCCATATTGGTCCTTAAGTAACTTCTCCCTCTCTAGTGTTTATCCCTCTGACATATTTATAAAGAGCCCTCAGCCTCTGTTTTGTTTGGCTAAACAAGCCAAGCTCCTTCAGTCACCTCTCGTAAGGTTGGTTCTCCATTTCCATCCCAGTGTAGCTCTTCTCTGCACCTGTTCCAGTTTGAATTCCATGTTCTTAAACACGGGAGACCAGAACTGTACAGTATTCCAGATGAGGTCTCACCAAAACCTTGTATAATGCTACTAACACTTCCTTATCTCTAGTGCAATACCACACCTGATCCATCCTAGGATTGCATTAGCCTTTTTCACAGCTACATCACATTGGCATCTCATAGTCATCCTGTGATTGACCAATACAACCACATCTTTCTCCTGCTGTTGTTTCAACGGATAAGCCCCCAATTTATAACAAAAGTTCTTCTTGTTAATCCGTAAGTGCATGTCCTGTTTTTTCCCTACCCAACTCCTTCTCCAAATCCTATTCTTTCCCTAACCGATTCCACTCCATAGACCTCATCCCATTCTTCTTGCCCACCCAATCCTAATCACCACTTTCAGGCTCCCCATCGAAGTCTCTCTCCTCATCTACTTGCCCAATCAATCCCAGTTCCCCACTACCACCCTGACTCCTACCTCCCATCTCCTCACTCCAGCAATTTCTGTTCCTTGCGTCCTCTGATCTGTCTTCCCCACATTTGTTTCTAGACCCACTGTGCCCTCCCTGGCTCTTCATCGAATCTCAGTTCTCCATGTTCAATGAGGATTCATCTTGGTTGATTTTAGCTGCTAAACTCTTTGTCATCTCTATTATACATGGGAGAATGGAGATTTTTCAAGGCTTATAACTTAACCATATGTGATAGATTTGATAGATACATCCCTGACACAAAGCCAGCACCTGCCAAATTTCAAGTCCCAGCTCCAAAGCATGGGGGCTCAGAACTTCTCAAAGTGACCAGAATTTTATTAAATGGCAAAATATTTTTCCCTATTCTAATTCTCAGAAATGGCTGAACTGTTTCGGATTAAATTTAGAAACAATTAAAGTTTGGCAAAGATATAAGCAGCTGAAAATAGGGTCTTATAATGGCAAGTTTCAGGCTATTCTCCCACCCACCTACTATGATTGTATCAACTTAATATATTTTTCCCTTATATGGCCTTTATCTGTTTGTGTCTTGAGACTGTTAACCCTTCAGGGCATGGACTGCCTCTTTTCTAAGTGTGTATAGCATCCAATGCAATGGGGACCCAATCCCAATTGGGGGCTTGGGGTACTAGCAGATTATAAATATCTTCTAATAGCAAACTTTTTTAAAAAATTAATCCACTCCAGCCCTTCTAAGATATCCAGAATGATGGTTATTTGCACACTGTAGGGAGCAGAGGCACTATTCTACTTTACATGAAACCTGATGTGTAAAGTACTGAGTGCTAATACCCACTTCCAGCAATGGGATCTAAGGGCATCCAGCTCTTTGCAAGGAACATTCACCATTTTACAGCCTAGCTCCCTACTTGACTCATTACAGGCTCCATCCTATCCTGCAAGGTACTGAGTGCTCTCATTCTCATTTAATTCAATGGGAGTCAACATAACTTGGGAACTGGCAGGATTGGGTTTGTACAGCCAAATATGTTGTGAGATTTTCTATTCCAGGACCGGTTCAGTTTCTTATTGCTGAATTACAATCCATTGCCTATATGTTTAGAAGCCTGAAAAATAAAAAGCAGGCATCAGAAAGGTGAAGTACTTTTTGTCTAGTAGAAGTTTCATAATAATGTATCTTTTAGTATTTTTTCCAGCTCTTGTGGCTATGATCTCCTTAGTATTTTCTAGTGTCATGTACTATAGTTATTGGTCAGCAATATTACCTTAAATCAGGAAATAAGACATTAAAAGTCTTATTTTTGTGACAAATGTACAAAGTTGGAATATTTCTGAGTTATGTGCATGCTACTCAACCTTCCAACACCCAAATGCAGTACAAAAACAACAGAATATTGGCACACATAAATCAGTTAGACAGGAACGTTATATTGCTGTGGATTCCTTCTTTTTCTGTAAAAACCCCTCATTCCATAACCTCACAATAGAGTTTATTTCTGATGCAAATTTCAACAATAGAAATAAGAACGTCAAATGTGTTGAAGTAATTAACTTTGGGACTCCAGTGACATTCCTCAGTCAGGTACATTTGAGATGGCGAGATGTAAAATCAGTCATCAAAAATGTTTGATTTCTTGCCATTTCGTAAGTTTCTGGGGCTAAACTTGCTGCCCTGGGATTACTGGCACATGATGGCATATATCTCACTGGTAGATGTGCAGGTGACCAAGCTTATCTGATGGTGTGGCTTATGTGGTTAGGTCCCATGATGGTATGGGGACAGAGTTGGCAATAGGGTTTGTTGCAGGGACTGGTTCCCGGGCTAGTGTTGCTGTTGTGCTGGGGGTAGTTCCTGAGGAGTATTTGCTTCGGGTTTGGGAGCTGTCTGTAAGCAAGGACTGGCCTGTCTCCCAAGGTCTGTGAGTGAGGGATTCTCCTCCAGACTAGGTTGTAGATCCTTGATGATGCGCTGGAGGGATCTGAGTTGTATTTATAGTAATACATTCTATAGGATAAATTTGTAATAGTAATAACTGTTTAAATGTTTGATAGATATAATGCCATTGACCCTACTAGCAAATTCACTTAGCTACAACTGTATAAAGTGTGTGGCTACTGTGGTGATGTATAAAAGCTTGATCTCAGGAAGTGCTAAAAACATAGTAGCCCTGATCCAACAAGTACTTAAGCCTCTGAATAATTTTAAGTAGATATGTAGTCTTACTGAATTTGCTGGGACTATTCATATGCTTAACTGTATTGGAATGTAGAAAGCACCTGGAAGCACTGAGTCCTTTATTACTAAGATATTGGTATGTATTATAAAACTTCAAAATAAAAGGTACTTCTTGTTTATTTCAAATATCATACAGACAGTAACATACAACTCCACGTTACGGTTTTCTTCAACTAAATTATATATCTTTATTGTATGTAGGCAGTTTCTATTAACACAGTAGTAGGGAAAATAAAAAACATTGTTCAAGAAGAAAGGGCCTCAAGAGAAAATACTAAGAACAAGGAAGAAAAAAAAGTATTCTCCAACTATGAAGATTTAGGAAGTTACACTGTGCCCTCTCCAGAGAAGCAAGTCTTTTCTGAATTTCTTGCCGAAGATTCAACTAAGAGCAGCATTCACATCCTACATTCAGCACTGGATCAAGATACAGTACTTAGTAGTGGTAACTGAAGCTCACACAGGCTTGTGAGTTTTTTGTTAATGCACTGAATGTTTCAACAAAGACATTTAATATATACAGAATTTACATTCTCTATTTGTTATGAAGCTATTTGTATTATTTTATTATCTTCAGAGTTCCTTGACTAGTGAAAGAAAAAAAAAAATTATCTAGGTGTTGGTCACTCAGCATAGTTGTGGCTGAGGGCCTTACTATGAATGTTTTAGCGCCATCTTCTATAGGATGTAAATTTCTCACTGACACAAACTGTTTACATTTAATTGATTATGCAAATTTAAAAAGCCCATGCTTTTAAGTCTGGAATCTAGTGTGTTCCTTTTATATCAAATTCCACAAATCTGGCCCAGGTCTAATTGCATTTTTCTAGCAGATGGACACGGGCTATAATGGATTAATGTGTACTTTGTTTCCTTCACGGTGGTTCTACCTGCCAAGGATGTTTCTCTCTGATTTTTCCCATGTCCTGTCTTGATTCACTGGACCATGATGTTTGACTTCACAAAATGTTACAAATTTTAACAATAGCCATATTCAGTCATGTCAGAACTATGACAAAAAGAGATTATCTTTGGGTTTTACCCAAAGCATTAAGAGATTGTGTCCTCTATGTCCCATTGTTGTTGAGTTCTGGAGAGGCCACACAATCTTTTATGCTTCATTTTTTAAAATCTCTTTACAATTTCAGAAGCCAGATTTTAATAGAGAGGCCCAAAGTACACAAGCACCACCTTAATTTAGCATTTAAACACACCCCATTACTCCTGGCAAAGACATGATGTACACATACAGCTCTATTATGTATAAACAGATCTACCCATCTGTGATGGATTACACTACCCACACTCTGGGGTACCAACCTGTTCCCCCTTACACTGTCCTGCTGAGCCTGGCCCTCAAGTCTCCTCTAGCATACCGACATGTAGGGACACTCCCAGCTTTAGAAAGACACAGGGTATGTCTTCACTACCCACTGGATCGGTGGGTAACAATTGATCTTTTGGCGATTGATTTATCGCGTCTCGTTAAGACACGATAAATTGATTGCCAGCAGCGCCCCCGTGGACTCCGGAACTCCAGCTCACCAAGAGACGTAAGCTAGAGTCGACAGGGGAGCGTGCCGCCGACCGCTGCTACCATGAGGACGGCAGCTAAGTCGGCCGAAGATACGCCGACTTCAGCTACGTTATTCACGTAGCTGAAGTTGCATATCTTTGGTCGATCCCTCCCCCTAGTGTAGACAAGCCCCCTGACACTGAAATCAGCTCTGCATGGGAAGGCTTCAGCTAAGGAAATGCCCAACACTCAAGTGCAAACCTCCTCTGGAATGTAAAACCAAAACTAGGGTTAGCATATTTGAACTTTCAAAAAAAGGACACTCCGGGGAAGGGGGGGTGTTAAGCCCACTTCCTCCTACTTCTTGCCCCTGACTTCCCCCTCACAGAACCCTCAAACCCATCCAACCTCCCCTGCTCCTTGTCCCCTGATCACTCCCTCCCGTGACCCTTGCCTCTAGCCCCCCTGGGACCCTACCCTCTATTAAGCCTCCCTTCTCCTTGTCCCCGACTGTCCCCTCCTGAGACTCCCCCTGCAACCCTAACTGCTCCCCTAGGACATCATCCCCTACCTGTCTCCTCACTGCCCCGACCCCTATCCACACCGCCGCCCCCTGACAGACTCCCAGGGACTCCCACGCCTATCCAACTGCTCCCTGTACCCTGACTGCCTCCCTCCAGAACCCCTGACCCATCCAATGCCCCCTGCCCCTTGACTGCCCCCTCCAGAGACCCCAGCCCCTTCTCCAACCCCCTGACCCCCTTACCGTGCCGCTCAGAACAGCCTTTCTGGCTCCACGTGAAACCAGACACACTACCGCAGACACGTTGCTGCGATCCCCCACAGAGCACGCAGGCCCAGCCCCACCCCTGCCCCCCAGAGCGCTGCCAGGAATGGAGGAGCAGGGGAGGAAGAGGAGGAGGGGAGGAGTTCTAGAGCTGCTGAAGGCCCTGATGCAAGCGGCCCAGCTGGTGATCTGAGGCTGCGGGGGGGGGGGGGGAGAACGGGGGGGGAAGGGGGGGGGGCGGGGGGGGGAGCTGGAGAGGGGCTCTAGCTGTGGGAACGGCTCAATCCGGCCTGGCCACCCTGTCAGCCGCACCACAATCTACAGGGGGAGGGAAATCCCAGACCTTCTGAGATATATACAAATTCTCCGCAGACCCTATTTATAACCCAAAAAGACGGACATGTCCGGAAGAATCCAGACCTATGGTAACCCTACGCACAACTGTACTGTTTTGCACTGCATAGAGAACTATATAGCAGCATAAGCTCATGAAATTCACTCCCCCTCAATATGGGGGAAGAGATGCACTGATTTTGTCCCCCAGGTATAAATCCCACAAACTGGTTTCAGAGAAAACACCATGTATTAATTACAAAGAGATCACTTAAAACCTGTGGGATTGCAAACAGATCAAAGCAGATTACCCAGCAAATAAAACAAACAATATAAGCTTAAAATAACAATAAAGCCTGGTTACAAGTAGTAGTTTCTCTTCCTAAATATTGTTTTGGGCATATTGCAGAGGTTCTTGAAGGCAAGCTGCTTACTTGCAGCTTGAAAATCCAGGCATTTCTCTCATAGGCCAAACACGTTCCCAGCCTGGGCTCAGTCCTTCTCCCCACCCTCCTTTGTCTTTTAGCTCTTTCCTGCAGTCATCCTGGGTGGGGATTCAGTGAAGAATGAACGCTGATTAAGTCACTCCCCAGCCTTAAATAGGTTTTACATATGGCAGGAATCCTTTGTTTTCCAGTGTGATTCCCACCTTCACCACTCCCTCAGTGGAAAAATACTGGAATTCTATCATGGAGTCTAGTATCAGGTGACAATCACATGACTCTTCAGTGTCAAAGCAGCCATGAGTCAGAGGTTGTTTTTAGCATCCCAGGAAAGCTTCTCAGGAAGGTGGGAGATTAATATCTTCAAAGACCTATTTGTTCTCCCTAATGGTTCACTGACTGGTCACCAGCTAGCCAACCAGACTGGTTGCATTCTGTCTGGTGGGCATTCCCCATGTACAAATATTTTTGTAGTACAGATGGATAATTAATATTCCTATCTTTAGATACAAAAATGACACATGCATACAAATAGGATAATCATATTCATTAAATCATAACCTTCCCAGTAATATCTCACATGCCTTATCTTGCAAGAAATATAGCTATGCTATAATCATATTATAACAATAGTTCTGTGAAGACTATGGGCTGTAGGGCCACACAATCCTTTGCCAGATTAAACTATACCAGTAAAACAAAGATGGCCCAGTGCTCTGATTAGATCAGTACTTGGATGAAGAATAGTTGGTTGAATCAGAAGCTGAGCAAGACAAAGAATATGTTGGTGGGCAGAGAAAAGCACTATGAAGAATTTACAGGAATGGTGCAAATACCCTCCTCTGACTGAAGGTATATATTCCTAATTGGTCAATCTGTAGTTTACAAATGTTCCTGGATTCCTCAATGATGCCAAGCTTTTGAATAACAAAAACCAGTAGTAATGCTTTCTGCTCTAGTTGGCTATGAGATTCCATACCATCCTGGCAGACAGACAGATAGATAATGGTGTGCCTTCAGTTATTCACACCTTTGCCAGCTCCCATCTGGCCCACCATAATGCAATACATCTGAGCCTGAAGCCTTCTATGCCTAGGAAACTCCAACTAGTACCAAACATTGCAGCACATTTCAATAACATTGGCTACCATAAGCACATCAGCCCTGGGCTCCACTCTCTACACTGACTTCACCCAGAATATTGAACGAAGTTCCAGGGGTCTTGGTCCTTATCTTGAATGGCCTGACCCCAGAGTATCTGAAAGATCACCTAAAGTTCGGGGATAAGTACTGTGCTTGATAACTCTGATCTTCAGGCACAATGGGACTTTATACATATAAGCAAAGCTCATCTGTCCAAGAGGCACAGTTTTCTCAGGACCTAGTCTGAGACTGGAATGAACTGCCCTCGGGTGTCTATCACAAACTTTGCCACTTTCCACTCCAAGTACTAGGTACACACTTCTTTGAACTGCCATGTCTAAGATACCTTCTGATAAGTGTTTACATTTTTAAGATAGTCCAAAACCAAAATCTTACCCTGCACATCCAATTTTCCTCCAGAGGAAAGGATGTCCGAGAACTCATATGTGATAGATGTTAGTCATGTTGGTTAATTGACTGTTGGAATGTGCTCCAACACTGCAATGATCAAGGAGATACTAGTACTTATTTAGAACAGAACTGGGGTAACCGCACACACAAAAGTAACTATGCAAAAGCACATTAATTTGTACCTCACTTTATGAAACTCTAGTCGTATGTGTTAATAAGATAAAATAGGTTTTTCTCCTGACCCGCACACATCACATTTAAAAAAATAATCTTCCAATTATATTGAAATTATCATAGTTTTAAACTATTTAATGTATAAAAAGATTCTATCCCTCAATGGATATTTACCATAACATTTCAAGATGTTTTTATAAACTAATTAAATGCAATATTATAATATTCTTCCTCCTTAAGGTAAAAAGATTTTAACTCTAGCAGTGGAAGATTTAACACTTAAAATATTACAAACTAATCTAATGTACATTCATTCAACTTGTATTTTATTAAAGGCAAATGTAAAACTGCACTAGCACAATGCTAACTCATTCTAGATTTTGTTTATGATTAATGTAGAAATGAGTACACTTAATGCTTTAACATCAATAAAATTAGTACTGGTATTTCATTATATTAAGATCTAGAAAAAAAATCTGCATATCTTCCTGTGATCCTAATGATGCCTTGTATGCACACACTGGTATTTTGCATTATGGCCACTGATTTTGAAGTTCAGGATGTGCATTATTTTTTCTTATCAGAACTTCCAGTCTTTTTGTACTTATCAGCATAGTAATCAGAGTCACAGCTGATAGATAAGTCAGAAGGAGTCACATAAACACTGCCATTGTCTACAGTAACCTTGTGAGTTCTTTGCTTTATTCCTTTTGATCGCCATTTTGGTGTTGCTGATGGTTCTGTAGGATTTATGGCTTGATATAATCCTTCGCCTGTTGCCAAAGTAATTTTATACTTGTGCCAAGGACAAATAATGCAGGGCTGTCCATTGATATCCTGGGAAAAAAATTAAGACAACCCACTGAAATCTTACTCTTCCCTATGAAATCTCTCTAAACCAACACACAGCTTTGTGGCCTAGTTTTAATGCCCTCTACTGCCATGGCAGGAATATCAGGTTCTGTATTTAAAAACAGCAATTGGAATACCAAATCTGATTACTGATCCAGCTGGCGTAGCCTGTTTTCAACAGTGGCCAATGTCAGAAGATTCAGAGGAAAACCCATAATGTCCCTAACTGGCAATACTTGATCATAATGGGATTTGTGCGTATAGCTGATTGGGATTCTTTCTGACACCAGATAATAAAGATAATAGCCATTTTTATTTTCAACAGTGTGATTGGAGATGTTTTTACTTACATTTTGACAGACACCACATCTCTCTATGATGTGCAAACAAAGCATGCTGTCAGTTTTGTTTTATAAAATAAGCGTGTTTAGTAAGTGCTTAATAATAATAAAATGATTATTAAACTATTTTTCTCAAAAGTACCTGAACTTGGCCTCTCGTCCCTCAAGCCAGCAGGGAGTTGGGGGCATTGTGGAAATTGGAAAATGAAGGACTGTTAAAGAATGTGGTCCATTACAGAGAGAAAGGGCCAAATTTTGCTTTCATCTACACCAGTGTAAATCCAAATTAACCCCATTGATTTCAGTAGAATTATTGCAGTGTTACTAAGAACATTATTTAGCCCAAAGTGAGAGAATAATATAGAACTGAGATTAAAATGTAAGATTTTGAATAATTGTGTGTGTTATTTTTAGAATGTTACATACCTCTATCTCTCCAAGATGTAAAGGACCTCCTGCATCTGAAACATAGTGGAATATGGAATTAGAGTCAAAGCTCACACTAGCTTACTTTAAAATTGTTACATAAACACCAAGATGATGAGTGCAAACAATCTTACGGTAACAGCGACGGTCCAGGGCATAAAATTTCCCTTCATGGTAGAAAACAACAACTTCTCTGTCATGGACACTGGCTGTTATTCTTTGGGACTGTTTTACGTCTTCTTCTTTACCAACATATACAGGAGTATCAGCCTTCATTTCATCAGGTGTTTCAATTGAGCGGTGCAAATCCATGTCCTTTAGTTAAAAATAGTAACAAACCACTTTATAAAACAATAAACATTTAGGGTTTCTACACAAGGACACTTTGGATACCAAATCATTCATAAAGATATTATTTAACCAAAATAGCATAAGCAAAGCTATTGGTGAAAATATATCTATATTATATTAATAAAACATCCATGCTTCATAACAATGTATAGCCAGTCTGTTAGATAAAAGAACAAGTGTCATGGTATTCATTAAAATTCATTACTAGACTTAGGGCTTGGTTAACAGCAACACTACAGTTAGGAGCAAAATAAGAGCTTCTAAACTTCTTTTCATTAATTTATGCCAATCTCCAAAAGAACTCCATATAAACAAAAGCAAAGGTGCTAAAACTACTTTTTAGATAATGTTAGGGTTGGGGATATACACTGATTTTTTAAAAATAAAAGGGTTAAAGTTAACATGCAAAAGAAAAAAAAGTTTTTAAAAAAGTCTTTCTATGTACAGAGGAGAATGGGCACAAGAGAGGGTACAAGAGAGGAACCAAAATGGGACACAATCAAGCCCTAAAGGGGATAAAAGCAATGTAGCTCTTCAGCAACACATTAAGTTACATCAGTACCTTAGAACCATACTAGAGCATGACAGAAATGAAGAATGGATGAAAAAATGAAGTTGCAAAGTAATGAATGCAGCACCAGTTCCCTTCTATAGCTCCATCACATCCAGGCCTGCTCTGTTCTCTATGTATCAGCTCTAATAAGTGCTTCTTTACTGAAAAAGGCTTTCTGAAAGCTAGTGGAACTGGGCTGAACAGCAAAAAAAGGCAGACTGTGCGGGACATAGCATGGCTGAAGTAAACTTTGCAAGAACTGATAAGAGGAAGGCTGTGGCTGGGCTGATAACAGAAGATAAGCTGTTTGCGTCTTTACTCCTTATAATTATCTCATAGCTACCTTCTCCAGAATGTGTCTTGGAGTCACATTCATTTAAACAGCACTTAGAACGTTCCTATGGCCATTCACACATCGCAAATAAACAATTCTAAATCAAATACGACGCGTGCCACAGCCCCGGCAGACTGGTGTAGACACCACCATGGTACTTTCCAAGCCACTTACCACCTGATGATGCATAAATGATTATGCATAAATCAAATAGCAGTGTGGCTCCATCCATTTCTGTTTCAGCTCATACCACGTTTCTATTTCTAGCTAAGATTTTATAGTAATTATTAGTCACAGGCATACACTATCCTAAGAATTTCTCACTTCTTTTTCATAGCTTGCTTTGTAAATAAGCATAGTACAAATATTCTGATCATGAGACTGGGAATGGTAAACTCCTGATCTCTAATATCATTGATTCAACATGTAACCTTCAGCAAGTCACAGAGGCCAAAATTTTCAAATACAGTGCCTTCAGTTTGGCACTCTCATCCTCACGGAGATGCCTAAATATAAGTGACCCGATTCTTTCTGATAATCAACACCCAAAACTCCCACAAAGATTGATGGGAGTTTTAGCTGCTCAACAACTCTGCCAATCAGGCCACATTTATTTGGCGGCCTAACTATAGACATACACTCGAGTTTGACAGACTCTAAAAGGCTTCAGCTCAGCCTCTGATTTTGCTAACATGTTTTGGAACCCACATTTAAATGTTTGGGGCAAGTGCTACCACTTAAATATTAAATGTTTTGAAGCACAATCATGTGTAAATACTAGCATATGGGCTTACAATTAACGGCAGGACCCAAACTGGCCCAATAAACAGCAGGTCTTCCAGGGAAAGCCCTTGAGACTGACAATTTGAATGAGAGTCCAAGTCTGTTAAGAAGCACTGTGGCCAGCGAAGTTTCTAGCACTGAGGGGGAGAGCCAAGGGATTCTTGCTAAGGACAAGCTATAATTAGACCCTTTCTTCAGTCCACTAATGGTGATTCTCTCAGCTGGAACTAGCTGGGAGCTGGTCCTGGGAAGAGCTGGCTGGAAGTGGAGAGTCGGGCTCTGGCAGAGGAGGGGGAGGCTGGCTCCTTGCCCAGTGTCTCTAAGAGAAGGGGGTATTCCAGGTCGCATGACAGAAGCCTACTCCAAACTCCACTCCAGCCTTCCTCTGGTATCCTTCCTCCTCATCCTCATCCTCAGTGCCTGGCTGGAGTCTAACAGCCGCCCGGGTTCGCGGCCGGCAAAGCGAACGGGGGTCTGTGGCGGGGTGGGGAGTCACGCGCTCATCCGAGGGCGCTGACAGATCGTCACGCCCCAGCGCACACCGGATCCCAACCGTCACTACAGCCGGGCCGAGAGACAGGATTGCGCCGCCGCAGCCAGGCCCTGTGGAGACTACAACTCCCGGCAAGCACCGCGCTCAAACACAGACTACAACTCCCGGCAAGCACCGCACCCGCTCAGGCTCTGATAGGCCGCATAACAAAGCTCGCGCCAAGCGTTCTCCACCGGCACAATCAGCCCCTGTGCACCCATGGATGGGTCCGGCAGCGGCGATCCAGCGACCGACCTAATCAACTCCCGCCGAGAAATGTTTCCACGAAAGAGGGGCCGCGGAGAACACGTGACACGAGACCGACCAGGCTATTGGAGCCCACGTGACACGCGACGAGCGCATCTCCTGTGCGTGACCCCAGGGCATCCCGGCGCTGGAGCCCGTCTCCGCTGCCCTCAGCGCTGAGCGCCTTGCGGACTGGCGCGGACGGGAAACGTGAGGGTCTCATCTGGCCGGGGGCGGGGAGCGCTGTATGGGCGGCCCTTGCGGACGCTGCTCGCTCCCAAAGCGCTTGGGATGAAATTCAGAGCGGGAGACTTCTGCCGTCCAGAAGCCCAGGGGGAAGAGCCATTGTCCATGTGTGTTCAGCCGGTAGCAGACATGAGCCCCTCTCCTTACTTTCAGCACTGACAGACCTGCCCTAAGGGTGTCGGTTGGTTCCCCTCCGCCGCTGACTTGTAAATATCACGTCATTTCATTTGAATTCACTGATGATGCGGACGTACGGGTGATGCCTCTCTTGGGTTCTGTAGATACATTGGTCTCTCTCCAGATAGGGCAGCTGAAGTCCCTGATGACAAGTTTCAGGCCTTGGGAGGGGACTATGCACCTGCATCACTATTTGCAGCATCAAGGCCCTTGGAACATGTTACGTTAAGAAAGAGGGACAAAGCCACCTAGTGCTAGCAGCCTAGAAATTCAGCTTTAGACTTGAAACTTTCATAGGTGATGATGATTCATGTGTAGTGTGACAAAGCTCTGTCCTTATCTTCGTGGATCCTGCATTTCCTGGCAGATTTTTACTAGCCTCAGTGGCTCACTGTGACCCTCCACGGAGCCCTTCTCTCTCTGGAGACAAGGTCACAGCCTATTGAGCCATTTTCATCACAAACCAGTGAGGAGAAGCTATCCTTCCTGGCACAGTCTCTATAGTTTCCTAATCTCAGAGACTAATTAGGGGAAGCAGAAAGGGGGGAGCCCAGGCCCACCCTCTACTCTGGGCTCCAGCCCAGGGACCCTAATAGTATCAGCTAAGATGGCTGACCTTTCAGGCACAAAACACAATACAATTCCCTGGGCTACTTCCCCACAGCAGTCCCCACTTCTTCAAACTCCACTTCACCCTTACCTCAGGGCCTCCTTCCTTCTGTATGATATGTTGTCCAACACTCAGTCTCACCAACAGCCTAACTTCCTTCCACAGCTCCTGACACCCACAGCCCACCTGACTAACTGGGAGGTTTTTATCTGTTTTCAGCCAGTCCCTGGTTGGCTTCAGGTGTCCCAATCAGGCTAGCTGTTTCTACTCCTTTCTAGAAGGTTCTTAATTGGCCCCAGGTGTCTTGATTGGCCTGGAGTAGCCTTTGTTTGGCTATCCAGGGAACAGGGAGCTGCACACCCTGAGACTAATGTACCTGCCTTCCAGCACTCTCCTGTATCCTTCTGGTCTGACTCCGTCACATATCCTTCCCCCCTGCTCAACACCAAGGGGTTGGGCAACTTGGGTCGACATACAGTGCACCTGTGATAAGCCATCTGTGTTGCCGTGGCGACTTCCGGCTCTGTGTTGTATGCGGAACTGAAAGGGTTGAAGGGATAAGAACCATCTAGTCACTCTCGCATTTTTTTCCTTATTCCGCTGCATCCATTGGAGGGGTGCATGGTCCGTCACAAGAGTAAATCGCCGGCCTAAGAGGTAATAACGCAGTGTCTCCATGGCCCATTTGACAGCAAGGCATTCTCTCTCGACTACTGCATACTTCTGTTCTCTTGGGAGCAGCTTTCTGCTTAGGTAAAGGATCGGATGTTCTTCTTCTCCAACCATTTGTGACAGAACCGCTCCCAACCCCACTTCAGAAGCATCTGTCTGTAGAATAAATTCCTTGTTGAAGTCCGGGGCTTTAAGTATAGGATCATTACAGAGGGCTGTCCGAAGGTCAGTGAATGCCCTCTCTGCTGCATCAGTCCATTTTACCATGTCTGGACCTCGGGCCTTCACCAGGTCCGTTAAGGGACTTGCCCTAGTGGCGAAGTGGGGAATGAAACGTCGGTAATAGCCTACTACACCTAGGAATGCACAGACTTGCTTCTTTCGGGATGGCCGGGGCCAGTTTTGAATTGCCTCTAGCTTATTAGTTTGGGGCTTCACTATGCCCCTTCCTACAATATATCCCAAGTATCTAGCCTCTGCTAGCCCTATGGCACATTTAGCGGGATTAGCAGTGAGGCCAACCCGTCTTAAGGTGCGCAGTACTGCTTCGACTTTCTCCAAGTGTGTTTCCCAGTCTGGCGTATGGATAATGATATCTAGGTATGCGGCTGCATAACTAGTATGAGGACGCAACAGTTTATCCATGAGACGCTGGAATGTGGCCGGGGCCCCATGTAGCCCAAAAGGGAGGACAGTATACTGAAATAGCCCATCTGGGGTGAAGGCTGTCTTTTCTTTAGCTTCTTTGATCAGGGGAATCGGCCAATACCCTTTTGTCAGATCCAATGTGGTCAAAAATCGGGCACTACCCAGTCGGTCAACCAGTTCATCTATGCGTGGTATGGGATATGCATCGAATTGGGATATTTCATTCAGTCGGCAAAAGTCATTACAGAATCTCATGGTTCCGTCAGGTTTAGGCACTAGAACAATTGGGCTGGACCACTGACTATGAGATTCTTCAATAACCCCTAATTCTAACATTTTCTTTACTTCAGCCTTGATTTCTTCTCTTTTGGCTGCTGGAATTCGGTAGGGTCTCAATGTTACCTTGGCTCCAGGGATCGTGCGGATATGGTGATAGGCCTCAGTCGTCCGCCCCGGTTTTGTAGAGAACACATCTTGATTGCGATTGATCATGTTGGCTGCTTCACTCTTTTGGATCGGCGTCAAGTCTGGAGATATCCTTACTTGCTCGTGTACATCATCTTCCTGGGGAAGGGTCTCCTGGGTGACTAAGCATGCCTCTCGATCATGCCAAGGTTTTAGAAGATTGATGTGGTAAATTTGCTCCGGCTTCTGATGGCCGGGCTGCCGTATCTTATAGTTCACCTCTCCCACAGCTTTGATCACTTCATAGGGTCCCTGCCACTGGGCCAATAGTTTACTTTCTGCTGTGGGCACCAGTACCATCACCCGATCTCCGGGTTGGAACTGCCGAAGCTTTGCTTGGTGATTATAATGGATTTGTTGGGTCTCCTGTGCTTTCTCTAAGTGTTCCCATACAATGGGCGTAACTCGGGCTATCCGATCTCGCATCTGCAGTACATGCTCAACTATGTTCCTTCCAGGATTTGGCTCTTCTTCCCAGGCTTCTCTGGCTATATCCAGTATGCCCCGGGGATGGCGCCCGTATAGTAGTTCAAATGGAGAGAAACCCGTGGAGGCTTGTGGAACCTCCCGGATGGCGAACATGAGGTAAGACAATAGCGTATCCCAGTCTTTCCCATTGCGGCTCACCACTTTTCTAATCATCGCCTTGAGGGTTCTATTGAACCTTTCCGCAAGTCCATCTGTTTGCAGGTGGTATACAGAAGTCCGTAAGGCTTGTACATGGAGTAATGAACAGAGATCTTTCATCAGTTTGGACACAAAAGGTGTACCTTGGTCAGTCAGTATCTCCTTGGGTAGCCCAACTCGGGCAAAGATCTGTAGTAGCTCCTTAGCTATTGTCTTAGAAGCTGTATTGCGTAGGGAAACAGCTTCTGGGTACCGGGTTGCATAGTCCAGAACAACAAGCACATGTTGGTGGCCCCGAGCTGTCTTCTCAAGGGGTCCTACCAGATCCATGGCTATGCGTTCAAAAGGGACCTCTATTATTGGAAGAGGTATTAAAGGAGCCCGCAAGTGCGGGCGAGGACTATGTAACTGACACTCTGGACAAGAGATGCAGTATCTTCGAACATCTTCGTGTACTCCTGGCCAGAAGAACCTCTGCAGGATCCGTGCCTGGGTTTTCTCTACCTCTAGGTGTCCTCCAAATAGGTGACTGTGGGCGAGGCTCAGTATGGCCTTTTGATGTTTTTTTGGCACCAGAAGTTGATGTATCTCTTGCTCCTGTATTGGCACCACACGGTACAGGAGATCTTTCTTCACGATAAAGTAAGGTCCTGGACCCCGGGCCTTCCCATCAACGGGTATCCCATCTATCTCGGCTACCTCTTTTCTGGCATTATCATATCTAGGGTCCTCTGCCTGATCCCGTCTGAAAGACTCTCTCCTAGAACTAACGTGCCTGAGCTCCCAGGGGCTGGCTCCTGCTTCTTCCAATGGTTCATCGCCATCATGGCTGTGGGCGGCCTCTGGCTCATTTTCTGGGGTGGAAGTTTCTCTGTTGGCTGCTCATGTCCGTCTGCCTACTAGAGCAGTTTTCTGACCCTGGGACAGGATCCGGGTTCCTAAGGCCTTTGCGGCCTTCCTTTCTTTTTAAGTCTTCCGGGTCCTTTTGGGGGCTGAGAACAGATCCTCTGAAATTTCAGCAAACATTGGGGGTTGACATTCCCCTGGCAGCAAGCTGCTGTCCTCAGGGTTCCCACTTTCCTCCAGCCTCTCTGGGGGGAGTAAATTATCAAACCCTGGATAGTCCCTCCCAACGACTACAGGATATGGGAGTTTAGGAACTACGCCCACGGTCACCTCAATGGGGTTCCCCTGAACCTCTAACTCCACCGGGATGGTGGGGTAATGGCTTACGGCCCCATGTAAGCATGTCACTGCTACGCGTTTGGCTTGCAGCAGCTGCCTACTTTTTATCAGTTTACCCGATATAAGGGTGATAGCACTCCCAGAGTCCACAAGCGCTGTAGTCTCTACTCCATTTATCTTCACTGATCTGTTGTAGTTATGTGGGGCTAACGCAACCCCTGCAAGGTGGATAAGGGAGCATGGGACTTCCCAATCCCCAAAGTTACATTGCATAGGCTCCGTGGTGTTGGGACACTGTGCTGCTATGTGTCCCCACTCCCCACATGCATAACATCTATACTTGCTTCTAATTATTTCCCTATCACAGGAATTAGGGGATTTAGACCCAAGGTTCCCCCCACTTAGACCAATCCCTTCCTTCTGGGGTCCCCCATGGTTTTCAGCCCGCCCCTTCTTCCACCTAGGATTTCCTGGGGTTTTGGTCGCCCAACCTTCTGGGGTTAGGTTCAGGTGCTTGCTCCGGAAGGGCCTTCCTTAGGTAGTCGGGTCAACTCCCTGGCTGTCTTCCGTCTTTCTACCAGTGTGATCATCTCGACGTAGGTGGACGGATCATTCTAGCCTACCCATTTGCAGAGATCTGGTGGCAGTCCCCGCATGTAATGATCTATGACCAGGGTCTCCAAAATCTCATTCGGGTTGCACACCTCAGGCTGTAACCACTTCCGTGCAAGGTGTATGAGGTCAAATAGTTGGAACTTTGGGGATTTATTCTCCTGGTACTTCCACTCATGGAACTGCTGGGCCTGTACTGCTGCTGTTACCCCTGCTCGTGCTAGGATCTCTGCCTTCAGCCGGAGATAGTCAATGGCATCTGAGGCAGGCAGGTCAAAGTAGGCCTTCTGGGCCTCTCCGCACAAAAAAGGGGCGAGAATGCTAGCCCACTGCTCCTGGGGCCATGCCTCACGCTGAACAGTCCTCTCAAACGAGAGGAGATATGCCTCAACATCATCTTCTGATGTCATCTTTGGTAGACAAACAGTGGCCCTCAGGGTTCGCATCCCATCAGACCCTCGGGGCTGGGTGGTGAGGATCTTTAGCTGATCCACTACCTCTCGCAAGAGGGCACAATCTTGGATTACCTAGTTCATCAATAATTGATTAGTTTCCTGCTGAAGCCACATAGACTCCTGTTGTGCCTTGGCCTGAACCCGGGTGGCCTCCTGCTGGGCTGCCGTGGCTTGTACCAGAGCTCTTATCACCTCCTCCATTGTGGCACAAAACAAATGGACAACCAACCAACCAAAAAAAAAAAAATTCCAAAACCCCAGTGCACTATATTTTTTTTAACTTCTTTCTTCCGCCACGCTGTGTATGATGATCCCACTTCTCACACCAGTTGTGACAAAGCTCTGTCCTTATCTTCGTGGATCCTGCGTTTCCTGGCGGATTTTTACTAGCCTCAGTGGCTCACTGTGACCCTCCATGGAGCCCTTCTCTCTCTGGAGACAAGGTCACAGCCTATTGAGCCATTTTCATCACAAACCAGTGAGGAGAAGCTATCCTTCCTGGCACAGTCTCTATTGTCACCCAATCTCAGAGACTAATTAGGGGAAGCAGAAAGGGGGGAGCCCAGGCCCGCCCTCTACTCTGGGCTCCAGCCCAGGGACCCTAATAGTATCAGCTAAGATGGCTGACCTTTCAGGCACAAAACACAATACAATTCCCTGGGCTACTTCCCCACAGCAGTCCCCACTTCTTCAAACTCCACTTCACCCTTACCTCAGGACCTCCTTCCTTCTGTATGATATGTTGTCCAACACTCAGTCTCACCAACAGCCTAACTTCCTTCCACAGCTCCTGACACCCACAGCCCATCTGACTAACTGGGAGGTTTTTATCTGTTTTCAGCCAGTCCCTGATTGGCTTCAGGTGTCCCAATTAGGCTAGCTGTTTCTACTCCTTTCTAGAAGGTTCTTAATTGGCCCCAGGTGTCTTGATTGGCCTGGAGTAGCCTTTGTTTGGCTATCCAGGGAACAGGGAGCTGCACACCCTGAGACTAATGTACCTGCCTTCCAGCACTCTCCTATATCCTTCTGGTCTGACTCCGTCACAGTATCTATAATAAAATGAAAAACTCTGCAAAACCCATTTGTTACCAATGTGCATAAAAATCGGGAAATTTTTAAATAAAAATGATTTTTTAATTTAAATGGAATACAGTTTTTTTCCAAACAAGTCTATTTAAAATTAAATATATAATTGACAACCTATGTTAAGGCATAAACTTATTATAATCTATTGACATAATCTAAATTAAATCCAAAGAATAATATGAAGTAGGATCTATTTGCTCCTGAAGTTTTAAAGAAAGTCAAACCCCTGAATGTTGGAAGTCACTGGCTAAGTACTTGGAACCACAGTCTGCTGACGTACTAAACCAACTTTTGATAGCAATGGCCTCTTCTGAAGATGCAGATTTTTTTTCATTTCAATTTATTCAACTATTTCACTTGAATGACTAGTTCATTCAAAGTTAAGAAACCAATCTGGAGTTGAAAAAATAGGAAAGCTTATTTTCCTCTTCCAATCTATGAATAAAAATTAGAGGATGTGATCTACAAATTCTAAAATCTTAAAGGACATAGGCCAGATCCATAAAGGAATTTAGGTAACGCATCACTGAGCATAGTGGTGCTTAACTTTTAGGCACATAGAAAACCACAGGAACAAAACCACAATCCACAAAGGTTGAGTTAGGTTCTGCCTAAGTTCCCTTTACACCTCAGTGAGGAAAATATCCCCACAGTTATAGCTGCCTACCGTGTTCTTCATAATATATGTGAGTCAAAGGAGGAGAAATTTCCCCAGGGGTGGAGCATGGAGGTGGAACATCTGTTTGCTGCTTTTGAGCAGTCAGATACCAGGACTGTAAAAGGAGCTCAAAAGGGAGCTATTCAGATCAGGGAGGCTTTGAAGGAGCATTTTAAGAATGGGCCATTGACATAGATGACGTGCCTCCCCATACTTGGGGGGTACAGTCTAAAGGGGAGGACACATGACAGCCCTATGTGTCTTGTTCGCCCAGTGGTCACTGCGCCCTGTGACCAGCCCAGAGCCACTGTGCTCTCCCTGCCCCACCTTACCCTGTGCCTCCCTCCAGAACATTCAGCTGCTCTCCCTGACAGTTGGGTCTGGAGAGAGATTGAGCCACTTTTACCTGAGAGAGCCTGGCTGGGAGGCAGCGGTGGCCTGCTCCCTGTCTGGGCTTGACTGCCAGGGAGAGGAGCCAAGCGAGCTGGAGCCCCCTGATTCCCTGGCATGTTTCTGTGTGTGCTAACATAACACTGCAAATGTACCCATTGGTATTGTCTCTGAATGTTAGCTAGTCACCTTATGTTGGATAACAATAATAAAGATTTGTTCACTTTCCATAAATTCAGTTTTATTCCACACCCATGCAAACATATTCATGTACTGGTACCATAAGCTTCATACGCACAGGGAAAAGTATCTTTAAATGGGAAGGAACAGGAAATTCCCAAGCACATTTGCCAGTGAGGCACTCAGAGGTGAGCGTATATCCAGCTGTCATTGTGCTGCTGAGGCCCTGTAGAAAAAGATGAACGGAGGAGGCAGTTCTGAATGGGCTGCAGAGGGAGGCAGGCACGGATGTGTTCAGACTGAAGTTCAGTCAGGAACCGCAAAATGTCTGTTTGCTCCCTGAGCAGTGTTATCATGTGTTCCTACCCGTTTCCTATCCTAACCATCCCATCACCATCTGTCACTGATTGCCTCCCTCCATGCTCTCTGCTCACAATTCGAAGCACCAGGCTCCTGCAGCACCTCCTTAAACAGTCTTCCTTACTTCTCCAGTTTCTTTTCCTTAACTGGGTGAGGTGCTCTGCTGTTGTGTGGGAGACAGTCAAAGGCACATCTGCAGCTACTGAAGAAACAATAACAGAGGTGTTATTGTCAGTGCACTTACATCTGTGACCCAAACAAGTAACAAACACATCTTTCTCTCTATTTGTTGGCATTCACACAGCACAGTGGTAATCCCAGCCATGGTGAGTGGGGGTGAGTTGGAACAAAGCCATGAGGATATCACTACTAGTGCATAGGACTACTGTAGTGAATACTGGCATGGTTTTCCACAGGCAGGGGTGACTGCACCTGCTATTTCACTCCTGAGGTTAACTGAGGCTGCCAGGGTCCAGCTCCCACATGCATGTGGCTGCAGATCCTGACCCTATGCTGCTGCCCTGTGTGCTGCTATGGTGCCTGCTGAACTAATCACTGAGTGGCATGGCAAAGTTTCATACCATAGGGGAAGAAACAAGGCAGCCCTCCCATGAAACCTTCAGCAGACGATTGGAGATCACCCCCAGGAAAGTTTCCTCGAGATCTCTATGGAAGATTCATGGGACATCCCAGTGTGCATCCACAAACTTTTCCACAGGGTCCCTCTCCCTAGCTGTAGGGGGGAATGAGAAGCAGATAGAAACTGTTCCTGCATTGGTTATTCACTACCTCTTGTAGCCTGATTACAAAAGCAGTAAATGAGCAGATGGGTCCCTGCATTATGGAAGCAGAATGAGTACTTACCCGAGGTTCCCTCCCCTGCATCAGGCTAGCTAGTGCTGGATGTCTGTAAATGGCTAGATTGTCCAGGAATCAAAAAGAGGTCCTGACTCACAGCCAGATCACCCTGTCGCCTGTCCCCCATCCTCCTCTGCTTCCACTTCCTCGTCCAGCATGTCGTCCTCTGGGGTCACTCTGGTGACCAGTGACTCCAGCCTTCCCAAAGTATCTAAGAATAGGCGTGCATGCCGGGTGTGCCCAGGCACACCCTAATGTCTCAAAAAAAAAAGTGGCTTTCAGTGCAGAGTGTGGCACCTTTAAAGAAAATAAACAAAATTGAAATGTGCTGCACACGCCTATGTATCTAAGGGACTCTTAGCAGTGGAGGTGGGGTCACTGCCAAAGATGGAGTGAGTGCAGCTCTGTACCAAAGCGGCCATTTGCCTCTCTTGCCTTTTGGTACACTTGCCTCAGCTCCTTGATTTTTATGTGGCACTACAGCATTGTAGGGATGACATATTAAAGTATTAAAAATGATTTTTCAAGTGGAAGTGACTTTTCATAATTTGTTTTTTATAATTGAAAGTTTACATAGTATAAGTTTGTTAAGTAGAAGTAGCTTGATAAGTGTTTAGATTTATTATTATTATTTGTTAAGACTGTTAAATGTTTAGATTTATTATTATTGCCCCTTTAAAATATAATTTGTTAATATTAGGTTATGTAACTTGAAATTGTACTATGTAGCCAAAAACAGCTCCTTTTTTTTTGTTTTAGGGCACTCTTAAACTTTTGCAAGTAGCTACTTAAAATTAACATTGCAGCAATACATTGAAGGATGCATTGTTAAGCCACTAACTTCGCTTTGGGAGCCAAGCCCTGTAATTGATTAAGGGCATTGTTACACAATTGATGCCAGTTTTTTTTAAAGCGTTGTGAACCAATTAACCCTAATTGCAAAGTAAAACATTGTAACTATAACAGTAACTAACTTAGCACTTAAAAAGAGAGTGTTTTAAGAAATGCCACCCAGAAACTTTTATAACTTTTTGTAACTATTGTATGTGTAAAATTATTATTATACAAAATACTGTATGTAAAACATTAATTAGGAAATGTATGTAAGAGAGAGAGTGCTTGGACAATAAATGGATGGTTTAAAAGGTTTTAGCCTAAAAATGCAGCATCAAAGGGCTGAAGAAGGTGTCAGGTGCCAGTGCAACCAAAAGGTGTCAAGTGAAAAAAAACTGGAGACTGGAGGTCCACCCTATGAGATCACTAAGGAGCACCTGGCAGCCACCCTGAAAACATCAGCATGACACAGCAATTCCCATAGACTGGCATAAAAAAAAATTCCTATAAAGACTGAACCAAAAAACTATGGAGTCAGAGTCCAAGGTTCTGCTGCCAGCCTACCAGGAGCTTCAGATGCGCATTTAATCAGGACTTCGCTCCCCACTACCATCACCTGTGTATAGAATACCTGGCCAGTATTCTGTCACAGGCAACTTCCAGACTGGTAACTATAACAATTACCCAAAACCTAAATGAATGGATGAATAATTAAATAAATGTATATATATATATGTGTGTGTGTGTGTGTGTGTATAAGGGTTAAGTAGTAATAGGAATAAGTAGTTAAACAACATTGTTTGCTTCTATCTTTTCTTTATTCTTTATTATTATCTTTACAATAAATGTGGCTTTTTGCCTTATCCCCCTCATAAGATCCTGCTTGCTTCTATTGGTATAACAGCATGTCCCTGTCAGAGCCCTTCTCCACCATACCCTGAGCAATCTGGCGATAGATACCCAAGTTCCTGTGGCTAAAGCAGAGTTGTAACTGCACAGCTTCCTCTCCCCAGGAGGAGATTCACCACCTCTCAAGTACCCCAGGCAGGAGCGAGTTTGCTGCATGGAGGCAGCATGCTCAGCTGGGCAATTGCTCTCCAGGTCGAGCAACAGGAAGAGCAATTTCAAAACTTCCCAGGGCTTTAAAGGAGAAGGGACATTCACCTGTGTACCTCACTGCAGTGCAACAAAGTTCAGAACGGTGACCAGAGTGGTCCTGGTGCGTATTGTAGGACATATCCTGGAGGCCCCATGCAACATAAGCCACGTAGCATCAGGGCTGGCCTTACCATGAAGCAAACTGAGGTGGCCACCTCAGGTGCCAGACTGTGTGGAGAGGGGGCATGACTAGGACCCAGAATGTAGAAAATTGTGTCTGCTGGTGAATATGTTCTCTCTCTGCTCCAGATGCACAGAGATGGTGCAGTGCTGTGCTGGAGGAAGGAGGAGACAAGGGACCTTTCAAAGTTTTGGCCCAAGAGAGGGGAAATGGGGGCATCATTTGACCTCCCTGTCTCAGGTGCCAAAATGTTGTGGGCCGGCCCTGTGTAGCATCTAAACTGATACTGCATCACTCTAAGTATGTTGCAATGCACAGGCACCAACTTTCACCGGTGCCGGTGGGTGCTCGCACCGTTCCTGAACTCCTGGCCCCGCCACAACTCCACCCCTGCCCTGGTCCTGCCTCCTCCCCTGAGCATGCCATGTTCACCCCCCACCCCTGCCCAAGCTTGCCGTGCCAAACAGCCATTTGGCATAGCAAGCCTAGGAGAGAGGGCATGCAGAGCAGCGGCATGCTCGGAAGAGGAGGCAGAGAGCAGATAAGCTAGGGGGTGTGGGGAGCCTGGCAGGCTACAGGAAATAACCCTGTGGCCCGGAGGGGAGGGGTTTAGAGGAACTGCACCTCCTCCCAGCTTACCTCCACTCCACCTCATCCTGCGAGCATGCTGCTGCTCTGCTTCTCCTCCCTCCCTCCTAGGTTTGCCGCACCAAACAGCTGATTCACAGGGCAAGCACTGGGAGGGAAAAGAAGCAGGATGTGGTGGCATGCTCAGGGGAGGAGACAGAGCGGAGGTGAGCGGGGGCTGCCGTTAGGTGCTCTGCACCCACCAATTTTTCCCCTTTGATGCTCCAGCCTCAGAACACCCATGGAGTCCATGACCATATTGCAATATGCCTAATGCCTCTCATCCTGTAGTTTTATTAGGTCAATGTAGCAGGCACATAAAAGTGGTGGAGGAGCATTGCAATGTGTACACCTCCATATATAGGTCAGTGTAAGCAACCTTACATCAACCTAACTTTGTAGTGTAGACATGCCTACAGTCTATGCTTACTTTTGTTTATTCAGAGTGGGGAAATTCCCTCTTGGCTTCAGAGTTGGGATGTTCTTTTCAATTTCCAGTTTGTCTCAGTGTATTTCCATTACCTGTTATTTGAAGCTGGTTTTCTGTAAACAACTGGTTTTGGTGGTGCCTCTCCCTGCTTGATTGCTCACTGCCTGGCTATGAGGTGTAGTACTGATTATGAGCACAGTTTTCTATATACACAAATGCATACATTTAGAATCAGCCTGTATAAATATCTCATAATGACCATCAAATTCAGAACATTGTAAGTTTCACAAAAGACTTAACCTGATACACGTTTATAGTACAATAAGTCAGTTTGCAATCATTTGGCTTAAATGGTCATTTTTAGAGTTTACATGGCCTCTCCTCCCTTTGGGGTATCTGGACTCTGATTGTCACACCTCCGCTTCACAGAGATAGACACCTATATCCAGGCTGCAGGAAGGCACCTATCTCTGCCTAGCTATCCATGAATGAAAACCTGTCTCCTGGAGTCAAGTGGGTTAGGCTCCTAAGTAGTTTTTTGTGAGAATGAATCAGATGCCTGCCTCCACACAAAATGGCTGCAGGAGGTGGTTCCGTGGTGGGTCAGGAGGGGTGAGTGACTGGTGGCCTTTAGTTGTACATGTGGCATCCCCACATCAGAATATCTCATAGTTCAGTGGTGAGCACTCCCTTGAGAAGTAGAAGACTCCCTCTTCAAATTCTTGCTCCTTTTCAGTCAAAGGGGGAAACTGAATCTGGGTCTCCACATCCCAGTTAAGTGCCCTAACCAATGTGCTAAATGTTATAAGGTGGGTGACAGCAGTGGCGCCTCTTCCTCCAGACATATTTTGAATGTGTCCTGATCTAGGCAGGCAGCCTCTGAGTATGCCTAGTGGATTGGGCCCTGCGAGATTGGTGCGTATTTGCCTGTATTCCACAGTTCAGGGCTTGCTCAAGGGATCAGGTGGACACCATGAGTAAGTCTAAACTATCTGCTGAGTTGGCAGGAAGTGATTGATCTATCAGGGATTTATCTAGTGTAGACACAATAAATTGATCCCCAAGTGCTCTCCCCGTTGACTCGGGAACTCCACTGCTGCGAGAGGCAGAAGTGGAGTCGACGGGGGAGCAGCAGCGGTCGACTTGGCGCTGTGAGGATGCCCACATAAGTGGACCTAAGATAGATCGACCCCCTCCGCAGGTAGACCTGACCCTAGAGTGAGACAGCAGTGCACAAGCCAGAGGGAGGAACAGAGGCTCCTAGGGAACCTGTACCCTGAAAATTAAGTGGCCAGTGAATCTAGGTGACAACAGGTTTTGTCAGGAGTTTTGTGAATAGCAGGGGAGCCTAAAACTAGGACTTAGGCACCTAAACGCAAGACTTTAGGTGCTGAAGTACATTTGTGGATCAGGGCCATAGTGATCAGAAATAATCTGTTCAATTGTATTGATAAACTTTTATTAAAAAAAAAATCTTACCTATTCAGCATATTTAAGGTAGTTTTATTTAATTTTCAAACATTAAAATGCTGGTTTTGTGCATTTTTAATCAGAGAGCCTGGAACAAATCACAACTAAAAAATTAATCATCTAAAAAGAAGATATGCATCATTCACCATTTTCTAATACTTATTTTTTTGCATTTTTATTGTATCTGAATAAATGTAAGTTAAGCTATACAGTTGCTTAAATAAACGTGTATAAATATAGTGTATACTCCTACTTAGAAAAAAGAAGCACAAAATTTAACATAAAAGCTATATTTAATTGTAAATCAACATGTTTTAATGGTTACCAACTAATGAGTACCAACCTTTCCTTAGGAAAACACTAAAAGTAAAATGCAGAACATGATTAAAATCCATGTTTTTAGTCACAGTTTCCTGCTTGCTGATTTAAATGAGGATTGAAAATGGTGCTTGAAATCCCTTTTATTTAAATCAATCCCGCCTGCTTGTTACAGATCCAAATCTCGTGGGAAATCTCCTGGCAGTAATGGTTTTAAACCCCCCCTTTTTTAAAAAAGCTGGCACACTAGTGAGCTCTTTTACCATAATTGGTAATGCTCCTTGATACCGGGCCATTTTAGTTCCATGTATGCATCTGGTAAGTTTTGTACTGATCTCCTAATAAGTTATTTTTAATTACACCTAAAAATTTTACAAAGCCAAATAAATTTCTTACCATTTTACAGATATGGTATATATTTAAAATGTTCAAAAACTTGCCCTGATAGAGCAGTGGTGTATCTGTAATACATTCTCCAGCACAGAAAGGTAGCAGTAACCTCTCACATGTCATATGCTCACAGATAATTTATCATCCAACTAGGAGGAGGCAGTTAATTATACAGCCCCTTTCTCTCAGGGCTTCAGAGTTAACTGTAAATGTACCCCTTAATTATAACAGTCACCAAACCTGAAGAGCATTTAAATGTCTCATTAACCACATGCTACATGTACAGGAAATAATAGAAGTAAAATTAACTAGTTGAATCACACCTGAGAACAAACAAGTGAACAACTTTCCTTCTGACTGGGACAGGAAGGATCTTCCAATGATTGATAATTCACAGCATTTTCTCACATTGAGATGCTCATCCAGCTCAGACCCCTTCCTGCTCTTTGCAGAATGGTCTTAGATAGGTTCCTATTTCCAAATGGAGTTTGCACCTGATGCCTGGTTAGGTATTGTACCGCTGAATTACTTGATGCCTTCTTTCACTGGGGGATAGATGGGCGATGGGTAGAGTGTCTTCAACAGGCCGTGAAGTCAATGGCCAAGTACGATAGGACCTTTGATTACCATGTTCTTCTGCAGCACAGCTACAATATCTTTGATGTCCTTTGACTAGCAGGCTAAAGTGAATCAAAGTCATGTGGATAGTGTAAGTATACAAGACGTTTGGATCAAATATGATGGTGCTATCCTTGTTTATTCAAGAGTTTTACTTTTAATGTACTTTGGAAAGAAAATGGATGGCACCGTATGACTGAAAGGACATGTATTTTTTCACTTGGCCCCAAATGTTGTTTGTGGCTGTGTCAATCTTTGGAGAGCTTTCAGTCTATTTTTCAGACTATAAAATATGTACACTCATCTCTGTGAATAAGCATGCAGGAGATCGGAGGGGGTACAATAAAAATCGAAAAACATGCTGAAAAAATGATGTGATTTCCTAAGGCAGTGTCTTGTTACAAAAAATGTGGACATTAATCCCAAACCCACAATTTCCTGTAGGATGCAATTAGATTAATCTCTCAGAGTCAAAAGGCTATGAGTATCATCAGTTAGATTAAGTAAATAAACACTTTGAGTCAAAAGGAGGAAGGTTATTTTCCCCGCCCTCTACTTTAACCTGATTGTGTTATTTGGTTTGTTCTCAATAGCTAATGAAGAACTTGGCTCCTTTCTTTAGCATTTTCTGAGTCACTTTATCTTATGCCGAATGGAGGCGTCCCTGCAGTCAAGTGCCATCTGGTGGAAATCTTATTAAAAGAGATTGGGTGTAAGGGAGAGATTTGTTCTTTGAATTAAAACACAAACCAGTTCAAATGAGTAATGGTTCATTTATATAAAACCTTTCAATTTCCTACCCTTCTAGGTTAGTATTTCATATCATACCAAGGGGAGGAGCTGCTGTTGAAAAACAGAAAATATTTTGAAAGATGCCCGAACAAAGCATTGCCATGGAAGTACAATGTGGTGATGACTAGTATTTCATCAGGAAAAGACACTAACTACAGAATGCAAGCGCTCAACAGGCTGCTTTCTGTTGAATGGGACTCACGAACAGCTTTCCTGTCATTTTGTTTTGATTAAACCAAGATGCCACATAACCCTTTACTTCGGATTTCTTTAACACTTCCTCGTGTTTACGCTGCGCTCAGGAGGTGTGTAACAACAACACGCAGCCCAGGGCTGAGAATCCTTTTATTTTGTCTGGTATGAAAGATTGTTGACATTTCCCCGCAGTTTAAAAACCCGGCTCAGATGCCCGAGCTGCCTCCGTCCGAGAGTCCTTTCCTCTTACTGCAGAGTCCCGAGCACAGACCTTAGAGATGGAAACGGCACTGGGTGATGTAGGGCAACGAGAGCGTGAAGGTGTGTTGCGGTTGCGGGCACTTCGGACTGCACGGATCTCTTCACCGCCGGTACGATAACAAAGACATTGGTTAAGGGCTGGAGAGTACTGTAAATGGGGGTGGGGTGGGGGGCTGTTGCTTGGTTCAGGTGTTGGGAATTGAGATGGTTGCTAAACTGCCTGGATGAGGGGAGATGTTTTGCGCTTGGATCTGGGGGTGGGGATACTGTGTGGTTGGCGTTACTAGAGTTGCTTTGTTAGGGTAGGGTGAGCAGCTAATTGCTTGACTGGGGAAGACGTTCCTAAGCAGGTGGTAGGGGAGAAATGGGCTGTTTGTTTCGGGGGGTGGGGGAGGTAATAGGCGTACTAGCTGCGGTGTGTATGCACAGCCCACCCTCTCTGTGTGCCAGATGACAGGCAAAGCCCCTATATATGCCGCCGGGAAGCGCATTCATCAGTAGCGCAATCCTTTCCCTTGCTTCCCAAGAAAGTTTGTATCCCAAAGAGCAGAGTCGAGCCGGGAGGCGCGCGGGGCCGGGGCCGCTGACAGCCTGGGACCCCGGGACTGCCCCGCACAAGCCCATTTGCTGGGACTCTGCGGGGAGCCATGGAAGATCCTTTCACCCTAGACAGGTTTCCCGCGTTGCTCAACCTCTCGAGTGTCCTGCAGCCAAGCTGGAGCCTGAATCTCTCCTCCTCCTCCCCCGGGGAGCGGAGCTGGCCTTCCCTTAGCCGGCAAGTGCGGGTGATCTCCGCGGCCGCTGTCCTGCTGCTGGGGGTGCTGGGCAATTGCCTGGTGCTGCATCGCCTCTGCTGCTGCGGCCGGGGCCGGCGGCGGCGGCGGAAGATGGATTTCCTCATCGCGCACCTGGCGCTGGCCGATCTCTACGGCTGCGGGCTCGCCCTGTTCTCGCATCTGGCGGCGGAGCTGCTGGGGGCCGCCTGGCCGGCCGGGGACGCCGCCTGCCGCCTGCTCAAGTTACTTCAGGGCTCCGGCCTCCTGGCCTCGTCCAACGTGCTGGTGCTCATCGCCCTGGAGCGCTACCACGTGGTGAGGCGGCCGGCGGACCCGCCGCTGCCCGCCCGGGCCTTGGCGGCGCTGGGCTGGCTGCTGGCGCTGCTGCTCGCCCTGCCCCAGGCCTTCGTCTTCAGACTCGCCCCCCGCCCCGGAGGCGGCCGCTGCCTCAGCATCTTCGAGCAGCTGCCGCGCTGGCACGGCCAGGCTTACGGCGTCTTCGGGGCCGTCGCCGGCTTCTTGGCGCCCGTCAGCCTGCTGTGCTGGGCCTACGGCCGCATCCTCCTCGCCCTCTGGGCCGCCCACGAGGAGAAGCCGCCGGCGGCGCGGGGGGAAGGCGGCAGCGGCCGCCGTCGCCGCCTGGGGCTGCCGGCCGCGCGGCCCCTGTTGCTGAGGCTGCCGGCCGCCAG
Organism: Dermatemys mawii; assembly: GCA_007922305.1. Taxonomy (NCBI): domain Eukaryota; kingdom Metazoa; phylum Chordata; order Testudines; family Dermatemydidae; genus Dermatemys; species Dermatemys mawii. The sequence goes on from ML677342.1 coordinate 104,198, forward strand.
CTGCCCCATGCCCCGGGCTCGGGTCAAGACGCTGCAGCTGACGCTGGTGCTGATCGCCCTGTTCGCGCTCTGCCGCCTGCCCCGCTTCGTGCTGGAGCTGAGCATGGCCTTCGGGCCCGGCGGGGAGGCCCCGGCCGCGGCCGGGCTGCGGGAGGCGCGGGCCGCGCTCGGCATCGTGGCGGTGACCAACAGCGCGCTGAACCCCTACGCCTATCTCCTCTTCCAGAGCCACCGGCCCTGGGCTCGCCGTCTGCAGAGGAGCCTCTGCAGTGCGGGCTCCGGCCCCACCTGCTGCTGCCCCGGCCCCGAGCCGGAGCCCCGCCGCCGGCCGAACCACCGCGCCCCGCACCGACACCGCCCGAAGGACGGGCAGCGCGCCGCCTCCAGCACCCCGGCGCCGCCGCCCGCCCCAGGCCCCCGGGAGCCCGAGGACACCTCCGCCTGCGAGAGCGGCTTCTGATCAGCCTTCCTCGGGGCGCCGCACAGAGCCCGCCGAGCGGCACCCACCGCAGCTGGAGCAAGCAACAGGCCACCGCAGGCCGAGAACGATGTCGCTTAACGTCCTTCTTGGCCCAGTGCCCGGTCTTCCTCCCAGCCTGTCCTTCACCTCCGGTCACACGCCTTTTTCTCTTCCTATTACTTTTCTGCCAAGTTTCTCTTCTGTCACTTCTTCCTGTCTCTCTCCCATAGCCTTCCTTTCAATCAGCTCCACAACTTTCCCTTCTTTCTTGTCCAGAGTATGGATAAGGAGAAAGATGGGGTTTAAAGTTAACATCCTCTGGTGAAGCGACAAAGAGTCTGGTAGCACCTTACAGACTAACGGATCTTAGGGATCATGACCCCTGGTGAGAGGCTCCTTACATGTTCAAAATACTCCCAAGACACTGATCTTTGTGTTCATGCGATGACAGAAATTCAATTCCCTAACCAAGCAGGGGAAACAAGCCGCATTCCTTGTAGCCATGTGATGACTAGATGTAATGTGGTTTGTAGAAGCTGAACTGTGTATTTTACATCTTTAATATTTTTATAACAACAGAACTAGCTGACCCCTTGTTTAGGGATATGAGGCTCAAAGTTAGGGTTTTCAAATGAGCACCAGTACTTTACAATTATATACAGATATGTATAGGTAGGAAACAAGTTCAGAAAGCTTCCTGAAAACTAGCCAGGATACAATTCTGTATTATGAGGTGTTTTTCTGCATCATAACAATTTTCATGTCCTTAACTATAGCATCGTCCTTTGTGTTTTCAGTCATTTTTTTACTGGAGAAGAGTGCAAAAATCAGCAGGGCTGCTGTTGCTATGCAAACTGATTGAATGCTGTACATATGAATAGCTCTATATTTGTAACCTTTACAAAGCCTGCTGAATCCTTTTGTTGCACTCTGTGGATTTAGTGGTAGCCCATTTGTGAATAAAGTCATTGAGTATATGAAGTAGCATTTTGTTTAAAGAAACAATGTAAAAGTAATGGTTCCATTTTGTTTCAATCTGTCTAAACTCTAGGATAAGCTGCTGAATGCATTAATAATCAGCAATGAAGACTGAGTCAGTGGGCTGTGTGGGCAGAGTGTAATGGAAATCTACCTGTACAAAACACAACTTGCAAAAGCCAAAGGTCTTCTACAATGTCTTTATATTCCTGCCTAAGGAACAGTAATATAGAGCTTATTTAATGAGATAATTGGCCCCATCCCTCCTATTGTTTAGGATTTGGCTAATACCCGTGTAACTAAATGAATATTTTCCAGATGCCCCTTTGGGCCCTGTTCACACTACAAATAAAGTGAAACATAGGGCTACATTCGGCTTTCAGATAGCCAGGTAAAACTCCTATTGAGTTGAATGTGAATTGTGTATCACGTGGCACAATATGCATTACAGTACACACATCAACAGTCCTAATGTTAGAATTGTATTGGGTTCCATCTTTACTATAATGACTACAGAATTCTGAGACCCCGTGATAACAAGGGTTGTCCTTTTACGTAGTGACAACTTGATTCCTGTAGGTGGAACCTGAATAGTATTCCATAACTGGACTTGGAAGGTCCCATGATGCTACAACTGGGAACTATATAGTTACTGGTTCTCCTAACATCATTGGAATTGTAGCGTAGAGAAGACTAAAATAACATTCATATTCAGCTGGGGTCAAGAGGTGGTAATTTTGAACACAAGTTTTCACTTGTTTAGGCTGTGTGTAGTCTGTTTCCCTCCTAACACTTCCCACTATTGCTACCACATGAGTGGCGTGTAACAGTGTGTGAACCCCACACAGGCCCTGAAAGGATTAGCGTGGGCCTGAGATGCTAATTATGTTACCTGGCTGCTCCTAGAGCAGGGGTGGGCAAACTGTGGCCATATGCGGCCCACCAGCCATTTTTATCTGGCCCGCAGTTGGGGGAGCAGTGCCAGTGGCCCCGCACTCAGGTCGTGATGGGGAGTTGCAGGGCCTGCATCCCGGGCCAGGGGCAGGGCTGAGTGCAGCGTGCCGCGGGGCCCCAGCGCTCCTGGGCCGGGAGCTGGGCCCAGCGCGGGGCACCACGAGCCATGGAGCCCAGCGCTGGGGCTGGAGTGCCCAAAGGTAAGCAAGGGGTATGGGGGGGTCCTGTGGGAGGGAGCAGTTGGAACAAAGAGCAGGGGGGCTTAGATGGGGGTGGAGGTTAGGGTGTGGGGGGGTCTCGGGAGCAGGCAATCGGAACAAAGAGCAGGGGGGCTTAGATGGTGGTGGAGGTTAGGGTGTGGGGGGGTTTCGGGAGCGGGCAATCAGGGAACAAAGAGCAGGGGAGTTTAGATAGGGTGTGGGTTCCTGGGGTGGTGATGGTTAGGGTGGGGGGTCTCAGGAGGGGGCAAGTGGGGAATAAAGAGCAGAGTGGCTTAGATAGGGGGTGGAGTGCTGAGGGGCAGTTAGGGTAGGGGAGTCTCCGGAGGGGGCGATCAGGGGACAAGGAGTGGGTGGGGGTGTTGGATGGCTTAGGAGTTCTGAGGGGGGCAGTTAAGGGGCGGGAAGTGGATGGGGGTCAGATAGTGGGTGGGGCCAGGCTGTTTGTGGACGCACCACCTTCTCTACCCGGCCTTCTGCACAATTTTGAACCTCAGTGTGGTTCTCGGGCCAAAAAGTTTGCCCACTCCTGCTTTAGATTGTATATCCTTTCATGCAGGGACCATCTCTTGCTATCAGGGTGGATTTAAATCACTAGTCAGGAAGACTTGATTTAATCATGGTTTTCTACATAAAGGTGCATTCTTGTTGGTTGTTATAACCTTAAAACATATTCTTCACAACTCAAGGAGAGATGTAGACTTCCTTTTTAGAAGGTACACACTATAAATTTTTAAGTGATTTATTTTGAAAACTTTTCAGTTAGTTTTACAGCTATATCAGAAAATGAATGATTGATTATTTCATTTACCAAAGATAATTGAAGCTGATACAGTATTTATGAAGTTATTTGGAGGTGAACTATCTCAAATTCAAAGGTTAATCATTAATATTTGGAAGATTTTCTTGACATGCTGTACTAGGAGGAGAACATCACCAGACAGACATTTAAATTGTTTTATTTAATTAAAACAACAACAACGTTTAGTATTCTGGATTTTTTTCTTCAACAGCAAACATATACTATTTTAACAAAACAAGCATATGTCCCTTGCTTCTCACAGTTATCTCCAGACTTCTCCTTGTCCAGATCTATTCTGACCCCAATAATCTTCTGTTCATTGAGCTTTTTGAAACTTTGCCATTTTAGAGAGAGGTAAGGGATTGTCTCTGTGTACACACATTTGTAGAGGGACAATAGAGTTGAGGTCCGTTATTTCTCACCCCTATATATATATTTTTTAAAAGCTTTTTTTGTTTTGCTTACAGGCATGTTATCTCTGGAGACACAAATCCACAGTTTGAGAACTGCAAAACTAAGCATCTCTGATGGTATCTTCTACACTGAACACTGAATCCCACTGGGTAGATAGAAAGATTAACCTAAATAATCTATACAGAAGCCCCTGGAACTCCGTAAGATTGGGTCCCTAATTCCTGAATTATTGGAACTCATTTACAAATCTTTTCTTAAACATTACCTGAATATATTGTCTAATACTATAGAATTAGAATTTATAATTCCTATTCCACAATCAAGGGGAAGAGCATGGCTAAGCTGTCCCAGGAATAACCCAACAGGCACATTATGACTTTGTCACAATCTGCCTCCTAGTTTCCCCTTCCTACACAGAGGAAGTACCTTGTATTAGGCCTATGGTCGCTGGCACACTGAGGATTGGCGTTACCTACCCCATCCTATTGTCCCTCTCCTGCTGTGCCCAGTCCTGCTCAATTACATGGAGATGAGGCAGCCCAGTGCAGGCTCCTCTGTGCTGCTTCCTATGATCCAGGAAGCTGGTGCAAGGGAGTAAACAGGATGCCTTATTCCCTCATGTAGCACACAATGTGCCACAGACTGGCCCCCTCTGTGAGCAGAATACCTACCCGCAACTAATTTTGAAGCAGGCTCACCAGCTTTGAAAGGTACTGCTGTGTCCACAAAGTCTTCAAACTACATACTTTCCCCTTCTATATAATTTCTTTAAATGATACATAATGACATACCACTGGAATAAAGGCTTGTAATCATTCTTATTTTGGAACATACTGTACAATATATTGCCCTCTTCCAGATCTTCAAATGCTGTAATTCCCTTTGCTCTTGAAGTCTTGAGCAGTCCTAGACAGTCATGTGTGAATATTTTTCTCAAGTCATATTGTCCGTTTCCAATATATTCCTCAGATCTGAACCCTTTTCTGTTATTCCATTTTGCTGACAGTGATTTCATCACCATCTGAACCTCGTGCTCATTTTTAACAAGAATCATAACTTACACTGCACCACTCAGAGATTCATTTGTACTATTAATGCATAATCTCTGATTCAGAATAAAAACTGAGGGGGAAATACTAATGGTATGTGTAAGACCAGCTTTAATGCATTATGGGAACAAAACCATGATATAATATAGTTTAAAATACCACACTTAAAACATCTAGTAAATCAGTCTATCGATTCAGTTACTGAATAGGTGTACAATGTTTAATCTCAAAAAGCAGATGGTATTTTCATATTTATCTTTGACAGTTTAATTTTATTGTTGAAATATTTATTATGGATTCCTATTCGAGAGCTCTTAAATATGAAGCATAATGTGATCTTGAATAGTTACTATAGCAGCTGCATGTACGTTAGCATAAAAAATAAGCTGCACATTGACATGCTCGTGTAATTATGTATTTAATTTAAAAAACAGAGTAGGTTAGAGTTGCCAATCAATTTTCCTACCTACGCTCCATTTCTTTGTAAGACTGATTATTTTCTGTAAGGTCTACTAGAAGTGATTTTAAAATATTGACACTTTCAAAGTTAATCTTTTCGTTGAGATTCCCACTGAAGCACATCTCCTTCCTTTTATCTTTTAGTCCCTGATTCTGTATTCAGATGCAAACAGGTGCAAGTGTTCACTTGCATGGAGAACTTGTACCTCAGACTGTAAGATTTCCTGGCAGACTTGTCTATTTTATACAGTGCACAGCATACAGTTGATTATTAATGAATAGGTCTACTCACAAACATTGGGTTTTGTGCTTTGTAGTTTCCTGTCACATACAGAGAAAAATTGGTGTTTATATTTGCCTATTTGTTGCTCTGTGATTTATAGGCAAAGTTTGCATATTGTTGAGTTCTGGATAGCAGGCCCCAGAAATGGAAGTTGAAGACTGTCCATCAAAGTTCATTAGGAGAGGAAAGAGAACCAAAGGTTGTGTGTGTGTGTGTGTGTGTGTGTGTGTGTGTGTACACACACACCCCAAAAATATATATATATGTAGAGAGAGTGAGTGAGTTAGTTGTCTATTCAGGTACCTACCATAGCCTCAGAATTTTTGTTCAGACCAACACTAGTTATTACCTTTTTTTGATGCTCTACATCCCCTCTGGTGTGTGTGTGGGAGGGTGGGGCTGGGAATCTTTTTCATTACTATTTTAAAATCTATCTGGATACTAGGATATTTCACTATAAACTGGTTTCAGAGTAGCAGCTGTGTTAGTCTGTATCCACAAAAAGAACAGGAGTACTTGTGGCACCTTAGAGACTAACCTTTATTTGAGCATAAGCTTTTGTGGGCTACAGCCCACTTCATCAGATGCATAGAATGGAACATATAGTAGGTAGATATATATATATACATACAGAGACCATGAAAAGGTGGAAGTTGCCATACCAACTCTAAAAGGCTAATTAATTAAGATGAGCTATTAACAGCAGGAGAAAAAAAAAAGTTTATCCTCTTGATAATAGCTCATCTTAATTAATTAGCCTCTTAGAGTTGGTATGGCAAACTTCCACCTTTTCATGGTCTCTGTATGTATCTACCTACTATATGTTCCATTCTGTGCATCTGATAAGGTGGGCTGTAGCCCACGAAAGCTTATGCTCAAATAAATTTGTTGGTCTCTAAGAAGCCACAAGTACTCCTGTTCTTTTCACTCTAATCTGTATCCCATGGATCAAATCCTGAGATTTTTATTCAGTTTTTAATTAGTCCTTACACATGCAAAATCTGCTTTGAATTTTATTGCTTAAATATTAATTGGCTAATACATTCTGTATTTTCTTAATACACAACATTTTATACAAAAGATAGATATATATATATACACATATATATATACACACTTTCCTTCCCATGCATTCTTAAAAGTTGATTAACCCCCACAAATATTAAATTTTACATGATAGGAACTAGGTTTGGTATCATGGTCAGTTATATAACAAACATTTTTAACTTGCTAACAATGATATCAAAGCTTGTGTGTGAGCTTTATATTCATGGATTGCTATCTTAAATTAGCAAATTGTTGTGATGTTATGAACTATATAGTGTTACAATTACAACTGCATATTTTCATGTCCTGAGTGTGTTCACTGTGCTCATTTAATAGAAATTGTTACTATAAGGGCAGTCAATAATCCTTTGTTGCAGTTACTTTATTCATTAGTGTTCATTTGGAGCCACCTGTGAATTGCATCTTTATACTTTCTTGGTTCTTTTAACCAGTCCTGATGCCATCTGAGATTAGCTATAATACTGGAATAATTCCGTCCCAAACTTTGTTTCCAGTTGATAAATTGCTTCTTGTTGTACTTGTGCACGGAGGCAGAGATTCTTGGATAGTTTACTATGGAGCGAAGCTTTTTGTCCAAGGAATGTGTGACTTCTGGAAATGTTGTAGCTATGTTTGATAGTTCATCTGGATCAGCAGACAGATCTGTAACAAACAAAAACCAGTTAAACACAATTTGCCAAGATATGATTTGGTAAAAACAGAACCATCAAAAATATCTAGTGAAGAAACGTAGTTAGTATACCAAAGAGCTGAGGAGGTACTGAATGCCCATCTGAATATGCTATATATTTCCATTTGTCAGTTCGAAGCATATAGGTGGAAGAATTTGCATTACATCCATGGAATTCACTCAGGACCCATGTAGGGTGCAGCTTTCTGGATGAGACTTCATCTTCTGCCATTTCAGCCAAAAATGGTATCAAGGAATATCCACTGAGATTCTGTGGGATAGGAATTCTAGCTATATCTGAACAAAGATATAAACACAGTTAAGCCTTCTTTTAATTAACTCTAGTAATGATAATGAACGTTATATCAAAACACTAAATAATTAGTTATCTGAACAGTGACCCACCTTTAAAGGATGGAACTAAAGTTGCAATCTTAGGGAAATTACTTACAGAGTTTCTACCAGGGTCACTCACGACCCTCTGCACCATCTTATACTGAGGGCAACTTACCCCCAAATCAGTTAGACAGGCAAGGAGTGAATCTCCAGTTTCTCAGAAAACAAAGAATTTAGACAAGATGGTATCTTGAGGAGAGAGGCTATTTCCTTGTAACCATATAAGCCAAAGCAATTACATTTGTAATGGCCAAAGATGCTTGGTTGTTTCATCACTTGCCAGAAAGGAAAGGTTAAAAGATGACTGAGATGCTTCTTCCCTTTTTTTCTTAGTCACCTGAATAATTTAATTCTACTTGATTTATGTTTCTATTTTTGACATACTGACTACAGGAAGGAGAAATTGGCAGAACAGAAGGAGAGTGAGAGAACAGGAAAGAGAGCTTTAAAAATACAAACTTCAAGAAGAGAGACTGAAAAGGAAGGATTTTAAAACACTTGGATCAATAAATTATTTGGAGGGAGCAACAGACACAACCAAGAAGGGAACGAGGAGTATTTGTGGCATCTCAGAGACTAACAAATTTATTTGAGCATAATCTTAATTTATTAATCTCTAAGGTGCCACAAGTACTCCTCGTTCTTTTTGTGGATGCAGACTAACATGGCTACTACTCTGAAACTTGTAACTAAGAAGGGAGGGATTTAAAATCTGTTAACAAGTTGTTGGGATCAAACCTGGAAAACAGGCCTTTTTTACATCTGGTCCCTAAGATAGTATATATCCTATCCTGGCTCTGAAAGGATAGGATATATACTATCCTGAGAGGAAAATTAAGCCAGCTGGCTGCATCTGGGTTGTGGACCAGGGCTAAATATGTCTGAAGTCCAGCTAGGAAAGGAGCTGACAGATGACTACAAACAAAGGAAATACAGATCAGAAAGGGGCTGCAGACAGAAACTCTGCAGTCATTCTCTAAGACTAGAGGGTGGTGAGACTGGCAGGGTAAAGAAGGAAGACCAGGGGGAAAGTTGGTCCCAGGATCCTCTCTGGAATAGGGAAGCCTGGCAGGAAGCCAGAAGTGACATGGAGCAGCAAGCTCCAGTGGTGAGCCCTGATAAAAGGGCAGGATTGGGACTTCCTGGGATGCACTCAGTGAGGCACTGATAAAGGAAACGTAACGGGGATGTCAGATTAAGCCCCAAGGAGGGCAGAAGTTGACTTAAATTGAAACTTTGAGATTTTGCTGGGGGGATTCCAAGGGAGAAAGCCTTGCAGATCTTGGTTCTCAAAGAAGGATCAAATTAGAGAGATTGTGGGGAGACACCCTAAAAAAGAGGCTGTGGTAAAAAGTGTAGGGAGGAAGCAGCAGGAAGTCTGAGAGCAAACCTCGACTGCAGGTGTAAGGTCTCTGGACCGGAATCCAGCACTGAGTTTTCAAACCAGCCACTAGGGAAGATGGCATGAAGCCCCAGAGTAGGGGACAATGATGACGGAGCGCCTTGGGAAGACATGGGGCCCAGAATCAAGGCCAGATGTGAAGACATGGGGCCCAGAATCAAGGCCAAAGACTTTCACGTGGACATTGGACTGTTTGTTGTTCTGTTACCTAGGAGGAGCAGGACTAAAGTGTGACTTGGGCACAGGGCTGAGTCACAAGAGAGACCACGACAGGGCTGGAGCAGCCATTGGCAGGGCATCACTATATGACAGATCAACTATACCATGTCCAGCCCTGAGGGGGCTTGCCAGCAGTGAGTCAATTCCTTCACAGTCCCAAGCTAGAATTTGAATCAAGGTGAAAGTGACTGAAAAGTTATAATTTGAAGGCTGTTTTGAAGGTTATGTGATCTTAGACTAATCCCTATTGAACAGGTTCCTATGTTACAAAAAGCATCATATCATGGAAATGGATGACATAAGGGACTGGTCATAGGATGGAGATACTTCAGTCTCCAGTAGGAACTGACTAAATATCATCATCATCTGATGGCTGTTTGGTGATTTAATGTGAAATGTGTTGGTGGTCTACATCTACCCTATATCTACAGCTGAGCAGTTCAGATCACAAAAACTGCTATTACAATTAGAACTAAAGAGAGTCCTAGGCTTCAATTAGCATGAAAACTGACCTATATTCTCACCCATGAATGGGGTCTCTTTAGAGACCATTTAAAAGGGAAATTTTGGTGTGTTTGCACTGCGCTTCTGTTGTCTGTTGCTGTACCTGTTCTTTGGACACAATCACTTTCCAAAGTTGGCAGTTCAGCACTTTTAATACATATGCAATTCGTTCAGAAAAAGATAACAATGGGCAGAGGAGAAAGGGTGACAAAACTGTGAGATGAGAGGAAAGATATGTTGAGGGCAGAGGGATAGAGGACATGAGAGAAGTGTCAGAACAGAAGAGAAAGAACAGAGTATGAGGAGGTACTTTCTCATTTTTGTGTTTTCCTTTCTCTCAGCAACTTTGCCAGTTCTACCCTTTCCCTCCTATCTATTTTCACTTCTCCCTTGGACAACATTCTCCTCTCTCCCTCAGCATTGCTGTCAAGAGTCCACCTCACTCTTCCCCATCCATTTTCCCCTCTGATTTTGACACCTCTTATTCTTGAAATATTGAAATTGTCCTCTTGGCTTTCATAATTATCTTCTGCTTCTCTTCCTAACTCTCTGGTAATTCTGAGCACCTGTTCTAGTGGATCTGCCTCCTCCCATCTTCCATTTTTAGTGGAGTCTCACAGGGTTACAACTTTCTAGGGCTGCTCTTGTCCCTTCTATAACCTCTCTCTGTCATCATGACTTCAGCCACCACCTACTTTCCCATTCCACATCTGGCCTTCAGGCTAATTCTGTCCGGCCCCCTGAGCTCCCGGCTGGGGATGCTAGTTCCCCCCCCCCCCCCGCTGTTCCCACCCCCCGCAACCTCAGTGTGACGCGCTTGCCGCACAATGGGGGTGTGGGGCTGCGGCGCTCCGGCAGACCAGCATGGCAGTGTATCTGGCTCTGAGCCAGACACACTGTTCTGAGCAGCATGGTAAGGTGGTTGGGGCTGGGGGGTTGGAAAAGGGCCAGAGGGTCTCAGGGGATGGTCAGGGGATGGGGAACAGGGATGGGGGGAGGGTTGGATAGGTGTGGGAGTCCCAGGGGGCCTGTCGGTGGTGTGTGTAGGGCTAGGGGTCGGGGCAGTCGGGACAGGGAGCAGGTGAGCTGGATATGGGGTGGGGTCCCAGGGGGGTGATTAGTGGCAGGGAGGTCCCTGGAGGGGGGGCGGTGACGGGACAAGGAGCAGGGGGGCTTAGAGAGGGAGTGGGAGCTTGGTGGAGGTGATTAGGGGCAGGGGTCTCTGGAGGGAGTAGTCAGGGGACAAGTAGGGGGGGGGGGTTGGATGGTTCGGAGGTTCTGAGGGGGGCAGTCAGGGGCCAGGAAGTGGGAGGGAGTTGGATGGGGGCGGGGCCAGGCTGTTTGGGGAGGCACAGTCTTCCCTACCCAGCCCTCCATATAATTTTGAATCCCGATGTGGCCCTTGGGCCAAGAAATTTGCCCACCCCTGTCCTAGCATCTCAGGATGTTGTGGATATGGATCTGTGATGCTGTGCTGAGGACCTATGATGCAAAAAGGCTGTGTATGGATGTATAATCTGGTTTGCTATTGTATATTTAATATCGGCTTTATGTGACAAGAGACTGATACTTTACAAAACATTGGAGACAACTTCCTGACTCTTCCTCCTTTTCCATGCACTCACACACACCAATGAATTGTGCGACCAAACCATTTATTACCAAAACCCAAAGAAAAGAAAAGAAAACAAAATAATAATAAAGCCATTACAAGCATAACAGCTCACTGGCCATAAACAATTATTGACAAATGGGCAAAGTTAAATAAAATGCTAATGGTTTGTGAAACAGTACAATTAACTGAAGTCCAAGCTTCACAGTCAGTCTTGCTGATAGTGGAACTGGATGTCAAATGTCCCTCCTGTTCTCCTCCTCTTTGGCTAAACATGGTGACTGTACTGTACAGGAGTGGAGTACATAGGGTACATCTGCCCATTCCAATTCATAGGGTTGTTCACTGGTTGGTCAGTCGGAGTTTGCCAGTCGCTGCACTGGCTGGCTGCATGATGTGGTACCACACAGAAGAGTCTGCAAGCACTGGTGATGGTACAGGAGCCAATGGCAGAGCTGGAAATGAAGGTGACTGTGGAACTGATACTGGCATCATGGTGAACTGTCACAATGCCTCCAAGATCGTTTTTGAGTGGTGATGGCTACTTTAGAACCCATGATTATATATATGAGGAAAAAAATCATCCCAACTACAGTGTGCACTATTTTGCACTTAACACTGAATTTGAATAAAGTGCCTAGGGAGGTTGGGGAATCTCTGTCATTGGAAGCTTTTAAGAACAGGTTAGACAGCCACCTGTCAGAGATGGTCTAGATAATACTTAGTCCTGCCTTGAGTACAGGGGACTGGAATAGATGATCTATTGAGGTCCCTTCCAGTCCTTCACTTCTATGATTCATCTGCCCTTTGTTGCCTGGTCATCCAGTTTTGTGAGATCCCCCTGAAACTCTTGGCAGTCAGCTTTGAACTTAACTATCTTGAGTATTTTGTATCTGCAAATTTTGCTACTCATGCTGTTTCCAACTGAACATGTTGAATAGCATTCATCCCACTACAGATCCTTGAGGGACCCCACTAATTACCTCATTCCATTGTGAAAACTATTTATCCCTATCCTTTGTTCCCTATCTTTTAATCAATTACTGATCTGAAAGGACCTTTTCTCTTATCCCAGGACTACTTAGTTTCCTTAAGAGCCTTTGGTGAGAGGCCTTATCAAAGGCTTTCTGAAAATCCAATTGCACTATATTGACTGGATCACCTGTATCCACATGATTGTTGACACCCTCAAATAACTTTAATAAATGATTGAGGTATGATTTCTCTTTACAAAACCTGTGTTGACTCTTCCCCAACAAATCATATTAATCAGTGTCTGATAATTCTGTTCTTGTCCTCATCTTCAAGAAGCTTCATGATTCCATGCCTCCCAATTAGCCACTCTTGTGGTTTTACTACATCACATCTGGGCCTTCCTCTCGGCTCACGATGCTCAATCTTCCTATTTATTCACTTCTTTCATAAGTGCCTTTACATTTCTGCCATGCTGCTCTTTATAAATGGAATATTGTCCTCAAACTAGTAAGTAAAGCCACTATCTTGACTTTGACTTGAAATCCCTCCTCAGGACCTACATGTACTGTGACGCTTACAGTCAATGGTCAAGTAGGTAGGTAGCAGGGATTACTGAAATCCATAACATTTCTTGTGTGTTTATATCTTAATACTAAAAAGAAGGGGAAAAAATGTAAATATCTGAAACAAACTGATTGCATACATCGCTAGTCTTTGTGACCACATGTTCCTATCACTGTTATCCTTATCCCACTTCTTCCAATCCCTCTATTTAATCCCTACACCACTTGTTGATCTTGTGTTAAATCTGACTGCAAGCTCTTCAGAGTGGGCATCATTTCTTACTATGTTAGTACATCACTTATCACAACGGAACCTTAAACATAATGCTATTACTACTGCCACCACCAATTCATACCCAAATCTCAAAGTTTCAGTCATTTCAAACAGAATCAAGTTACTTACCAAGCATAGTTGGATAAATATCTACAAGAGATACCACATTTGATAGGTGATGATGAGCTTTAATGCTTGGCCCCATAACTAGAAGAGGAACATGGGAACTTGCTTCATACATGCTCATTTTATAAAACTGCTGATGTTCCATAGCGAGTTCTCCATGATCTGCTGTGAATATAACAATGGTTCTTTTAAGAAGTCCTGTATCGCTTAGAGCTGAAATGATCTCACCTGCAACAAAAGAGGGACTTGAAAAAATATGTTCAGATATTACGTTAAGCTTCTGCACCTGCAGGGAAGGGGGCCCTTACTAGCAACTGGGGTGCTGTTCAAAGGCCTTGGAGCTCCTTCCCTTCCCATTGAAAGCAAAATCTGAGACTCCAGCCCCTCATTGCAATATCCATTATAGTCTGAGATTGCTGGAGTCTGTGAATCCCAGTCTGGGGAATGGGTCTGAATCACCACCAAGGACATCTTGAAGGGATGAGAGGCACTTCCTCCTCACAGAGGAGGCCAGCCACAGTTCTGGATGGGATCCCATTGCAGCCAACAAAACCCAGGACATTTGGGACAGCAGAGGCCACCATCCAAAGCACTGGATATTAGGGGTCCTGATTGAGCCCTCACTCTATCCCAGTCACTGGGCTTTTCATTCTCTCTTCTGCATGTATTTCCACAGGAGCTACTGTAGCTTCAGATTTGTGCAACGGAGAGAGACAGAGGGGCAGGATCAATAGGAGCATGGTAGAAGGGATGGCTATGGTTCAGCAAGTTACTTTCATATGCATAACTTTAAGCATGAGTAATCCCTCTGACTTTAATCAAATGCTTACAATTATGCACATACTTAAATATCTTATAGAAAAGGGACTCTAATCGAAAGCTACCCTGTGCCATGTATTGCAGCAGCATGATCACTTTAGAATTAGTGATCCAGGGAGGCCTGACTACTAATCCATAAGAGGCCTGTGTAACCTGCAGGATTGTCCTTTGCATTTTTTATATATGTGTGTGTGTGTGTGTGTATATTATATATAGAATCATTCTAACATCACAAAAACCATTTAAGTAACTGTTCTATTTATTGAGAATTCTTGTTGTTTAGATACCACTTTTTAAAATGAAGAAACAAAACAGTAAATTAAGGTGGATTTGCAGGCATGTATATCTTAAAACAAACTATGGAAAACTTTGCATGCTTATTTAGAGTTAACTTATTTTTTCTTGCTATTATACCCAGAGACGAACATGGGAGCCTTGCATAGGTCATTTTGTTGTCTACTTCATAGTCACAACTGTTGCCTGTTAGCCCAAGCAATTAGCTAATATTTAGGGCCTTGCTAGGTTGTTTCCATTCAGAGGAGAAATAATGAGAGGAGTCAGGTGTCTGTTTGTGTAGAATTTTTGTAAATAAATAGGATTGCTCCAAAGTTCTGTTTCCTTGAATACAGTAGTAAACAATCAGGAGGCAATCTCCTAGAGCAGAAATCTATGTTTCCTTTTCAGTGAGTATTCTTCCCAAAGTTTTTTTATGACTTCTTCCTAAGGCTGCACTCACTCTTCTTCTTTGTAGGCTGCTTGCCTTCTCCCTTCTTTTCTGGTTCCTTCACACACAAGGCACTTAATCAATACCCCCAGACCCTACATTTGCAATAGCTTGCCAAGTAACCACTTGTGTCTCATGGGCAGTTGCACATGTCACTTGGGCAGTTGCTTCTATTGTTTCAGCCATCATTAAACAAAGGGCTATTTAATTGCTTCACTGTTTGGCCTGAATGAAGGGTGGTTAGCATATGCATTGACTTTTACCAGGTCTTAATGCTATTAACATCTTTTAACATACAATTACCATCCTGGTCTGAATTCATGCTGGTAAGTGAGAACACTCAGTAAAATGGTCCATTAGTTGGCTTGGCAGAACTTGATTTAAAAAAAATGTCAACAGGTAATGTTGATGTTTGATTAAGCAAAATTGTTTCTATTTTTATGGATTTTAATTTCAAAGTTGCAAGAAATTACAGGGAGGGTCAAACAGTGGGGAAGCCCCCCGCCTCTCCCCTGGGCAATTATTTAATGATGTCAAAAGGTTAAATGCTTACAACCTATAAAACAGAAATTGCCATATCACATGTCAAAATATACAGATATATCCTTAAATCAATCTCAAATAAGTTCTCAAGCATGATTTTTCATACTTTGCCTACCTGTAAATTTTGATCATCATTGGAAATATTTTTTCATCAGTTTGTATGTGTACGGTGAAACCAGCATTTACCACCTAAAAATCTAATCCTTCCAAATCTGACACAATAGTCTAAGCCATCCAGTTCTTTTGAACATGCCTCATTTATGCAATATCTAGGAAGCTATTTTACCTTGAGTAACTCTTTACAAAAGGCTAGCCTGATCAGAGTTATCTACTAATAGCTTTAAATCTCTTTTCTGTATTATTATTCTAGAAGATTACCTACCAAGCATGGCATCTGTCTCTGCACACATAGCATAATAAAATGCTCTGATATCTCTGATTTCTTTCCTTGTAAACTGCCCAGTGCAATTCTTGGTATAAGAAGAATAATAATCTACTGGGTGCATGTCTGAAAGGGGAGGCCATTTTGGAATTTTAATGGCTTCATACGTCACCTAAAAACAAGAGGAAATTAAGTTATTTTGGCATGGATACAGTCTCTTAGAACTATATTCAGTAACTAATCTCAGAAGTGTGAGCATAGCACCACATAAAAGAAAGATGTTGTACCATGTGCTCCCAAAGGACTAGGTGTCATCTGGGAAAATAAATCAACATGGCAATTTACTCTTTCTGGGAAAATCTCCAGAAGAGCTGACATGAAATTTGCATCTTGGAAAAAGAATTCACATGGGTAGTCTAATTTTCAAATACATAGTGGATATATAATTTCTGGCATTTGGATGCTCAGATTGGCATTTAGGCCAGTTTTATGCCTTGTGACAATTTAAATGCCATGGTCTATAATGGAGATGTTCTATTTAGGTGCCCACATTTGCAAACTGGACCCTGACTATAAAAATAAGAATTGCCTTTTGACTCAGATTTTAAAATGTTTGTTTTTACTGATCAAGAATTATTTCTAAATTATATATTTAGAACTGTGAACTATAACCTATGCAATGTGAAACCTCTATGACTTGAAAAACAAAGTAAAGAAGTTTGTTAACTCTTCCATGATCTTAGTAATTAATAATCACAGCTGAAGGCAGGGTTAACAAGTGCTAGGTCACAATGTAGTAGCAGGTCCTGGGAGGCTTACATGCATTTTAGGAAGGCAATGGAGACTTGGCTGGGAACACTTGGCACCTCAAAATGAGTTAACAAAACTGAGGTGTCAGGGCTTGTAGAGTATTTACAGCAGAATGTAAATATCATCCTAAGAAACAAATTCATCATCAATATAATTTATTTTTTATACTTGACTAAAATACCACAATATAGACTCCACAGGCTCTAATGACTTTAAATTCTAAATATGTATGTATGTGTCCTAGTGGTAGAGGCATATTGACAGAACTTGTGGGACTGAGAGAGGGCAAGTGAGGTACATCTGGAGCCTCCATTGCTCATTTATTTACTGCTGATGGGGAGCTGAGGCATCAGGAGTAGAAGAGTTCAGCAGTGGAGAGAGCTCCCCGGACTCTAGCTACTGCTACAGACTCCCCACAGCAGCAGCTGATCACTGAGATATCATTTCCATTACCTTTTCTTGATTAAACACACAATATCAGGCTAATTAAGAAGAGAACAAAACCAGCCTCCAACTCCACCTATCAGCTGACAGTATTCTGTTTCAAGCCAGGGCATGTTGCAAAGATAGCAATTCACTGTTGAATGAATCCTTGTCCATAAACAAGAGAAGTACATCTACACTCTCCCTGTTAGACCTCTCTGCAGCAGTTGGTAGCTTTAACCACCAAATACTATTGTCCCACCTTTAAGAGGTTACAGGGTGGTACAGAAACACTTTGAAATGCCTTAACCTCTTCTTCACAGACCAACCCTGAGAGAAATTATGGCCATTCATGCCAACATCTCCAAAGCTCTCCGCTCCCACAAAAGTCAATATTCTCTCCCACATTATCCAACATTTATATGAAGTCATTAAAAGAGCTGGTGAGACAGCAAGGTCTGAAGTGCCAGCAGCATACACTGACAACACCTAGCTCTTTATCTCCTTTACATTAAATGAAAACAGCAACAGCTCCAAGTTTTCTCAGTGTCTAAATGAAATGAGAAACTTTCTACAGCTGAATTCAGGCAAGAGTGGAATACCAGTAGAGAGAGAGAAGTTCCTCAAACAAGGTGGTTCTTCTAGAACACTCCCCATTACTCAAGGCCTCTGTCCTCACATTCAAGAGCTTGGCTACACTGGTGCATTATAGTGCAATAAGGCTGCTAGAAGTGCTCTATCTTACTACCCGTCCACACTGGCAAGGCACGTAGAACACACTGACTCTGTGGCTGGTGTGCTCCTGGTACTCCACCTCCCTGAGAGGAATAACGTTTGTTGCACACTCGCTGGAGCACCATGGTGCCAGTGTGGACATCTAATGTGCTCTGATTAGCCTCTGGAAGTGTCCCACAATGCCTGTTCTAGCCACTCTGGTCATCACTTTTGAACTCTGCTGCCCTGTCCTCAGGTGACCAACTGTCAGACCTGCCCTTTAAACTCCCTGGGAATTTTGAAAATCCCCTTCCTGTTTGCTCAGCAAGGCGTGGAGTGCTCTCAGCGCATCTTTCAAGGTGACCATGCCTCCACGTGCCAGGCGATCCCCAGCATGGAGCAATGGCTCCATCAGTGTTTGCGGGGAGGAAGCTGTACAGTCCCAGCTGCACTCCAGCCGTAGGAATTATGATACCTTAGGGCAGATATCAAGGGCCATGACTGGGACAAGTTGCAGTATCAGGTTAAAGAAAAGGAGCTGCGGAATGCCCACCACAAAGCCTGCAAGGCAAACGGCCGCTCCGGTGCTGTCCCCGCGACCTGCAAATTCTACAAAGAGCTGCACGCAATTCTTGGGGGCGATCCCACTTCCACTCCAATGACCATCATGGACACTTCCGAACCCAGCACAGCAAGGCGGGGGGGGGGGGGGGAGGAGAAGGAAAAGTATGAGGAGGAGGAGGAGGAAAGCACGAGCAATGGTGCTGAAGCGGGGGAAGACACCCCGGAATCCCTTGAGGCATGCAACCAGGAGCTCTTCTCGACCCACGAGGCAGGTAGCCAGCCATGGCGTCCGGTGCTTGGGGAAGGGCAAACAGAGGAGGTTCCTGGTAAATGGCTTTTTTTCGGGAAGGAAGTTTTTAGGTGTGGGCTCTTTGGGTGAGGACGGTAAGGGCTGCACACATGCCTAGATGTGGAATATTGCATTGATGTGGTCTATCACAGTGTGGTAATAGGCATCGGTGATCTCTTCAAGTGTCTCAGCCAGAACGTGGGAATGTGCCTGCGCAGGTTTATTGGAAGAGCCCCTGTGGTCTTTGTCCCAGTCAGGCTAATGTGTCCGCGCCACTCTGCCGCGAGGAGCGAGGGGACCATTGCTGCATACAGGCCAAGGCAGAAGCCACATTGTAGTAGAAGACCCTCCCTTGCTTCCCTGGCCACCCTCAGCAGTGAGATATTTTCCAGGATGAGCTCGTGTGGACAATGTTGGGACAGTGTTCAGTGTAGGTGCCCGCTGCAGCTGTTGGCTCTCCCCAAGGCACAGAAACCCAGAGGACAGTACAGCCATGAAACAATCAGTCCCCCGGACCCTGTGCTTACTCACCATTTCTGGGGCTCCCGTGGGTTGTGCGTGCTCGCTTTGTGACAGGCAAAATATGGTTTCGCCATGCAGGCAGAGCACTACTGTGCTTGCCCTTCCCCCACCCCCCAGCAGCCCTTGTCCCGAAACTCTTTCCCTTGTGCCCCCATGTCCCCTCTAACCCACTTTCCCCAACATTTGGGTTCTTACTGCCCGCAGCTGCCTCCTACACCCGTAGCTTCACCACCCATCCATGAAAACTAGGACCCTTATCCACTGCACTCAACCCCCCTCAACATGCCATATAGCCATCCTGAAGTGCAGCACTCAGTGCACAGCAGTCTAGACAGGATTACAGAGTATGAAATCAGGACATATTCAAGTCTATGAGTGAACCGGTGTCCACCCCACCCCTTTGCCCTTTTGGTATTTCCGAATTACTTTGTTTTTCTTCAATATATGACTTTTCTTTTCAATAAATGGAGTTTGTTTTCAAAATAAAATACTTTATTAGTGCACAAAGCAAAATATACCTTAGCCCAGGAAAGCAACAAGCACTGCAAGTCAGTGTACCAAACACAGGCACTGCACTTAACTCCTGTGCAGAGCACCAAACATTATTAGTGGCTGTCAGCCTCAAATTGCTCCCTCAAGGCATCCCTCATCCGTGCAGCCCCACGTTGGGTCCCTCTAATAGCCCTGCTCTCTGGCTGTGCAATTTCAGCCTCCAGGTTTGGACCTCCGAGGCCCATGCCTGAGCGAAGCTTTCATCCTTCCCTTCACAAATATTATGGAGGGTACAGCACGCAGATATAACCACGGGGATGCTGTCTTCAGCCAAGTCCAGCTTTCCAGAAAGAGTGCCAGCAGCCCTTCAAACGGCCAAAAGCACACTCCACAGGCATTCGGCACTGGCTTGTAGTTGAACTGTTCCTGGCTGCTGTCCTGGCTCCCTGTGTAGGGTTTCATGAGCCATGACATTAAAGGGTAAGCAGGGTCTCCAAGGATCACAATGGGCATTTTGACTTCCCTTATGGTGATCCTCTGGTCTGGGAAAAAAGCTGGTTTGCAGCTTCTTGAACAGGCCAGCGTTCTGAAAGATGCGTGCATCACTCACCCTTCTGGGCCAACCTGCGTTAATGTCAATGAAATGTCCACGGTGAGCCACAAGCGCCTGGAGAACCAAGAGAAATACCCTGTGATGGGTTGGGATCACAGAAACCCCCTTAGAAGCTGCCAACTTATGTGCCAAAACTACCCCTGCCCCTGATTTCTTGCACTGGCAGCATAGGACTCCAGAAATCCTGTCTGGTTTGAGTCAGGCTCGCTAGCCTGCCGCAAACCCAGATCCACCTCAGAGCCACGTCCCCCAGAAGCTGTGGGCTTGCCAGGAAACAGGTCAAGAAGTGTTTCTGTCTCTAGCACTCAGATGCTCAACTGCCAGTGGGATCCAAACTGTAAATAAATCCGTTGTACCCAGTATAAAGCTTATACAGGGCAAACTCATAGATTGTTCGACCTCTGGAACACTGATAGAGAGATATGCACAGCTGTTAGTAACTGGGGAGGGGGAGCAAACACGTACTCCAGGTTAATTAATAAGTAAAAAGTGATTTTAACAAAGACAGAAAGTAGGATTTAAGTGGTTCCAAGCAGTAACAGATAGAAGAAAATGAATTACCAAATAAAATACAATAGAACACACAAGTCTATGTCTAAGAAACTGAATACAAATAAAATCTCACCCTCAGATGTTTCCTCTTACAGGCTAAACTTCCTTTAGCCTGGGTCCAGCAATCACTCTCACACCCCCTTTGTTTCATTTGCTTTCAGGTATTCTTGGAGGTGAAGAGGCTCTAACTTAAACCAGCTGAAGACAAAATGGAGGGGTCTCCCAAGGGTTTAAATAGACTTTCCCTTGTGGGTGGAGGCCCCCTCCTCCTTCCTCTGCAGAATCCAGTTGCAAAATGAAGTTTCAGAGTCACATAGGCAAGTCACATGTCTGTGCCAGACTAAGTTCCTTACCAGCCAAGCCACATTCCTGGGGAAGCTTAGATGTGGATTGGTGTCTCCAAAGTTCATTGTTGGTTTGATGGGATCTTGACCAGGCATTTACTGAAAATAGTTCCTTCTCAAAAAGCTGCCCAGCTGCTTCACTGAGGCTATTTAAAATTAAACAAGTACACAGCCAATATTTATAACTTTGAGTACAAAAATGACACATGCATACAAATTGGATAAACATAACCAGTAGATCATTACTGTTCCATAGATATGGAACCATATTCCAGTTGTATCATATATACATTTATAAGCATCTCCCCATAAAGCCTTATGGGGTACACAATCACATACCTCTTTCAGTTAATGTACTTGGAGGCTAAGTGGTCTGGTGCCAGAATAGGAATACGCATCCCATCAATCGCCCCTCTGCAGTTAGGGAAACCCATTTGTTCAAAGCCAGCTACGTCATGCACGTTGCCTGGAGTCACGGTTCTTTTGAGCAGGATGCAATTAAGGGCCCTGCAAACTTTCATCAACATGATTCCAATGGTCAACTTTCCCACTCCAAACTGGTTAGCGACCGATCAGTAGCTGTCTACAGTTGCCAGCTTCCAGATTGCAATAGCCACCCGCTTCTCCACCGGCAGGGCAGCTCCCAATCTTGTGTCCTTGTGCTGCAAGGTGGGAGCAAATTCAGCACACAGTCCTATGAAAGTGGCTTTTCTCATCCTAAAGTTCTGCAGCCACCGCTCGTTATCCCAGACTTGCATGACAATGTGATCCCATCACTCAATGCTTGTTTTCTGAGCCCCAAAGTGGCGTTCCAGGATGGAGAGCATGTCCGTAAATGAAATAAGCCATTTCATGTTATATGCATTATGCAACTTGATATCATCGTTGGACTCCTCATTGTCACTTTGGCTCTTAAGGAGTAACTCGATTGCCAAACGAGACATGCTGGTGAGACTTGTCAGCATGCTCCTCAGCAGTTTGGGCTCCATTTCTGCAGACCAAAAGGTAAGACAGAGTGTGCCGCACAGAAACCGCTGAAAGGTGGCGCCATATGTGGACGGAAACACAGGGATTGCGGGGATATGAAGCGATGCATCACGGGGTGTTGGGACAGGATCCAGAATGCACCACACCCAACACTCCCTTTCCACAAGCCACAGTGCCAGAATGGGAAGAGGTGCTTTGTGGCACAGCTGCCCATAATGCACTGCTCCCAGTGCCGCTTCAAGTGCCGTGAATGTGGCCATGCCAGTGCGCTTGCAGCTGTCAGTATGGATAGACTGGAGCGCTTTCCCTGGTGCGCTCTCCGAAGGCTGGTTTAACCCAAAGCACTCTACATCTGCAAGTGTAGCCAAGCCCTAAGTCAACATCTCTGACTGGCCAGAAGATTAAACTCCTTCCTATAGAGCTTAGACCTGACAATAGTGATCCATTAAACTCAATCTTTATGCTTAATTGTTGCAACTCATACCTAGGAACAAAGCCATGTGCCCTGGAAAAGCATCAATCCCTACAGAATGCAGCAGACCATCTGCTTAGCAACACAGGGTACCAGAAACATCATGCTGATGTTTCACTCTGCACTAGCTCCTCCCTAAATATAGAATTTAATTCAAGGTCTTTGTCCTCATATTCAACAATCTCCATGAGATTGCACCTAGCTACTTGACATGGCATGACATAACCTTCATAACCATGACAACTGTGTTCAGTAGGAACCATGAAATAGTCACCAAATGGGGGAGGGTGGCTCATCAAGCCAGGGGAAAAAAAAATTCACAGGAGCTGGCCCTAGCTTATGTAATTCCCTCCTGCAACAGCTCAGAATGACCACAAGCTTTCCTGCATTCAGAACTAAAAATGTGAAAACACATCTGTTGACTTTGCTCTCCCTTAACACGGTGCTTTCACATACAACTCAAAATAAAACAATACATTTTTGAAAAATTTAAAAAACCTCATTGTAATCTAACGACTTTTTCCCAGGCAAAGAATGAAGAAAGAGCGTGACTGTTATTTCTATTTTTAAATGTTTGAAAGGCCAACAGATATTATGGTAAGGGGTGGCCCATAAAATTACATATGTAAACTGACATTACAACACCTCAGCAGTAAAGCCTGGACAGATAAATGTAAAGACTCTTTTAAGCCTACTGCTGAGTTACTGAGTTGTGTGAAATCTTGTTGCCATTTAGGCAGTGGGAGCCATGGTAACTAATCGAGAGAGTTTTGTGACAATTGTAAAACTGCATTTGTGAATAATACAAGAGGCAAATAAACAGAAATTATTCACTCCTCCCAGAGAGAATGTTATCTGCTGATTTCCTACACATGGAAATAGGTAGATTTTTCTTAGCATTAGAATGAAAAACTGAAAGAGCTAGATTAGTAACCAAAGCATCAGGTAACAGAAAAAACAAAAAGTTGCATTGTACAAGGTCCTTGATGTAGCACCTTTGCAACCATTCTGAGTTAAGCACAGAATTCAGACACAATTTGATTTTATATAGCATCTCTTCTACTCAGGTTGCTACCAAATGCTTTACAAAACAATGAGCTAGAGACTAGGAGTGCAAAGATTGTATAGGCAAACACCATTAAGTGTCAAGTTTAATATACACTCCTTTTGGAATCAGATATGGTTTTACTGAGTCAAGGAATATTGGCCAAGAGAGACTGGAGTTGTCACCTTCTTTTTTTACTTCTACCTGGGCACTTCTACCTTTACTTCTTACACCTTAAGAAGTGTGCTTTCCATCTCATCCACAGATGTCCTTACAGTGCACTGTAATACCAGAACTGGGCCTGAGCCCAAGTTTGATGCAAATTATATGGTGGCAAAATAAGGTACTGTACATACTAAATGCAGTTACAAATTCATTTTGATTTAAGTTTCTACACATTTTCACATACCTTTTCAAGCCAATAGGGAGATGTTAGAAATGTAGAGGACCCAAAATTTTCCCCCATAGAGGGCGACGGGTACGGATGTGGTAAATTTAACCCCAAATAAAGAGCAAATGGTTGACTAAAGTTAGTGGCTTCTTTCCTTATCCAATTTGCTGCTTTATCAGTATTCTGCCAATCTTCTTCCATCACTCTCACAAATGTCTTGTTGCCAGTAAGATTCACCATGGGTCTGCCTTCTTGTCTGAGCAGGAAATCAACATCCCTTGTCCAAGCTTCCACACGGTTACTGAAAATACAAGACTGTATTCAGTGGAAAGCATTTCCTTCTCTTTTCCTGCAACTAAACATCTAGTAACATCACCTCAGTTTTAAAACATCTGAACATCTTTCTAAATCTGGACCTGCATTTTATTTGCATATTTCTATATATATATATAATATTAGTGTTATCAGATTCAATAACCAACAGCTAAACTATATATTCATTGCTTTAGTTAATATTTTTCCAATTCTGAATCTTTTTCTTATTCCTGGTCATTTCATGGCATAGGGCTCTTTCTCCTGCTTCTGATCCATCTCCCAGTTCTACTTTGGCAAATGAATATTTAGACACAGCACTTCCAAATCCTGTTGCCATATCTTCACTTAACAGATTCTCTTCACTTTTTGCTATGGCTTCATCACTCATTCTACCTGCTGCATCTAGTCCTGAATTTTTATTAAGTAATCTTATTTTCTACTGGACCATTTCAACCACCTAGAGCATCACATCTTTTGAAACCATACCATTTTATTTTGGATCTACTATGCCACTTTTTGTAACACTGCCACTTTGGACCAAATCCTCTACTGACTTTTCCTGTGTAACCCCACTGACCTCAGACAACATTATCTGAGAAAGATGGAGGCGGCAATGGAACCCCTAAAGGCATACATGAAACAAGTTTCATGATCAAATATGTTTTGAGCCAGATTTTCAGACAATTACTATTACTCAGTCTCTCAAATCCTGAGAAATCTGAGCTGCAGATGTCTCACTCTGGCAGAGAAAGGAAATGACCACAGAAATATCATAAACAAAGATTAGAGAGTGCCACTCCATCTCAGAAACCTACATGTCATTCAAGGAATGATAAAAGGAAGTACGTACCAGCAGATTCCTCAGGACTTTAGCCATGTTGATTTGTTAAAATATTGTGCCAATTATATTTTAAAGAACATTCATGTATTTTTTCTTCCTCATTTGGAATTTTACAAATACAATTTCAACTTTTAGCCAAACCTTTGTATCTGACCTTTATCAATAAAACAATTTTAGGTCTTTTAAAATCTTGTGTAGTTATCTGCACTTCCAAGATAAACAAATGTTTGTTATGCTTAACTGAATTAATCACAACCATTTTAATAAGATTAATCATCATGATTTATCTCACTAGGAGATATAATATTTATTGAATCTTATTTTCAAAACATCAGTGTGATGGGAGTACTACCCCTTTACAGGCCAGACTTCCATTTATGGCCAAAACAGGCAGAAGGGCAATAAAAAAGCATGCTGCCCTGTCCTAGGACTGCATATAAATAAAAGAAAGCTGAGCAAGACAAAGACAAGCTGGCTGCTATAGGTTGCAGGACCTGGGACACTAGCTGAACCTGGGCTTAGAGACTTTGCTTTCTGACTAAATTTGGTTGCTCTGACTCAAGGCTGTATACATATCTCCTAAGGACCATCAAATTCAGAACATTACAAGCCTTCATAAATAAACTTACTTGATATATTTATATACAATAACATGGTATACAAGTTGATTCAATTGTTCATTCTTTGGGGTTCAGACCCCTTATGGTGTCTGGACTCTGATTGTCACCGTGTTATTTAATAAAATATTATTATCCACAAAGGAAAAAAAAAATCTTTAAGATACCTGTTTCCCTGAAAATGTTCTCAAAATAAAAAAATGTAGACACACACACACTTTATTCTAAAGAGTATGACATTAAATGTGTAATTCATGGTATTACTTTAAAATTGCAGGTAGCTGGGCTGGATTAATGAGCTAGTGGCAATACAACAAACTGCTACACAGACAGTTTATGAATTTGGCTCCCTGGTTCAGTCCTTTGTTGTGGGCTTGTAACTCTGGGAAAACTGCTGAGATAACAAAAATCAAGTCCACTCTCTAACTGGCCAGAAAAATCCTCATATGTCCAGAACATGTTGTTTCCACAGAACTTCCACCTCCTCCTGGCCTGCAGAGAAGAAGTGAAACTGGATCTCCTGAAAAGTGCAAATATTAATTTAGGAGGAAATTCTCCCCTGTACAGAAGGCCAGCTGAAGGTCTGTAGCCCACGTAAACTCCCAAAATGGTGGACAGACCTTATGCTAGCCCTCTGTACACAAGTAAACTTCACCTTTAATGTAATATTCTGATTATTCTCTATTATAACTTCCAAGGGGCTATAACATAATCAAAGTTCATTAATCCTTTCTCTCCCCAAAAGGTATGTTGCTGCACTTTAAAAAGTGAAATCGCACATGCACATATACATCACAAATTTTGTGGATGATACCAAGCTGTGAGGGGTTGCAAGTGATTTGGAGGGTAGGATTATAATTCAAAATGATCTAGACAAACTGGAGAAATGGTCGGAAGTAAATAGGATGAAATTCAATAAGGATAAATGAAATACTCCACTTAGGAAGGAACAATCAGTTGCACTCATGCAAAATGGGACATGACTGCCTAGAAAGGATTACTGTGGAAAGGGATCTGCAGGTCATAGTGGACCACAAGTTAAATGTGAGTCAACAGTGTATAACCGTTGCAAAAAAAAAAAAAAAAAAAAAAGCAAACATCATTCTGGGATGTATTAGAAGGAGTGTTGTAAGCAAGACATTTCTGCTCCACTCCGTGCTGATTAGGCTTCAGCTGGAGTATTATGTCTATGGGCTTGTCTTCACTTCACTCATCAAGACGCGATAAATCGATTGCCAGCGGCACCCCCGTCGACTCCGTAACTCCAGCTTGCCAAAAGGCGCAAGCTGGAGTCGATGGGGGAGTGGGCTGCCGCCCGCCGCCGCCACAAGGACGGCAGGTAAGTCGGCTGTAGATACGCCGATTTCATCTACGTTATTAATGTAGCTGAAATTGCGTATCTACAGTCGATCCCTTGCCCTAGTGAGGATCAGCCCTACATTACATATACCATATTTCAGGAAAGATGTGGACAAACTGGAGAAAGTCCAGAGAAGAGCAACAAAAGTGATTAAAGGTCTAGAAAATGTGATCTATGAAGGAAGACTGAACAAATTGGATTTGTTTAGTCTGGAAAAGAGAATACAGAGAGGGGACATGATAACAGTTTTCAAGTACATAAAAGGTTGTTACAAGGAGGAGGGAGAAAAAATGTTCTTTTTAACTGCTGAGGATAGGACAAGAAGTTATGGCTTAAATTGCAGCAAGGGAGGTTTAGGTTGGACATTAGGAAAAACTTCCTAACTCTCAGGGTGTTTAAGCACTGGAATAAATTGCCTAGGGATGTTGTGGAATCTCCATCACTGGAGACTTTTAAGAGCAGGTTAGACGAATATCAGGGATGGTCTAGAGAATACTTAGTCCTGCCTTGAGTGCAGGGGACTGGACTAGATGAGCTTTCAAGGTCCCTTTCCAGTCCTATGATTCTACGATTATTCTGCAACCGATCTTCAGCTGGTGTAAATTGGCATGGCTCTGTTAATTTCAAGGGAGCTCTGCTGAAGAACCGGCCCTTTATTTGTACATTATTCTATTAACCATCCTCCTCAAATCTGATTCATCATGCAGCAGTGACAGATGCCTGGTAGCTGTCAGGATCATGCTACGATGCATTCATATTAAACCAGTTAATATGGTTGTATCTGATCACATCCTGCAATTTAAGAAATGGAAAATTCACATTTGCAAAGATTATTTTTTCTTATCAATGCCCTAACTGCAACAGTTTCTTAGGACAAATGGAAGGTAATTTTTTTAAAATAAAGTACCAGGAAAACTAACAGCCCATACTCTTTGTCAGATAGCTGTCAGTTAATGGATATATGTAGGCTTGGAAGGATTAGATTTTTAACTGGTAAATGTTGGTAAACACTGATTTCACCATACATACACAAACCACTGAAAAAATGCTTCTGTTGATGCTAATCAACATTTACAGCTAGGTAAAGTAAAAGAAAAATGTTGCTTGAGAACTCAGAGTTTGATTTATGGATATTTACTTTGTATATTTTGACATATGATGTTAACAATTTCTCTTTTAACAGTTATAAAAGCTTTAACCTTTTGAATCTTAACCTTTACTGTCTTTAAATATTATGAGGGAAAAGGAGGGCGCCAATATATTTCCCACAACTGTGAAAATTTAAATAGCTAAATATTGAAAAAAAAGTTTAAAAATAACCATTGATATCCATAAAAATTATATAAAAAAAATCAAATTCTGCCAAACCTACATATATGTTTAGGGCAAACTCTTGTTCCGTGGTTCAGAACAGAAGCAGCTGCACGTTGTATGGATCAAATCTATATTTTCAAAATATCCATATCTCTATTGAGCCTAATAGTCATATATCACATACTGAGAGGACAGCTCTGTTTCTCTTTGCAAGCCTTCTCTTTACCAGAAAACCAAAGCAACAGGACTGTGCTAATTAACTCAACATGCAACAGTAACCTTCCTTATATCTATTCCACACTATTTATAGATTATTTAATTGGCTAGTTAGACTTTTTAAATGTCTACATAGGTTCAATTAGAATGAGATACACATTTGTCTCTAACAACAAAAATCATAAATGATTTTTTTAGTTTTCAATTAGAGAGAAATTTATTAAATTTTAAAATTCCACTTACATATACACTAGAAAAGGCTGACTCACCATGTATTTATTTTCATTTACTCTCAACCTCCATCCGCTTTTGTTCAAGCAACAGTAAGGGCCTGATCCTGTGAAGTGCTGATCCCCCTCAATTCCCACTAAATAGAAATCTGAGAAGGCTCAGTAACTTACAAAAGGCTTTCAGCATAGCAGGTTCAGGGTATAAACCACGAAGATAAATACTGATTAAAATCACTGAGCTTGATTCACAACTATGTTACTCAAGTCTGTCGGTGCAGAACCACTGATTGTATAATATTTTGTGTTACTACTGAATCTACCTCAAGCTCCTGAAAATTCAGCTCTGGGTGACTAAATAATCATGTAAATACATGATAATATATACATTAACAATAATAATCTCCTCTGTATATCAGTTTTGCCTGCTTTCTTCTTCCTAAATACATTTAAATATGTTGGCTTCTTTCTTAACTGTTGTAGACAAACCTGATCATT
This sequence comes from Dermatemys mawii, assembly GCA_007922305.1. Taxonomy (NCBI): domain Eukaryota; kingdom Metazoa; phylum Chordata; order Testudines; family Dermatemydidae; genus Dermatemys; species Dermatemys mawii. Next base: position 133,698 of record ML677342.1, read on the forward strand.
TTAGGGTTTATACAGCTGAACAAGCAGCGATGAAATTTCATAAAGGACTGTAGAGCAAGGCAGAAAGTAACAAAAGCAACATGCTCCATGATTTTTTCCACCACAGTGAATTAAAATTTCTCAATTATCCAAATTTTAGTCCGCTGTCTAGTCAAACTGTCATTCAGTTTTTCTAGGTTTTGTCAATACTAGAGTACCCAAATCTGGAAATTAAAATCCTACTCTTCAAAACAGAATTTGAAAGGATTATACTAAAACAGTTCTACTGGCAGCAGGGTAACAGAAATTCATTTCTTTCCCCTAGAGAAGGAAGAATTCCAAATGGGTAGATTGAGGCATAGGCACTATAGGCCTATGTCTACAGCCCCTTGAGCCGTGTTATTACATCAGACTCTCAGTCTTCATAAAGAAGTTACTAATCCTAATGGCTACCAAAAAAAGCTTGAATATGTGACCTAACTGTAACCAATGTAATGACATCTGCCTGACTCTGAAGACACCCAAACGGTATCTCAGAGCTGTGATTTTCGCTATTTATTAATACGGAATATCAACTCCAAGATCCATTGCCTGGGGGGTGTTTCATCACCACCACAACACAAGACTGTATGGCGGAAGGAGAAAAATTCAGTGTGCCCACTCACCCAGCCACTGAGGCAAATAAACTTTGGCTGCTGAGGTAAGTATTCAGGTCCTTTCCAACCATGCTGTTCCCAAGGGAGGATGACTTCAGCTAATGCTCCTCTGGCGTTAAGGTGGCTCCAAACCACTCCCTCTCTCTCTCTCTAGGGTGGGAGGGTGACTCCTTGCTTCTGCTGGGGGTGTGTGTGTGTGTGTAGCATGGGGGCCCTAATTGCCTTAATCTGACTCTTTAATAGGTTAAAGAATCATCTGTAACAGTGATAAGGATCACCTATTTTATTCATTTTACACCCTTCTGCACTCAAGCCTTTGCAATGAGACTCCAATCTTCCTGAAGCTTTTGGCTCTGGGAGCAAGAACAGGGACTCCATGTTAAATCTGGAGCCCAATTTGCACTTGCCTTAAATAATTTTATTTTAGACATGTCTGCAAAAGAATGAATTATCCACATAATCATTTATTCCTTGGATTACATAGCACAAACTCTGACCCATTGCTTTCTCAAAGAAAGATTCTGTGAAGGTGCATTTGAGGTATTAGTATTCAGTTAAGATCAGCTATACTTTTAAAAAAGTATGAATAATTGCAGTACTCAACAAGTTAGTGATGCACATCTTTAACCTAAAAAAATACAAACATATGTAAATAGCTTTCTTGTTTACAATTAGTTTTACAGCTCTTAACATGGTACAGTGAGGATTTAAATCATACACATAAACCAGTATTGACAAAGAGTCCTGTGGCACCTTAAAGACTAACTAAAATTTTTTTTAGAGCATCAGCTTTCGTGGGCTAATACCCACTTCGTCAGACGCATGCAGTGGAAGTATCCAGGGGCAGGTATAAATAGGTAGGCAAGAACCACGTGGAAGATAACAAGGTTAGTCCAATGAGGCTGAACCAGCTTGTTATCTCTAATCAGGGAGGGTGAGGTGTTCCTCTAGCAGCTGAACTGGAGGTGTGAATAGCGAGAGAAGAGAAGCTGATTTAAACCAGTATTAAGAACCAAAAATGAAAAAGATTTGCTTTTTTAATCCTGTTAGATACTGTTACATATGTTGTCCATGCATCTATTTCTTACTGAAAAAGGAAGACAAATGTGTTCGAGGTTCTATAAGGATAAAACCTGAAGATACAGTAGGGCACATATATTCATAGTTCAGATGTCAAGTTATGTAAAGAGTCACAAAGAGAAAGACATGCATTTATAAGATAATTTTACATACAATGAATTACGGACTCAATTTACTAAAGAAAGTTCTCATTGGCAACATAAGATTTTGCTGTAGATTCTTCATTCAGGACCACCCTTTCTTTCCAGTGCAGAACCTGAACTTTGAAAAACCTGTGTTCCTTCATCTGTAAAATGGGTTGCTTACTTCAGATGAGGATTAGCTAGCTAATGTCTATAATGCACTTTGAAGATGAAAACTGCTGTGTAAATGCTAAGTATTCATAATTACCAAAGTCTCCAACATTTGATTACTCATTTCAGATAGGGAAGGGAGAGAAGGGTAGAGAAATTCTGAGATACTAGTTTAGTAGAAGAGAAAGAGAAAACTCAGTGCTAGTGCCATTAAACATTTCAACAGTGATCGTAATCAGAAACTAGGAAAATTGTGTACCATATTAAAAACTGCAAACCAGGCAGTTTTTCTATGTATTTGGGGAAGCTACAGTGACACTATTTTATCTATTCCACCTATTTACGTTGTATTATGGACTATTACTGTGAAAGATGTTTGACTCCTTAAAGTTTTTGCTGTTTTTCATGGCTTGCTTTCATTCAAAACTTTTCTTCACAGAAAAACTTTGCAGCAACAATAGATACTCTCACTGAATGTATTTGGAAACATATTACCAGATTTAAAATTTTCCTGGGACATGGAAAGATTTAAAACATCTTAATGCTAGCAAAAACTTTTCTGATTTGCTTCCCCTACACTCAAATATTTCAGAAATTTAGGTTCAAGCAGGCATTGAGGCAAGGCCTAGCACAAACTCTAGACAGCCTATAGGGAAACAGCTCTGGGCACTCTACCAAGGAAGCAATACAATCTGCCTGAAGTGACCTTCAACTCTAATATTTCTCAAGCTCTTTCATGCTGGGCAAAAATGATTTCAGTGATCATATTTTAGCAAAGTTGATGATCAGATAGCCTCCATTGAGACTTACACAGCTGTCTTTTTGTAATTTGGCTAAAATTCCCCCTCCCCTCAAGCACCTCCCATTCACAGATGGAGCATGCAACATTTAGGCTAGTCAGCCTTCAGCACATCAGGATTACAAACATTAGCATGGCTGCTGTGCGACTACAAACAAAAAATATGAAAGGATATATGGATCAACTAAGCACACTAACATAAACCCTATCTTTCATCTCATGGAGAAGACCCAGTCTAGGGGAATCCTATGCTGCAAACTGGGCATGGAAGAAGATAATGTGGATAGAATGCTGCATACTATCTATATCCCAATTAATATCAGAGGACCAGATCACACCATTTAATTTCTCTCCAACTATAATATAACCTATCAAGTACCGCAATAAGGCAACATATATTCAAATCTACCACTTGTTCAGCTCACAGTTAGGCCCAGAGGAACTTGCACTGTCTGAAGCACTAGAACTTGCCAAATTTTTATAGAGAATTATACTATTTCTCCATACTGGCAGCTTTACTAGATGAGTTCCTAATTACTCACCAAAGAGTTAATATAGATGTAGTGATGCAAAAATTGAACAAAGAATTAGCAATAAGTATCTTAACCCCACAGTGAAACAGAACATTAGAGATTACAGAAGCAACCTTGAACCTCCAGTAAGTCTCCTTCAACAAAAAATCATGTGTAGGGTTCACTGTTTTCCCCAGACACTTCACAAAGTTAAAGCTACCCTCAGTGATCAAAGCTGAGGTGCGTGCGTGGGGGGCAGTGGTAAAGGAGCCAGCATGCATACGTTTTGATCATGCCCTATTTTTTCCAGCTCCTAGGATGATATTAAAACCAGAATTAATAAGATCCTAGACTGTAGGATCTTATTGTCACTTGATATTAAAGCTGACATCTCTATACTGTACTGGGTCAAATACCCAGCAAATGGAGGCTATCACCATACCAAAGGGAATGGCTACATAGAGTTGTACTGGCTGTGAGAGGTCAAATTTTATTACACTGGAAAAATAAATCTGTCCCTTTCCCCTCATTTTTCCTCCCAGCAGGTTTAATGGACGGGCAGACCTGGCTGCAGAGGAAGGCATCTGTAGTGGTGTGGCACCCACCTCTCAAAAGAACCCCCTTCTGGTCAGGTGTGGCTGCAGTCTTTAAACAGTCCCAGCCCTGATATTGAGCTATAGCCCCAGAACTTCCTCCCTGGAGGCAATGGTTTTGCCCTCCCTGGTGTGTTCTGGCCTCAGCTCTCTGGCTGGGCATCTTAGTAGTTCATATCCACCTCTGGGGTTCATTGCTGTCCAATTGTAGGCCACTTCCCTAGTGGCCTATGGGGGGCAGGGAAGGAAACCTGGCCCACCCACTACTCCAGGTCTCTGCCCAGGGACCCTAAGAATAGCACCCATTTGCCATCATGTCCCTTTAATAAAACTGCTTTCAGACCCCTGGGCCATTTCCTCATAGCCCCAGCCTTCACCAAAGCTTCACCAGGGATCTTTTATATTCAGGCCCAGCAGCCAGTCAGGGGCTCTTTCTCTCGCCCCGGTCATTGCCAGTATTGAGCTCTCCATGGTGCTGCAGATCCCTTTGGCTAGCCAGGAGCACCCCCAGCACTCCTCTGGCTCCAGCAGGAACTGACTGTCTCTGGCTCTGCAGCTCTTTTGATATGGCTGTCCTGGGCCCTGACTGGCTGCTCCCTGTAGCCTCTCTGCTTGGCTGCTTCTTCTGCAGCCACTCTAGGTTGCTTGGAGGACTCCTTTCCTGCTCTCTTCCTGGGACATATGTTCAGGACTCTGAGGCCTCCAGCACAGAATCTCTGGACCTAGTCCACATCATCACATCATCAAATACAATAGATAGCAAGCCCTAGAAAAAGCTGAGTCTATCTGGGACAATTTCCTAGAACTGGTTAACTAAAAATCCCTGCAGAAAGAAAGACAGGAGAAAAATCTATAGCCTTCCTCCCTATTCCCTCTTCTCTCCATCTCTTTCCCCCTCCTTTTCCCCTTTCATTTTTATTTATTAATTTATTTGGATATATGGTATAAAAATCCATGTGCTGGGAACATATAGTAATTTTTGTACTTGTTTTTAATGTTGGCACTTAAAATATTTATGATTTGTTCACAGAAAAAAAACTGAAAAATGTAATTAAATCAGAAAAAAGAAAACGAAAGAACTTTAAAATCTTTTTAGCCTTTTGTGTGATTCAGTTAAATGAGTCATCCTTCTTGTAGACAATTCAGACAGAATTTAATGGAGATGGGTTTATGCCTTTATCATCTTAAAGCACTGGTCCCAGGTTTATCAAGCAAAGAACTGAAATAAAGTTGAGTTTGCTGATTAAAATGAATAAATACATTGCACAAAATTCAGCAGAACATGTTTAGGATTTATGGATGAATTCTGGTGAGAATCACAATGCAATCAAATTATTTTGGGTCAGCTACACTGTAATCTTGTTATGAAGCTGTTTTTAAAAAATATATTATTAAAAATTTAGTTTTATTCAGATTGTATCCAAGTAGGCAAATCAGAGATGTATAAACTGAGATTTCTTAAGTATAATTATTTGCACCTGTGACAGGCACACAAGTCATTTGGTGCCCTTATGCCCTTACTTGAGTCAGTGTGACTCTTCATAGGAGTAACTGTATGCCTGGGCATAATATTTTTTCAGGACTGGAGCCTTTATACATTTCTTACAGAATTTCTTTAAAAAAAAAAATCAACATGACCTTTTAATTGAAAACCATAAATCATGGTTAATCTACTGTTTCATGGTCTATTCACATTTAATCACATTTATGGATGCCATACCAGAGAAGAATATATCCATTGCCTACCTCACTGAGTGATGTCCTGAAGTATAATCTAGTTTCCCATATTTCTGAGTGCGGTAGCCATGCTTTTGCATCAGGTCCATCCATGTTGTATAATTTGGATCTAAACCTTTGAAGTTATTCCAAGATTCTGTTAAATGAGTGAAGAGGCCACTCCACATAGCTGAAAAAAGCAAGTCAGAAGCAAATGCCTGTCAATGCATTTATAGAATAATTAGGGCTTTCAAGTGATTAATCACACAACTAATTGTGCTATAAAACAATAACAGAGTAACATTTATTTTATGATTTTATTTATTGATGTTTTCTACATTTTCAAATACACTGATTACAATTACAACACAGAATACAAAATGTGCAGTGTTCACTTTATATTTGATTACAAATATTTGAACTGTAAAAACAAAAAAAAAGATAGTATTTTTCAATTCACCTCATACAAGTACTGAAGTGCATGAAAGTTATCTTTATCATGACAGTTGAACTTGCAAACGTACAATTATGTACAAAAAACTCCACTCAAAAACAGAACAATGTAAAACTATAGAGCCTATAAGTTCACTCAGTCCTATTTCTTGTTCAGACAATTGCTCATACAAAAAAGTTTGTTTACATTTACAGGAGATAATGCTACCTGCTTCTTAGTTACGTCACCTGAAAGTGAAAACAAGCATTTGTATGGCACTTTTGTAGTCGACATTGCAAGGTATTTACATGCCAGATATGCAAAACATTTGTATGCCCCTTCATTTTTTGATCTCCATTCCAGAGGACATGCTTCCATGCTGATGACACTTATTAAAAATGAATGCATTAATAAAATTTGTGATTAAACTCATAGGGGGGAAATTCTATTTCTCCTGCTCTGTTTTACTCACATTCTGCCATATATTTCATGTTTATCAGTCTCGGACGATGACTTAGCACATATTGTTTGTTTTGAGAACTCTTTCACTGCAGATTTGACAAAATGCAAATAAGATACCAATGTGAGATTTCTAAAGATTGCTACAGCACTTGACCCAAGGTTTAAGAATCTGAAATGCCTTCAAAAATCTGAGCCGGATGAGGTGTGGAGCATGCTTGCAGAAGTTTTAAAAGAGCAACATTCCAATATGGAAACTACAGAACCCAAACCACCAAAAAAGAAAATCAACCTTCTGTTGCTGGCATCTGACTCAGATGATGAAAATGAACATACATCCATCTGCACTGCTTTGGATGGACTTTGAGCAGAATGTATCATCAGCATGGACACAAGTTCTCTGGAATAGTGGTTAAGGCATGACTGGACATATGAACCTTTAGTGCATCTGGCATGTAAATATCTTGTGACCTTGGCTACAACAGTGCCATGCGAATGTCTGTTTTCACTTTCAGGTGACACTGTAAACAAGAAGTGGGCAGCATTATCTCATGCAAACGTAAGCAAACTTGTTTGTCTGAGCGATGGCCTGAACAAGAAGTAGGACGGAGTGGACTTGTAGGCTCTAAAGTTTTACATTGTTTTATTTTTGAGTGCAGTTATTTTGTGTACATAATTCTACATTTGTAAGTTCAATTCTAATGATAAAGAGATTGTACTTTAGTACTTGTAATGAAGTGAATGAAAAATACTATTTCTTTTATCATTTTTACAGTGCAAATATTTGCAATAAAAATTATAAAGTGTGAACTGTACACTTTGGATTCTGTTTTGTCATTGAAATAATATATTTGACAATGTAGAAAAACATCCAAAAATATTTAACAAATTTCAATTAGTATTCTATTGTATAACAGTGCGATTAAAACTGCAATCACAATTAATTTTTTGAGTTAATTGTGTAAGTTAACTGTGATTAATCGACAACCCTAACAATAATATTAAAACTTTGTACTTTTATGACTTGTTCCATAGCATCCTCCATCCAAAGACCTCAACACACATTAATTAAGATTTGCAGTCCCCCTGGGTCATGTAGAAATGTTATCCTCATTGCACAGATAAGAAAACTGAAGTCCAGAGAGGTAAAATTATTTGTTTAAATTCACACAGAAGGTCAATAATACAGAAGAAAGTAGAATCCAGGTCTCTTGATTCCAGGGTGACCAGATGTCCCGATTTTACAAGGACAGTCTCAAATTTTTGGTCTTTTTCTTATATAGGCTCCTATTACCCACTACCTCCTGTCCTGATTTTTCACGCTTGCTGTCAGGTCACCCTACTTGACTGTTAGTTACATGATCAAATAATTATTTTTCAATTTGTATTGTGACACTGCCTAGGAGCCCCAGTCATGGGCCAAGGTCCCACTATGCTAAGGATGGCACAATCACTAAGCTTGGTTTCTTCTCCTAGAAAAGGGGCATTTTTGTTGATTGTAAAAATAATAAGCCTTACTTAGAAAGGCCCCAAAACAGCAAAGGACTTAAGCACTTGTTAAATTTCAAGTGTGTGAATTGGTCCCTTGACTTGAGTGGGATTTTTCGTAAGTTTAATGTTAAGCATGTCGACCATCAAAACATGACTAACCCCTGCTGTGAGTCCCCAGACATCACCCCTCACAGATTCGGTATCATGATGCCTTAGTTCTCTGGCTATGGCATGCTCGAGTCCTACCTTTTCTGGGGTGTTAGAACCCAAAACAAAAAGGAAAACAGATCTCAGAATCAGGGTCATCCATGGGATCTTCAGGAGGACCCTTACTCTCCTGCTCTGAACTGATGGCCCTTTTCTGTTAGTTTTCCTGGACCTAGCTGTTCCATCCACCAAAGGGTTCACCCAGGTAGCAAGTTGCCCTAAGCTCCCAGTTTGAACCAGGCTTCCCTGGTCAGCCCTGAATTGGATTAGTTCTTCTTCTATTAGCTCTCCTTTCCATGTCTGATGCTGGCTGCACTGGGTGCAGGTGTAACAGGGCAGTATCAGTTGGGTGCACAGGCTTTCCTTAACCCTCTCATCATTGCTAGTGGAGAGCCAGTCAGTTTTCCTTTGTTGCCAGTATAGGGCCTCTGTACCCCATCATATATACGTATAAGTGCTTTTCTGAATCAGGGCCATAATCTACATTGTGTTAGGTTTCAGTGTGACTACTTCAGGAAGATGAATGAATCAGTTCTTCTCAGAGCTATTGTTTCAGTGTAACATTGGTTAGACTTAGCTCATATGTGAAAGGTTTCCTTCACAACAATAAGGGTTAGAAATTTATTAAAATGAAAACTTGGATTCGGAAGCACAACATTTATGGCAAATTTATTAAAATGAAAACTTGGATTCTGAAGCACAACATTTATCAAATGATGTATAATATGGCAAATTTTATTGTCACAATACAGAGAGCTCTGATTATAACTGGTTGAAACAGAAAAAGTTTAAAAAACACTATAACATATTTAGGTAACAATTACTGAAAATACAAAATATTTGAGAATAACTGGTTAGAAGAGCTGATGTCTCAAGGCAAAGCTAAAGGTCATCCATCAGTTTCAGACAGTTGTTAGCATTTCATATGCATTGTAGGCAGTAAGAAAGGTAGAAAGTATCTCTGTGTTGGGAAGCCCCAGAGCAGCCCTGAATGCAGCCACAGATCATTGTCGCAGAGGACAAACAAGTCCATTGGAATCCTTAAAGGTTTTCGGAAATACTGAAACCTGAGTGAAGTTTGCAATGCTTTGTGGAGAGAGAAGGAGACTGAGAAGTTGGAAGAGAAGAAGCATAGGAGGCAAGCAAGGAGGGAAAAAGAAATGGATAAAACTTCAGAAGGTTTGGATAATTTCAGATTAGCATTTAAAAATATTAAATATTCAGCTCAAGCCTTCTGAGGTTTGTCCATCACTAATGAACATTTGAACCAGCTCTTCCCTGGTACTTACTATTTTCTTTAATAAGATTTTTAATATGGTCTTACCTGCACGAGAAGGACAACATATTGGAGAATTGGTGTAGGCATTGAGAAAAACAGTGCCATATCTTTTCATGAGATTTATAAAAGGTAGAATCACGGTCTGATTTCCTGGATAAAATGTCAACCTTCCATCCTGCAATCAAACATAAGGTACTTAAAAACATTAAAAATGATAATGGTAACATTTTCTTTAATAATTAGAAATAAAATATTATGAAAATGACCAAAGCTACAGTATATGGCAAATTTACTATTCTAGGAATTACTGATACAAACTTCATCCACGTTTTGGTTGTCCAAGAATTGTACTTAGTTTTGATCTTGTAAACTGTGCAAAGAATAAAATCCTTGTGCAACTACATAGGATAATAATACTCAGCACTTATAGACTCATTAAATGAACTATCCTGGAAAACTCTGAAACATGATCTCACCGATTACCACCCCGCTGTCTAATCTTCATGTTTGGCAAGATGACTAAGAAGCCATCTTATACAACACCTGAGCCATCTATACCAATAACCAATAACCTAGCACCCTTCATCTCAAAACATGTTTCAGATTATAAAATATCATAGAAACACTGCTGGTTACACTGGTAAATGATCTCTTTGAGCCATGAATAATGGGCAAACATCTGTGCTGTTTGATTTGTCAGCATCACTTGATACTGGCCATGAGGTGCTGCTGAGTTGCTTAAGACACCTAGTACAAGTGGTTGGAGTCAATGGAGCTGTCTTCAATCCTTCTTCCCAGACATATCTCAGTGAGTCATGGTGGGCAGGACCTTTAGAAGAACTGCATGGTTCAATCCTATTCCTACCCTATTTCAACATATATACTGAGCTCCCAGGGGAGAATGTGAGATACAGTAGACTCTCAATTATCCGGGATTGGGTTAACCAGGATGTTAAAAAAAATATGTGTAACTCGCAGGGCCGGCTCTGGCTTTGTTGCTGCCCCAAGCACATAAAAAACCCCAACCCACCAGGGCGCAGGGCAGCCAGTGAACCAACACTCCCTTACCCTGGCGCAGGGTGGCTGGTGAACCAATCCCCTGCCATATTTCCTATGGATGGTGATTATCCGAGATTTTATTAACCAGGATTAATTTTTTCCCTATCATCCTGGATAATGGAGAGTCTACTGTAACCTGAACTTCAGTACTTGAGCATACAGACAATGCAACCCCTTCAAATCAAACATAGAAAGCACCATCCCTGATGCCTGAACGAGACAAGCACCCAGATGAAGAACAGTTGGCTAAAACTACACTGGGCTTAAAAATAAGTTTTGCTCTTCTTCAAGCGCCTGCTCATATCGATTCCAATTAGGTGTGTGCGCATGCCGTGTGCATGGCCATCGGAAAGTTTTTGCCATAGCAGCATCCGTCGGGTTGGCTGGGGAACCCTCTGGAGTGATGCCTCCATGGCGCTCAATATGTGACCCTGCCGACCCCTCAGTACCTTCTTACTGCCCATGACGGTTGCTGGAACTGTGGTATCTTGCTCTGCATGTTCTCCATATTTAGCTAGCTTTTGTAGATTGTTGTTGTTTGTTTTTGTTGGTAGTTCTTTGTTTTTGTTATAGTTAGTGGCAGCTGGGTTGGAGAGTTTACTGGGATTTTTTTATTGGGTTGGGGTTTTTCTTCGGGGCTCTCATGTCCAGGTCCCCAGGATTCAAGCCCTGCAGGTCCTGTTCCAAGCCCATGCCAACAAGCGACCCACCCATGACACTTGTCTAAAGTGTCTTGAGGAGGATCACCAAGCAGAGAAGTACAGGATCTGCAAGGGATTTTGTTTTTGGACAAAGAGGCAGAGGTTTTGGGTTTTTTTGGGAGGGAGGGGTTGGATAGGCATGGGACTCCAGGGGGGCCTGTCTGGGAGCGGCGGTATAGACAAGGGTTGGGGCAGTCCGGGGACAGGGAGTAGGGGAGGGTTAGATGGGGGTGGAGTCCTGGGAGGCGGGTAGGGGTGGGGATCTCAGGAGAGGTGGTCAGGGGACAAGGAGTGTGGGAGGGGGTTAGATGGGTTGGGAATTCTGAGGTGGGCAGGAAGTTGGAGGCGGCAGATGGGGGCGGGGGCCAAGCTGTTTGGGGAGGCACAGCCTTCCCTACCTGGTCCTTCTTACAGTTTTGCAACCCTGATGTGGCCCTCGGGGCAAAAAGTTTGCCCAGCCCTGATATAGAATCAGACAGTTTAAGTCTAGAAAAGACCACCATGTCATCTAATGTGACCTCCAGTATATCACAGGCCACCAAGACCATCCATCAAACACACACTAAACCCAACAACTGAAATTAGCTCAAAGTATTACAGCCCACAAGACACTGCATCATAGGGAGTGAACAGGTGGGACTGAGGTGCACCAGTGCCTGAAGCCTCCATGATGACAGGGAAATGATTAAATGGAAAATACCCAGATAATCCTGGCAAAGCAACAAGAAAGGAAAATGATCTTTGCAGCAGGGTTCTAAATGAATATGAGCAGGGTAAGGTTTACTCACTCCTCAAAAAACAAATTCTTGCCTAGTCCTTTGATTAATATTAAATAAAGAACTTAACTAAAGGAGGAAAATTACAAAATAAAATAAACAAAATTCAAAGTGAGAAAATTAAAGTGTGAATTTAGATTATGCAAACTTTCTTATACAAAATAATCAATAGTTATTACTGCAATGCAGTTTTAATGAACTGTAAAGAATTGTTTGCTCCCCAAAGGAGCTGCCTTCTACCATAAATAAGAAAGGATATGTATTTATGAATTAAATAAAGATTAAATTACATACAGTTTTAAAGATGATAATTAATTAGAGGGTCTGTCTGCACCAGTTCTATCTACCTGCGTAGTTACATCACATTCATCCAGAAGTGAGAGTAAGCCGTATAGCCTGGTATGGTGTAACAATAAGAGCTGATACATAGCTGACCATACCAGCAGAGGGCAGCTTCCTCAAGGCCTGGCAGTTTAAAAGGGCCCAGGCCCCCCAGCAGTGATATAAAGGACCCTTTAAATCACTGCTGGAGCACCAGAGTAGTGCTGGCGGCTGGGAACTTTGGGCCCTTTAAATCACCACTGGGCCGTGCTGAAGGGCTGGCTGGGGGAATCTGCCCCCGGCCCCACCCCTTCCGGTTGAACCACCTTGCTCACGACCCTAGCCACCCTGCATACCGATAAGTCCCTTAAGTTACTTTCACCCTTGCATTCATCACTGTAGTATCTGAGGGCACAGGCACCAACTTCCTCAGTTCCTGGAAGGTGCTTGACCCCCAATCTGCCCTAGGACCCACCCCCACACCACCCCTTTCCCCAAACCTTCACCCTCCTCTACCCTGATTCTTCCTGCTCCCCCCTCCTCCCCTGCCAGCACCTCCTGAACAACAGATCATGGTGGGGGTAGCCACTGGGAGGCACAGGGGGGAGCTGATCAGTGAGGCTGCCTGTGAGTGCTGAGTACCCACTATTTTTTTCCCCCAGGGGCACTCCAGCCCTAGAGCACCCATGGAGTCAGTGCCTATGTCTGTGGCCATTATGGACACAAGCGACATTTACAAAAAACGTTCACCACCTTAGCTGAACTGGCAGACATACAGTATAGATAAGCTTCTGGTATTTTTATGACATTAGTTAAACCTGATGAAAACACAGGATAAAAACAGGCTTGGGCCCAGTAGCATGATTCCCTTCAGTTCAGCTGAACCTGTATTTAAACTGGCTGGAATAATTCTATAAAATTTCCCCACGGTGGATGATACCTGAATTTCTTATGATTTCTAAAGTCTATACATCCCTAGAATCTCTGATTGTTCCCTATAGTTTCCTGTTGGTAGGAGTGTTCTTTTTTCAACATAGGTCAAAGAAATTGTTTTTACATTTCTGTTTTGCAGTGTTCACTGCTACTCTTACATCATGAAAAGGTTTACCATAACTGATAACATAAATCAGTTACACATAATTTGATTATTTTAAGTAACTGATTAAAATAACAGGTTTGTTTTTAGAAGTGTGATCTTGAGAAAAAAATCTGACTCCTTCTTTAAACTCAAAAATGCAAAGTCTTCCTGGTAATTGTAATCCTGTCTTTATGGTGCCAAGCAGAAATGATGATGCAGCTGGACAGCTCTCAGGAGTATAACATATCCTCTTTTTTACTGGGATTGTGGTCCTTGCTTGACGAAGGTTGCTTTGCAAGCCCTGTGGCCCATTAACTGCTCCCAAAATTATTTTCAGAGTCTGTGAAAAGCCATTTCAGCATGAGACGAAGACGATATGACATCGAGGCACACAGTGCCTTGGGTCACACTGCACAAGCTTTTCTGAAGTAGGGAGGGCACCCCAAACTCATCAGCCCCTACGGAAGCTGGCAACACCGGGTTAGTGTTTGGTGCTACTGCTTTATACGTGCTCATGCTCTTTCCCGGCAAGCAGAGGCCTGGAAAGCAGGAGGCGCTGGTGGGATACTCACAAAGGCATCGCACATCACCATCACCACGTTGCGCGCCCTCTGGCTGCTGCCAGCGCCGCGGTGTCCCCAGGCCACAGGACGCGCCTTCGCACCTTCCCAGCAGGGGGAAGCCACCAGCAGCACCAGGGCCGCCAGGAACATCGTCCAGGCCCCTTCTCCGCGCCGCCGCCTCATCCTCTCCCCGCGCCCAGGGCCAGGCCCCAGGCACACGGCCCCTCACACAGCTGCGGGGCGAGCAGCGATCCCCGGCAGCCAGGCTGCAGCCATGGAGAGGCGCCGGGCCTAGAGCCAGCCCGACCCACCCCAGCGCTTTGACACTCCCCGACGACACGCCGGCTCCTGCCCCCCCCAAGGCCTGAGAACAAGACCCGGGGACACTCCCACCGTCCCCCGCAGCAGACCAAACTACAGCGCCCATCAGGCCTCGCGGAAGCGGGACGTGACGAACGACATCTTCCGTCATGCCTCGGAGGTCGGGAGGGGTGAGGGTGGGGAAATGATCTACGACTCCCGTCATGCCTCGGAGGTCAGGCGGTGGTGGCGGGGATGAACTACAACTCCCGTCATGCCACAGGAGTGGGAGGACGGTAAGATGGCGGAGGGCTGGTTCGCGTCAATGGCCCTCATGCGGGAAGGATAGTAACCGAATCAGTGCGCCTGCGCGGCCGAGCAGGGCCGGCCGTGGTGCGAGGAGCTGGTGACTGGTAATTGAGGCGGAGGCAGGTGAAGTGCTCAGTTGTAGGGGGAGGGGGTGGTGCTGCTGGCGGCCCCTGAGGGACTTTGCTGCCCCCCCGCGGGCGGCTTGGCGGCTTTGCGAGGCTTGCGTGGGGCCCGCGCTCCAAGCTAAGCCGGGGCGGTCGGGATCCGTGGGTGGAGGGGGACCCTGTCCCTTGTGCGCGCTGCTGAGTGGGAGGCCTGCGGCCTCCGTGAGCAGCAGCTGCCGGTGATGCCCTGTGGAGCAACAGTTCCGCCGGCGGCCAGGGAAGAGAAAGGTCCCAGCTCTGGGCAGGGAGGCGAAAAAGCCCAAAGAGCAGCGGTGGCGACCTAGAGTCACGAAGGGATGGGGGTGATGCCCCCTGCAAAATCCTCCACCGCAGCCTGGCCAGAGCTACCGCCTTGTAGGGCTGACGCCGCAGTGCTGGAAGTAGCAGGTGCAGATGTTCCTGCTTCACCTCGGAGACACCACCCGCCCCGCTTGCGGGGTTTCACAGCCCAAGTAGGGGTGTCCGCACACCGCTGTTTTTACCGCCGTAGAGCGTGGGCCCCTCAAGCCTGAATCTCTACATCGGGATCTGAGACTTGCTGCCACGGGAGTGTTTTTTTCTTTCTCTTTTCTGCAGTGTAGACTTAAATACGCTTATTCTCAGTGTTGCAACCCCTGATGTTTAGGCACCCTGCTGCCCAGTGGGATCCTTAGCCCTGAGTTAGGTGTCCAGGGTCCCTATACGATGCATGGAGTGAGTTAGGCTCCAAAGAATGAGATTTACAAAAACCAGTGTGCTGAGCAGGGAGCTGTCCAATTTGGCAGCAGGAAATGCCACGGAGAAGCATGGGGGCTAACTCTCATCTCTCAAAGTGAGTTAGGGGCCTGACTCAAGGTCAGAGGTTTCGGAGAAGGGCAACTAAAATAATTAGGGAATTGGAACGAGTCCCGTATGAGGAGAGATTAAAGGGGCTAGGACTTTTTAGCTTGGAAAAGAGGAGACTAAGGGGAGATATGATAGAGGTATATAAAATTATGAGTGGCGTGGAGAAAGTGAATAAGGAAAAGTTATTTACTTGTTCCCATAATAGCAGAACTAGGGGCCACCCATTGAAATTAGTGGGCAACAGGTTTAAAACAAATAAAGGGAAGTTCTTCTTCACACAGCACACAGTCAACCTGGGGAACTCCTTGCAGGGGAGGCTGTGAAGGCTAGGACTATAACATGGTTTAAAAGAGAATTGGATAAATTCATGGAGGCTAAGTCCATTAATGGCTATTAGCCAGGCTGGGTAAGGAATGGTGTCCCTAGCCTCTGTTTGTCAGAGGGGGGTGATGGATGGCAGGAGACAGATCACTTGATCGTTACCTGTTAGGTTCACTCACTCTGGGGCACCTGGCATTGGCCACTGTCGGTAGACAGGATACTGGGCTAGATGGACCTTTGGTCTGACCCAGTATGGCCTTTCTTATGTCCTATCTCTGCTTTGGCATCACAGATCTGAACAGGGATCCATTCCTGGAGTTAGGCACCTATGCTGGCTTAGCCCTTTTTCATGAAAAACTGGAGACACCCACTCACCATATTATAGCCAGTAGCCTGGTGATCAGAATACTGACATGGGATGTGGGAGGTCTGTTTTAAAACCACTGCTCAGTTTCAGGGATTTGAACTTGATTCACACATATCCCAGGAAGTAACTTAACCACCAGACTATAGAGTCATTATCTTTCGTCTCTTACTGATCTGTGACTATGCTACAGTTACAGGTGCTACCATAATACAAATAAATAATAATAGTAATATAGTACTTCTATTCAATTTTTCATAGTAGGCCTTACTTCCCAGTATAGTGTTTCTTTTTCTACTCATTCAGAACTAGACCCTTTTGCCACACTGGGATATCCCCTTCTTGCCACACTCTCCAGTCTGGCAATGATGATGGTTGCATCTGAACCATTTACACTTTCTAAAGCATGTATGTTAGAGTGAGTGCAAATAATGTGCACATCAGATTGATGTATGTGTACAATATACTTAAATATACATGGATGTGCTTTATGTGTAAACTTCAAAATATATTGTTAACTTTATTCTTTGTTTCCATTTTTTTTACTAAAACAAACTTGAATATTTCCTTCATTCCTGCACACATCGCTTCCAAACTTATGAAGAGCTCTTTTCCTCATTAGGGGCTACTTAAGAAGTGGAATTTGAAGTTCCTCAGTGATGATGTTAGAATGGTATGGTCAAAAAGTGTTGGGAAAATCTTTAAAATGTGAATGACAAACCTCCATATTACTGAAACTCCTTATTTAATGTGCCCCAAATGTCAAGAAAAATTCTACTCTGGGATGAGAAGTAGCTTTTAGTATTTCAAGGTGATGATTCAAATCCAGCATAACATTTAGGATGTATATACATTTGAGTACATGATTGGTCTCAATAACTTCAGTGGGACTACTCACATATTAGGAATGATTCATGTGCTTGGGACTGAGGTTTAGAGGTGTACTATTGCATATATGTTAATATGTATGTGCACTGCTTTTTTGTCTATACTGGATTGATAGCTATTTGGGACAGGGATTTTGTCTTATACTTGTATAGCACGAACATACTATTAACGTTTGCTAAAATGTTTTCTCTGTGTATGATAATGCAATAGAAGTTGAATGCTTTGAACAGTATTTGATATAAATGTCTTTTCTTGAATACTAATTTTCTTTCCTTTTGACTTTAGCAGTAATAATGTCAAATAAAGAGGTGAAGGCAGCATTGAAAAGTGCCAGAGATGCAATAAGAAATAAAGAATACAAAGAAGCCTTAAAACATTGCAAGGTAATTAATTCTTCCATTTGTATAAAAATTAATTGTGTGTACATGTAAAAAGCTCTATTTTCTGTCCACTGGAATCGTACTCTATACTTTCTGCAGTAATGTACAAACTAAGTAATGTACACATCTTGGCAGTGTTCATAGTGAATAATTTGCTGTGGGGAATTACTAAAATCCTAGTGGATGGGTCCTTTCTTTCATGAAGATGAAGACTTCATGAAGATGAAGTTCACCAGTGTCAGACAAATGCCACCCTTTCAGTTCACACACTGAATCTTACTGCTAGATGGTAGATACTGTGGTTTGATGTGACGTTGATTTCATTAGTTGTCCATGTTAGCTTGTCAAGAAAAGGAGATCAGTTTTCTGTTGCATGTGTGAAGCAGACGGTACAGTAAATATGAAGCAGAGGGTACAGTAACTCCTCATTTAAAGGTGTCCCAGTTAACGTTGTGTCATTGTTACGCTGCTGCTCTACTGGAGAACATTCTCATTTAAAGTTGCGCAATGTTTGGTTATAACACCCCCACAACCCACACCCCCGCAGCGGGCCCCATGGAGCAGCACCCCCCTATACACACCTCCCACCCGCTGCATTCAGCTGTTTCGCAGCATGCTGGGAGGGAGGAAGGAGGACATGGCATGCTTGGGAGAGGGAGCGGAATTGGGTGGGAAGAGGCAGGGTGTGTGTGGAGCGGGGGTGGGATTAGGCAAGCTGGGGTCTTGGGGGAAGGAGTGGAGTGAGCGGGGGCTGGGGGTTGAGCACCCCCTGGCAGTTTGAAAAGTCAGCGCCTGTGGCCCCAGAAGCCCATGGCTGTCTCCAGCTCTGCAGGGTTCTAGAGGCCCAGTGCCTCTGCGTTGTGTCCCAAGCATACTATGCAACCTGACAGATTGGTTTCCTTAGGAGATGACTGGTCCCCCCAGCACCCCAAGGGAGGGAGGGTATGCAGTGACTAAGCGGAGCAGGCATTTGTGTGATCTGCTGCTCAGAGGCCAGCAGAGACTTCCCCATCAGGTGCTGGGGAAGGATGCAGTGCAGTGCCCCTTCCTTTGTTCTGCTGCTTGTCTGCTCTGCCTGGCTCCTGTGTCGAGCCCAAACCGGCAGAGCTTGCAGAGGGAGAGCTCTGCAGGCTTAGGAGTGTGGGTGTTATTGGCCCACTCCCTCACCAGAGCTCTGGGGCTAGAGGATCTTCACTTACCTAGTCACAGCTGTGAGTCAAACTGCACCGAATTGGCATAGAGAAATTTACCAAGAAAAAAAAAGGAAAGCAAAACAACGATCTCTAGATGTGGTTTTTCTGAGTTGGGAAAGTTCAGCAAGAGGAGCAGCCGAATGATCCACGCTCTGAGTTCACCACCTCAAACAACCTTCACAATCATCATTGTTGAGAACAGTATTAAATTGTTTAAAATGTTTATAATGTCTTTTGTCTGGTGAAAAAAATTTACCTAACTCCCCCATTTACATTAATTCTTATGGGGAAATTCGATTCGCTTAACATTATTTCACTTAAAGTCACATTTTTCAGGAACGTAGCTATAACGTTAAGTGAGGCATTACTGTATTAATTCACAGATGACTGTGACAAAAGTCTATCTTTAACCATAGACTTTAAACTAGAGGAGTCCTTCAATGACCACAGTTACTGATACCTGTGTCACTAGAACCATTCATATGCAGTTTCTTCTTGCTAGAGAAAGCTACCAGCTAGAACATTAACCTTTTATTAATGCTCTAACTTATGTTATCATTGTTTAGAAAGTAACCTCTTGTTAAATGGATAGCTAATAAATAAAATTCATTGTGTACCAGACTAGTATGTTCAGGAGCTTTTTTCTAGAAAGTAAGAAAACTGATTAATCAAACTTGGTAGTTGAGTCTGTAAAACACATTTAGTACATTAGCTTCATTTGAACTCTTATATTTTTAGGCAGTACTGAAACAAGAGAAAAATAACTACAATGCCTGGGTGTTTATTGGCCTGGCAGCTGCAGAGTTAGAGCAGCCTGATCAGGCCCAAAGTGCATACAAAAAGGCTGCTGAACTTGAACCAGACCAGCTACTGGCATGGCAGGTATGTATTCAACTCTAGTTCCACTTTACTCTTCCTATTAGATGAACTATGGTGTTCTTAATTATAGCAACAAGATCCAATCAACATTTGACTCTTAGGGCAGATACTCAAGTTGTGTAAATTGTCATATAAAAAATTATACCAGCTGTGGATATGACTCCTTGAACGTACAATGTGAAAACCAATTAGAGTTGCACGTGTGTAAAAGAGGGCAACTTTTGGATTCATTATATTTAAGTTATTATGGTCTTCCAATGGATAAATATGTTTCATTCCCTTGGGAAACAAAACAAACAAACAGAAAAAGAATGCTTATCCCCCATAGGTGCTTTCTTAGATCCCTTGTTCGTGACTCAGTAAATTTAATTTGCTTCTCTCCTATAAGAGAGCATTTTGCACGGTAACTTTTTTCCCAGCCTTTGATACAGAGTGGGGAAATTGGACTATGTTGTTGATTTCCATGGTCCTAGGCAACAATAATAGATACTCTTTCTTTAAGATGGTTGTGCAGTATATGGTGTGTAAATGATAATCTACAAAGTGTGCTATTATATTAGATGCCTATGCCCTTTGGGCACATCGTGAAGCATATGGTTGAAGGCTAGGTCGTCAATTCATCTATCTAGTAAAAGGGAATATTTAGTGTATTGTAACTTAATAAAGAGGTTTTTAAATATCAGTAATTTTAATTTTTTAAAATGTAACAATTACACACACATTGAAATTACCTTCATTGAATCCTCATCAACCAGTCAGGCTTTGTCTTTTATGAGATAGTATAAAACAGTAACTTACTGAGAATTTTTTTTTTCTGTAGTCCTGCACAACTTAAGACGTTTTATTGTTGTCCATTGGTTGGTGTTAAAGTTATACTTAATGGTGTACAGGTAGTCTGTATTCCACTTCACTAATCTCTGAAATAGTTTTAAGAAAATACAGTGAGCTTTTATTATAATGTAAATGATATTTAAAAACATAGGAATGGCCATACTGCGTCAGACAAGTAGTCTGTCTAGCCCAGTATCCTGTCTTTCGACAGTGGCTAGTGCCAGTTGCTTTGGAGGGTATGAACAGAACACAGCAATTATTGAGTGATCCATCCCATGTTGTCCAAACCCAGCTTCTGGCAGTCAGTGGTTTGGGGGCACCTGGAGCATGGGATTGTGTCCCTAACCATCTTGGCTAATTGATGGAGCTATCCACCATGAACTTTTTTTAACCCATTTATATTTTTGGCCTTCACAGCATCCCCCACAATGAGTCCCACGTGTTGTCTGTGCGTTGTGTGAAGAAATACTGTCATGTTTTTGTTGCCCCTTTTTGACCCAAGAAGCTAGTCAAAGTTCGGGGTCCAAGGGATGTTCAGTTTGGAGGAAAAATTGGTGATAGTCAGGTATTTCTCTGATGCAGTTTTGGTTATTTATAAAGGGTCTCTGAACATGGAAGGAATTGTGCAGCAGAAAGCAGTTCTTTTGCTCACAGTACCAAGAGCACTCTTAGCCTGCACCCTGATCCAAAAACCACTCTACAGGTTTCTTCCAGGGGCAGACACTGCTTTCAGCTGCTTTTTCAGTCTGATTGTGTCTGCTCTATGTGTTCTGCATTCCTCACTCTTCACAAAACACACTGCTGAGAATCTCTGCCCCAACAGTCTAAAAGCACTGTTACAAACCCTTTTTGTCTTCGATGGGGGCCTTGTGATTAACCTACTCTGACAGTCTTGTTAATTGAAGAATGCATTCACACCCAATCTCAGAGAACTTTCTGATCTAAGCAGTCACCAGTACCTCTCAGCAAAACATTATATTCTGATCCTGCATTGAGATTTGAGCAGATAGCTCCCAGTACCTGTGCAGAGCCCCACTGAAGGCATTGGGTTCTTTGTTGGCACAGCCAGACTGTATGCCTTAAAATGATTTTGGAAATATCAAATGTGAAATCTAACATATTTTACTTTTGTTTAGGGATTAGCAAATTTGTATGAGAAATCTAACCAAACAGATGTTAAAGAAAACTTGTTCAATGTGTACCAAAAACTCTTGGAACTTTATGAAAGGTAAAGAATATTTTAGATAACATGTTGCAGTATCATAATTTAATCTTAAAATTTCAGTTGCACTGGAAAAATTCTAGATTTAATGCCATCACTGACACATGTGATAATCTGGGTATAGTAACTAATTCTAAGAGTCATGTTGTATCAGAGGAAAGGCCTTGTCACCCCTAGGGGTTTTCCATGATATGATGTTGGGGTAGAGATAAATTATCACTTTCCTATTGTCTTTTTATAAGAAGAAATCTTTGAGAATAAATATTATCTAAACTGTTGACATTAAATATCATGATGTCATGCCTGTATCCATTGGCTTAATGTGTTGCATAGATGGTTGAACTTTATAAATCTCATAGCTCTCAGTTTATGGTGATGGTTAGCAAAAATAACACTAGTACATGTACTCACAGGTTTTATGGTCACAGGGAATTTCATCTCCTGTTAGAGTTTACAGTTCTAAACAAAGCTAGCTCTGGTTGTGTGTCACCAGTTTCCACAACTGATTAGAGTGTTCTTATTGCTTTGTTTTTGTGATTTTGATTTTAATTTTGGCTAATGGACACGGTCAATTTATAAATCACACACCTTTCTAAACATTTTAATTACTTTTGTTACAAGTAACATGTAAGATAGCTATAATTGAAAGATTAGTAAAAAATACTTTTGTTACAGTTTGTTTACTTTATGTGACAGCATTTAGAATAAACTTGACTATATGCAGTCAGTGTAGATTTTTCACACAGCAACTGGAAGACCAAAAAACGTTAAAAAAATTCACAATAGTTGCATTAGGACTTGGAGGCACATATAGTTTCTGCAGAAACTTCTAATGCTCTCATTTAAAAAAATAAAAAAATGACTAGATTTCAAGTTGGCAGTGTCTCTTGAAAAATACATTTCTCCATATTTGTTGGAAAAAGACATGGCCTTTTTGTGATTTTCCCCCCACATCTTTTTCTAGTACTGACAAGCAGAAGTGGTGTGAAGTGTGTAGGAAACTTGTGGAACTGTATCACCAAGAAAAAAAATACCTAGAGGTCAGTTACTGATTTACTCTCTCTCCTTTTCCTCTGCAAATTATTCATATATGTTTGTAGCAAGAACTCATCTCTTTTAATTATACACCTCTGTTCTCTCACCAGCACTTACTACTAAATTTAGAGGAAATATATTGAATTGACATGTCTTAACATAAAAATCAATCCTAGAAATGATTTGTTTACCTTTTATTAAAAGGAAGTTGCAATCATTTTGTTCAGTACAGTGTTCTGAAATTCACCATATTGTTGCCTTGTATCATTAAAAAATTGCATTAAAATATTAGTTTCTGCTTGCAGTCAAGCATTTGAATATTTTTCCACTTTTTTTTTTAACTCAGGGACTCTGAAGTTAGGAAATGCCAGCTCAAAGCGTGGCTGTGCAACCTTAATTATGCTCTCTTGTGTGTATGCATTATAATACAGTTTGTTTTTTGGGAGTATTTCAATTCCTTGAAGTTTTGAGAACTTTAATGTTAGTTTCACAGCAAAAATTCTTTGCCAGGGATTATTATTAATTTGTGATAATCTCTGGATAGCCTGAATGTGCTAAGGGGAATTTTGTTTTCAGTGAAAACAGTGCAGACAAACTTTTCAACCCTTTGAAAATCTAGATGTAAAACATAAAGTGGAGAGGGGAATTGAACCTGGGATCTCAGGTTCTAAAAGCATGAGCCTCTACTGTGTGAGACAGAGTATCAAACTCATAAATTCAGCTTCCTTTATGTGGTTCAGCCACTACAGAGAGAGTAAGCCACATTGTGATTATCTGATATTTTCTTTGTTTCATTTCTATTAAGTCTCAAATTTTAATAGGTATTCTATTCTCTATCTGAATATAATGCTGAGTCACTTCACTGTTGGAAAAGATAATAGTGCTTGGGGTGCTATTTTCCTTTTTAAATTGGTCATCAGAAGTATGGTTTATGACCATACGTTCTGTCATGTAATTAATTGAATTCTTTACCTTACATAGTGCATATGGAGTAGTTTGCTTCTATCAGAGATATTAGAGCAGATTCCTTTATTATGATTGAGGTTTTCAAGGAACATTGGAAGGGTTTCTTTACAATAGTATTCTATTATACAAGGTTAAAGGAGCAATTACAGACCATCAGCTACATCTGTAGTACTAAACTGCTTAAATACTATAGTTGTAAATCTTACTGGCAAGGGGTTAAAATAAATTGGAGTGATCACACTGCGTTTCAGATTTTTAAATGAGTTACAGAATGATTCATTTCTCTTTCCTGTTGACAGGTGGCTCGCACATGGCACAAACTGATAAAGATAAAACAGGAGGAAGGTGCAGATAATGCTGAGCTTCACCAGCTATGGAAGAGGCTGATCCAATTACTGCCAGACAGTACACAGAATCAAGATAATGAGACACAGCAGTTGGTAATGTTTCTCCCTCCTACTCAAATCACAGAAATGTAGGGCTTGAGAGGTCAGCTAGTCCATCCCCCACATGGTGCTGGGGCAAGATCAAGTATATCTAGAGCAGTGGTTCCCAAACTTTAACCACCGATGAACCCCTTTCACTAAAATGTCAAATCTCGTGAACCCCCTCCTAAAAATGAATACTTCCAGGGATTTTCTCCTTTATCTGAATATAAATTATAAAGTAGTGATCTTGGAAATATAAAATTTATGACATGATTACCACACTATTTATTATTTATCATTACAATATTTTTATTCTTTTTAGCAGTATTACCGGCTAGCCAGTTATACACCATTTTGTGTTTGTGCATTTAATTTTTTTTCTTCTGACGTGTACTTTGCTGTTGTCTTAATTGAATTTCATCTTACTGATTTCAGACATTCTCCAATTCATAAAACTCATTTTGATTTCTAATCCTGACCTTCAAAGTGCTTGCAACCCCTCCCATCTTGGTGACATAGGCAAATTTTATAAGCATAGTCTCCACTCCATTATCTAAGTCAGTGGTTCTCAATTTTTTTTATTTTTTTTTTTTGTGGACCACTTGAAAATTGCTGAGGGTTTCGTGGACCATTTAATGAGCTTTCCAAATGTTGTTTGTACCTATTACAAAGTGCTTTGGATAAAAGGGCTGCCGTGAACCTCTGAGGCAAGCAAATCCATCAAAAAATGCAGGACCCATCAAGGCAGAGAAGGAACTTTGTCACAGTATGAAGAATCACCCTATTATGTATTTTGCTCTCTGCACAACAGAAGTTCTATGAAGGGCCACATAAGCACAGTCGGGCCAAATAAACGTATTTTAATTATGTTCATGGTATACTGCATCCTGTTTAGTCACCCAAAATAGTGACTAAATTTTGTTAGTTCACTTGTTGCTTTTCTTGCTAATTCACACTGTTGTACACTTACCAATTTCTTATTTCAGCTTTTGACTGCATTTGAACATGCAGTGAATTCTGTAGACACAATTCCCAGTGAAGACCACCAAAAGCTTTATAAAGACTTCATTCAGTGTTTGTCAAAAGTAAGAACAGTTTAATTTATAGTCTCTTCAATAACACAAATAACATCTAATAATGCTGCATGAATAGCTAAATAAATTGCTTTGACTTTTTTTCCCCCTTACAAGTTTCCTCATGAGACTGCTAGGCTGAAGAAGGCCTGTGATGATATGATGGCTTTGTATCCTACCATGAGTTATCCTTTAGAAGTGCTCTGCTTGCACTTTATTCAGTCAGGTGAGTGGTTTGGTTTTGGTTCATTTTTGTTGTTCCAAATCTTGTATCTTTTCATTGTGACTTTCTTGCCCTTCACTCCTGCAGTCCTCCTCATAAAAAATAGATCTCTCAAGATCTATTATTTCACTTTGTTGAGGGAAGATGTTGTTTGAGGCAGCTTGCACCACTTTTCAGCACAAGTACATTGTCTGTATTAGGTGCTTTGTTTCTACCACCCTGGAGAGGAAGACAGTTTTGTCCTAAACTATAGTGTCCTAAATCTGTGAAACGTAGTACTATTGTACCATCAAAGGACTTCTTAAAAAAATAAGTATTGTTCTGGATTCTTGATTCCTTTGTTGGCAGTGTACTCAGTCCCATGGAAAGAGTGTTTCATGATGCTCAAAAGGAGCCGCTCTAGATAAATAAAGATTAGCTACAGAAGGTTTGAAGAGAATTCTGTTTGCTTGTCTGTGATGGAAAGAAGGCTGACAATAAAACAAAGCTCTGGAGATGGCTAAAGTGAGAGAATTGGTGAACCAGTCTACCCCTTGGCAGTAACATTCATGAAGCCTTCTCCATAAGACTCCCTGGTGGGTGGAGAGTAAACAGGGGTTTTTAGGGTGTTTCAGTGAAGTGGAGGAAAGGGGTCTTTTTTAAAAACAGATTTGTTTGTTATATGTTTTAAGATGACAGCATGCTGTCTTCCAGACTGCCGGATTTGAAACTGGTTAAATTTCAGTTTTGAGCATTTTTGCATTAATATTGTACAAGTGAATAGTGATTTTAGGTGTGTCAGCTTTTGGGTGTCACAGCTGATACCTTAAAGGGGCCAGAAGTGACTTTCAAATTGGACACCCCCCCAAAAAAAACTATTTGTAAATATGCAGTCATATCGACCAGGAATGTCACACGCAAACTTTGTATAGCCTGAATGTAAAGACTAAACAGTGATTTCTTTATTGTAGTGTGCTGATACTATGTTGCAGCCCATTTATACATAAATGGTCATTTAGCTGACAGTTTTGCACTTTAAGAAACATGTGGACTTGAAACTGCACTCAAATTCTGATATATGTTTCACTTATTTATAGAACATAAAACATTGTAAAGATGTTACACATCAAAGATTACACAGTATAATACAGTACATAATATCTAAACAAATTGTATAAGGTGTATTGTTTAGACCAGGCTCCCATTTTCTACAGGCTAATCCAGATTAAACAAATATATAAGAAGTTATAATTGAACAATCATAGAAATATAGACTAAGATTTTGAAAAATGGGCATTTTAAGGTAAGGCTCGTAGATCCATAGTTAAGCACCTAATAACCTAAATGACTTTAGGGCTACTATGATTTATGCTGTCAACCAGCCTCAGAATTGGGGGAACATTAATGTGTCTTGATGCCACCTTTTTCTCCACTTTTCTTCTGAGCTGTGCCAAGCACCTCTCAATATAGTACAGGATCTGGTCTGGAGTGTTGAAGCTAAAGAAACAGGAATGTCAGTTGAATCCCATCTCTGTACAATTATGGAAATTAAAAATTTTGAATATCAGTAGAATCTCAGATTTGTTTTCCCTCTTCTGGTAGTGAGGTGCCACAACTTCTCTCTCTAAAAATGTTATGGATTTATTGTCAGTTAAATAATTCTTGGCATCATTGATAAGGCAACATTTTGGTGATTGATACAGCACCAGTTATAGAAATTTCTGCTTTCAAAAAATCCAGTTTGCCTCCTCTAAGTTGTTGCTTAGGGAAATATGAATACAAAAATTATTTTTTTTAGACAAAGATCACAGATAATGGTAACATACAGCCTTCACTCTCCCATGAATATTTATGCAAATTCCCAGGATCCAAAACACTGTAACCTCTAAAGGTGGATTGAATTTTGCTTTGAGTAATTTAAAGAAGGGTGTGTGTGTCACAGGGCAGCACAGGTTTCCTTCCCCTAGTCTCTGTGCTTAGATTGGTGAAAGAAAAGGTCTCAAACACGCCACTCTGGTGCTTCACCCGTGCTCTTTTATTTACAGTGCTGATATAGTCCCAACTTCCCCAGAATCAGGCCCCTCACAGACCTCTCACCAGATCCTCTGGCCCCTTGAGGCTTGTCTCAACCAGCAGAGACAGAGCTAGATACCCCCTATCCTCCTGCCTGACTTGCCTCCTTCTCTGAGCTCTTTCCTGGGTTTGTACTCTTCTCCGGTCATCAGCACCCGTGGTTCCACCTGGCTCAGTAGGTTGCATTGAGCCTGCCCTAATTAGTGCCTTCAGCTGGGCTCCCTGCTCAGGGTTTTAGCCCTTTAACCCAGCCAGGCTGCAAGGAAGCGGGGTCTTTAGCAGGCAGTAGAGGTGTTTAAAGCCTCTGCCCTGTGACAGGGTGTATTTCACTAATAAGATGTAGCCCTTCTTATCCCTCATAGATTTGTTGGCCCCAGTATTCCTTAACACTAGACACTTTTAAAATGTCCATTTTAAATAATCTAATTTCAAGATATTTTTTTTTTTAAGAAGTCTTGACCAAGCTTCAGCTTGGTCTAGGAGACAAGGTACCCAGCTTAGATTCATTTTTGAAGGCATGAAATAGTTAGCTATCCCAGCGGAACCCTTCTTCTTGAGAATTTCTCAGTAACATTACAGGGTGCAAAGTAGTCTGAGGGAGCAGTTACCCTGAGTTGTGGCCTCCCCTGAATACTTAGTACCTGGTTCTGCTATTGCTGGGATTTTAGCAATTTGCTTACAAACTTACATGGATACAATGACAGCTCTGTGTCAATGGGAGGGCTTTTCCCATTGGCATAGCTACAGCCTCTCATGGAGGAGGATTAACTACTCTGATGGGAGAAGCTCTCCTGCTGTTGTAGTAGTATCTGTAGAAGAGCTACAGTGGTGCAGTTGTGCCGATACACTGTTTGAAATTCGGATCTGCTCTTAGTATGGTGAATCTTCATGATTTTATTTTTCAGCATTTGTGTATAAAATGTACTGGACTTGGCAAATTTTTTTTAGTAATATTGTGTGTACAGTATTATAGAATGTGGTTTCTTTCCAGGCTGCCTGTATACAGTGCTGCTCATTTGACTTACGCTCCTTACGTATGTTCTGCAGTATACAGCCTGATTGACTTGACTTTAAACAAATATTTGAGTATTAATGAAAAGACTTTAGTCATTTTGCAGCATAAGCTTATTTACTGTAATGCTTGGGCATCTGTTTTTCTCTGATGTTTCAAAGCCATGTGGACAAGTACATTTATTTCCTTCCTGCCTTGGCTTGTATGCTGATGTCTCCAAGTCAATATGATTCAGCTTATAAAGATGAGTGACAACAGATTCTGAACCTCATTCATAGTTAGCACAAAGTAGGGCTCTCCCCTATCACTAAGTGACCAACTTTTGGTGTGGGAAAGGGAAGTAGTTAAAACAAGCGTTCTCAGATCGCATGCAGCCCAATTAGCACACAGCTGTGGCCCATCTACCCAGTGTGGAGGGGTCTGGCTGCGCTGCCCTGCCACACAGCATGTCAGGATTGGGGCTACCAGCCCTCCCTGTTTGCTGGGAATCCTCCCAGTTGACCTTTCAGAGTCGAGATCCAGGTCATCTGCCTGGCCCTGCAAGGTCCAGGTGTGGGACAGCTGGCGCAGTCCTGTGTGGTGGGGTCAGAAGCAGCTGCATGGTGGGGGTCTAAGGTCTGACACAGCCAGCTGCCTGGCCTCAGCATCTCAAGTAACACAATGTATAATCAATTGAGAACCACTGAGTTAAAGCATTTGTACCGTAGGTTTTTAAAATAACATATATTATGTAAAGTTTTACAAATAAGAAATACTCATGATCAGAAAATAATATGCTCTAAAAATAGATGTTTTATCTGTGTGTGTATGTGTGTGTGTATATATATATAATAAAATAAATCCATGTCCATTAATGCCATACAGAAATGCAAGATGCATGTACTTTAATCTGTCTTTATTTTTTTAACCATTTATTACATCTTTGTATTGCTTTCTACTATGAATCTCTGCCTTCTTTACCCAAGTCTGCCTATAACTTCAAAGCTGCCACAAACATGGGAAAACACAGAAGTTGTATTTTCTTTTAAAAGATTGCACAAATTCATTTACTGTGCCACTAGGGCTTCAGTTTTCTAACAGTAATTGTATTTCCCTTTTGTACTGGTAACTAAAGATGAGCCGGTTGTGTATGTATGTGAGAAATAACTGACGTTCTGGTTTGCTAACTGATCCCCAAAATGGACAGTCAATCAACTGGCAACTGAAGTATTAGAAATAAATTCTTTTCTATAACAAACTGCACCATAAAGTAGGAGAATCACCACACAAACTTCTTTGGTTTAGTTTATACACAGCATGAATCTTATTTCAGTGGCTCTTAGAATGTCTTGCCTTAATGACATGATCATTTAGACCAGGCTAGAAAGTAATGATAATCTGGGAAGTTTAATCTTGCCTGCAGCTCATGTAGGGTTGACAATAACCTTCCAGCACACACACAGAAAAGAGACTGTAGGGATAATTTTAAAGTGACAGTAAGTCCTGCACATGCTTACTTTTTTAAAAGTGATATTTGTTCTCTCTTAGGTTTCGGTGGCAACTACAGATACCTTGTTACCTATATTTTCATATGTTGATGCTTCTCACTAATCCATATATAATCAATAAACAGTTTACACTGGTGGTTCTCAACTTATTTACTATTGTGGGCTGCATATATAGCTCTCTGTTACGTGAGCTGCATCCACACAATATATATACTACCTGTATAGTCAGGAGGATGTCACATGGGCCATGTCTGTGTGCTGATTGGGCTGCTGGTTGAGAACGACTGGTCTTTGAGCATACTAAGCTTAACTAGGTGTCCTCCATCTCCTCCTACATGAAGGAAAGTCTGCTCAGTTTCCGAGTCCTTCAAACCCTTCCAGTAGCATTTTGCCCCCTTGGTTACATGGGGGGCAAAATGGTTACAATCTTATGTCTTTGTCTGCTGGGCCTCTTGACCCCAGTCTGAACTAGTATGATATATCTCTGGAGGAGTTTACCTGTGCCAGAATCTGCAGTAATTTCTCTCCCCACCCCATTTTAATTCTCAGGGGGTGAGACTTGATAACCCTCCCTGATGGGGCTAAACCATCGTCCCTAGCTCATAACGTTATATATAGCATTTATAGATACAAAGCTTTAATTCCTGATACAGTGAGTGGAAAGAAATAGGTGCCTTAGAATGGGATTCACACATTCAGCATGCTAGGTGGGGAACCTCCTATGCTAACCACTGGGAAATGCCGAGCTGAGAGGGTATGTACTAAGCCCTGCACATCTCACAGAGATAGGTGCCAAGTCCAGGCTTCAGGGAAGCACCTAACTCTGCTTGGTATTCTCAGGTACAGGTCCTCTTTTGGAGTTAGGCACCTGTGCTGTTGGGTGGGGGTGGGGGAAGAGAGTCCCTCCCTTAAAACTGTTATCTCAGTAGTTAGGGACTCACCTGGGATGTGGGAGTCTTCTGTCTGCCTGAGAACAAGAAGGGATTTGAAAAGGAATTGGCTACTTCTCAGATGAGTACTCCAACCATTAAGCTGTAGGATATTCTGATGTGGGGCTCCCCCAACATCTCTCCTGTTGAAGCTGTTCCACTCAAAAAATAATTTGGAAAAAAGAAAGTAATTGCAATGTGGGACTGGATCCTGGGCTCTCCCATTTGAGTACTCGAAACACCAAGCTGCAGAGTCATTCTCATGCTTGCACACTTTCTCTCTCACCTAACTGTTCTTTCAAATTGTATTATGTAGTCAGACTGCAAGGTCCTCTGTAGGGAACTCATGGGAGGGGGAATTCAGGCAAGCATTAATTTTGGCTTGTTAGTTGTAGCAGGTGGGATCTTCAGCTGAGCTAAATTGAAAGTCCTATCTAAAAAGTAATTTGCCTTGATGAGGATATGTCCTTGAGCAATTTAACCTGAGTGGCTAACTCCAAATTCCAGACTTACAAATTTTGGTATGTGGTTCAGAGGCATTAAGTACCTGTAGTGTTTCTTGACTCTGTGGGTATAGTATCTCTGAAAACTGGTTGCTAGTTTTAGAAATTACTATACTGCAGGAAACTGCAACTAAAAGTTCAGCTTTAAATTAGGTCTGATGGCTAAATAAATTCATTTCTTTCTAAATCTGTTGAGTAGAGTAAGTTATGAAATCTTCTTGAGACTTTTGGCTGTTACCCCCCAACATCAAGTTGTGGTTATGAGAAATTTTCTTTTTGTGATCCTAGGCAGTTTCACTGAAGAGGCCCTGCGTTGTTTTTGCAGGCTTATGGAGATGGACTCAAGTAGCAGCCCAGGCCTTATTGGTTTAGGTATCAAATTCCTCCAAGAAAAAAAATATGAAGAAGCTGTCAAGAGCCTAACTGAAGGTAAACATGTAATACACTTAATATAAAAAGAATAGATAATGTGTTGCATAGTAATGAATATTTCTGCTAGGTACTATTGCTAAATTAACCTGGATTTATATTAGGCTTTGAAAGAGAATCTTTAATGTTTTATACAGCAGCTATGACTATTGCAGTGTTTTGTTAAACTAATATTTGATTTATTAGTGGCTTAGTTGCACTCAGATGTAAAAGGCTCTCTTAAAATGGGTCATGACTAGAGCTTGTTGGAAAATAAGGGCTTTTTCCTCCCATGGAAAATTTTCAACTCTTTGACTGGAAAAAAATTGAAAAATATTTCAATTTATTGATACCAGTGGGGTGCCTGTGGGAGTGATCATTAAGTGACTCATACCCCCAGCCAGACTACATCTCCCATCATGAACCATGGGTGGGGATTCCTATGATTTACTACCTCTCCTCACCACGTGAAGAGACTATGGTGTGTCATGGGAGCTGTAGTCTGACTGGGGAGCCTGGTCAATAGAGCTGAATGGGGAGTCATGGCATCTGAACTTCCATGAGGCATGAAATATTTCAATATGGATATGCCGCCATTTTTGGCCAGAAACACAGGTTTTCAGGCATTCAGCTTTTTTTATATAAAACCAATTTTCTGTAGAAAGCAGAGGCGGCTGTTCTCTCCTGTTCTCCCTCTTGTGCCCCCCCTTAAAAATCTAGTTTTCTGTGGAATGTAGGGACTTTTGAAATAAAACTGATTTTTTTGTTTAATAAAAATGGAATTCCTGAACATCTAAATGTGTTTGGCCATGAGCTAAAAATGCTGCAACCAGTCCTAGTCATGAACTCAAATTTCAGATTCATGTACTTCAAGTGCCTAATATGGGAAAGAATGAGTGATATGGAGCAAGTGAAACTGAACATTGTTCATTGCTAAACTGTCCCCTCCTCTTCAAAATATCCCCTTACATTTTTTTCCCTAAACTAAACACCGTATATGTGATGGGAAGTACAGTTAAAACCATGCATCCGTCTGCTGGGTTTCATCTAGTTTTGCTCAGTGAGGCTCTGAGGGAACTTCAGGCTGTGGCCTGGTAAGGAAACTTGAGTATTGTTGACAGATACCTTGGATAGTCAGGGTACTTATGCTTTTGAGTAACAGATTGGCTCAAGTTTTATTGGGGTGAGAGTGTAGAGAGGGTGACTAAATCTCAAAACACCCGTAAACTCCTCAATTATCACCAGATTTTTAAGATTCCATTTTTAAGGAAGGCTAGTGAGGGAGTTGAGGTGAAATAGCTTTAATATTGTCTAAGTCCTGAAATTTCTTTGATATCTTTCAGTCTTCCTGTAGACCTGAGTGGAGCTCATGGTATTTTGGCATTTGTAGATCTTTTAGTGGTGAACAAAGACCTGAGGAGAAATTTTTTGGAGCAGTCCAGGAGATTTTGATTCTTATCTCTTATTAAATGAAAATTTTTGTATTCAAAATGAAAATATCTCTCTTACCATAGTGTTGTGTAATTC
Source organism: Dermatemys mawii (assembly GCA_007922305.1). Classification (NCBI taxonomy): domain Eukaryota; kingdom Metazoa; phylum Chordata; order Testudines; family Dermatemydidae; genus Dermatemys; species Dermatemys mawii. Next base: position 167,012 of record ML677342.1, read on the forward strand.
CTTGCCTTTTTCTTCCAGTTTCTTGCTGGATAGGAAGAATATTGTGAAAATATTGAATATGTCATAATAGCAAAACTTCATTATTTTTTTAGTTCCACCTTATTTCATTGTTAATTTATAAGTGGCAAGATAATGTTATGAGCCTGGACTAAAATAAAATAAGATCTCTATTTGGGTCTCTGTGCCATTTAGCATAGTGATTCATAGTAGTGTGTTTGTGATAGAACTGTAATGTACTACCACTTCCAACACCCTCTAAGGCAGAGGTGGGCAAACTATGGCCCGTGGGCCCATCCTGCCCAACCCAGGAGGCTTCCCCGCCCCCGGCCTCTCCCCTGCTGTTCCCCCTCTCCCACAGTCTCAGCACACCATGCCACACTGCCAGCGCTCTAACCTACTGCTCCTGGGCAGCGCTGCAGCATGTGGCTGGCTCCAGCGGGGCCTGGGCTCCAGCGGGGCCTGAGCTCCTGCCGCTCTGAGTGGCTTGGTAAGGGGGCGGGGCTGTGTGCTCCTGCTGGGTCACGTATCTTGCTCTGGTGGGCCTGAGTGGTGTGGTAAGGGGGGCTGGGCTGGGGTAGGGAGTCCTGGGGGTCTGTGGATAGGGGTCAGGGCAGTCAGAGGACATGGAGCAGGGAGAGTTGAGTAGGGGGTAGAGTCCTGGGGGCAGGCAGTTAGGGGTGTGGGGGGTCTCAGGAGGGGACAGTCAGGGGACAAGGAGCAGGGGGTCTTAGATGGGGGGTATGGTCCCCAGGGTGGTTATGGGTGGGAGCGGGGGTCTCCAGAGGAGGCAGTCATGGAACAGGGAGAAGGGGGTTGGATAGGGGTGGGATTCTGGAGGAGGCAGTTAGGTCTGGAGGATCCTGGAGGGGACAGTTGGGCGACAAGGAGCAGGGGAGGTTGGATGGGTTGAGAGTTCTGAAGGGGACAGGAAGTGGGAGGGGGTTGGTCAGGGAGTGGGGCCAGGCTTCCCTAGCCTACCTGGCCCTCCGTATACTTTTGCAACCTCGATGTGGCCCTTGGGCCAAAAAGTTTGCCCACCCCTGCACTAAGGCTATCTGTATCCCCAAGACTTACTGTAAACAAATGCTGATTTTAAAATATTTGTTCAAGGTTTGCAGCAGACCAGCCAATGTCAAGCAGCATGGTATTATCTGGCAGAGGCGCAAATGAAAATGCATAAACACAAAGAAGCTGTTATTTCCTGCAATCGAGGTAATTATCCTGTAGCTGAAAGGAGTAGTAGTTCCTAATCTTTCACTTTATACTAGATTAGAAAACTATATAGTCAGGTTGTTAGTTTACATTGTAGGAAATACAAAGAAGTGAGTTATATTGTGCTTCTGAACAATAACTATCTTAAGAAATCTGATCTAAGGCAGATAAGGTGTCTCATCTCAAAATGTTAGTGGAAAAATTAATTTGCTGTAGTGCCAACTGAAGAAGCTAATGTTATGGTTACAAATACAAGGGAACTCTGTATGAATGTGTGTGTTCCTCTGAAAAGCTCTGGTGCAATTGAAGTATGAAATAATACTTAGTTAGATGTATTCACAAGTCCATCTTACACACGGCCAACTTTGCATGGTGTTCAAACTCTAGAGTTGTTAAACTGTCTTGATCCTCAGAGATTCTCAGCTCTTATTTACTGGAGCATTTTCCCAAACTGCAATTACTGATGCTAAGTTAAATCTTGATTTCTACCTGAATTTTACCCTACACAGATAAGGGAAAGCTAAATTTTGCAGTTAAAGGGACACCATCAGTTAAAAATGTCTGAAAACTTTGTACCTAGTAAGTTACAGATTATTTTCACTAGTTTTCAAATTATAATAAAGTGTTTCCCTTTTTTTTTTTTCAGTTTCTTTTGTATGTTTGACAGCACCTTGTATACAGTCAATTTCAAAATCTTCCTAGTATAGTTATTTGCTCTCTTGCTAAAAAGATTTAAATAACAGGGGAAACAGAAAAGACCACAGAACACACTTAAGATTTTTTTTTTAAAAGAAAGAAAAATGGTACGATAGAGGGTGCCCTATCAAATTTGAACACTTAAATAAGTAAGCTTCACTAAATGTCAAGTTGATAGTGCCCTTCTTAAATCAAGCATGGAATTAAAATAAAATCTTTCATTTTTAACAGCTCTTAAGATATCAGGACAATTTGATGATGCTAGTGGCAATCTACAGCAGAAATATCTTGTCCTTCATTTGAAAGCAGAGGCTCTTATTAAAATAACAGGTGCTGATACTGCAGAAGAAGCCATTAGTACTCTCGAGCAGGTATTTTTTGACTGATCTAGGTATATTTAAAGAAAATCAAGCTGTCTTCCTATTGCATTCCCCATCAAACGATGTCTCCCTTCCCACTCTCCTTATTTTATTCCCGGTGCAAAGAACTATTTTATATCCACAATATTTGGTAAAACATGTCTGTGTGTGTGTGTCTGTCTCTCTCTCACCTTCCACCTTTTATCCAGATTCTTAGTCACTTCACCTTTGATTTGGCAGTCTCTCTCCTACTCTGTCTTACATTTTCAACTTCTCATTGATGACCTCCATTTTCACAGTTTATTCTCTCCAGTCCCTCCTTTTTGTTATAGCTTTATTTTTGTTTTAATATAAACACATAATGAAACAAAACATATATAAGCACATGCACAAGGTGGAAAAACCAAAGAAAAAAAACAAAATTCAATATTTATGATTTGTAAAACAAGCAAACAAACAAACCCTGAACCCATAGAGGTCACAAAAAGCATCAGTTAGTGAGATAAATAGATAAAGTGAGAACATAACTTGTGTATTGAGGATTAACATATACCCAAGAGCAAAAGTATGCAATAATTATGTGACCAGACATCCTCACATTTTTTACAAGCGTTTGTTAGACAATCATTTTTTGTCCATTTAGGCAGTACTAGAGAGATCACTAAACCAGTCTGTGAACCAGGGAGGAATTGCAGATTTCCATTTTCTCAAAATAATACTCTGGGTCCCTATAGCTACTGCAGTTTCTTACTGTGAACTTGTAATACCAGCTCATCCAGCACTCCTAAAACATACAAGCTTGGAGAAGGAAAGATAGCAGCACTTAAAGAGAGCACTCAATATGGAATTGCAGAGTACATGCACTGTTTGACAGGTATAGAGGATGTGTGAAAGATTGGCATGTGGCTGTTAGTATCGTCAACATTTACAGTGTGTTGCCAATCTAGCCTTAAACGTTGTGGAGTCCAGCAGTACCTGTTCTAGCATCTTGTTCTGGAAGAATCACAAGGATGAAAAAACTGACAGTATCTTCACATTCACTCTGTGTCCTTCCTAAAGTCTAGCTCTGTTTCTTCTAGTTCACTTTTCTCTGACTTAGTGGAAAAACATTAAGTATACTTTATTTTGAAGCACTCTTTTCTCACTTATTTATGGTGACCAGTACTGTACAGGGAGGAGAGAATGAGGGACAGCTCTTGCTTGCTGCTTTACTAGTCCATTTTATTCTTTGTCTCCCTACACATCACAGAAACCACACTGCCCAAGGTCATTTAAGCTTCTATCTAAACCAATGAAATTCTTCCTTTTCCTTATTCTCCCTTAATATGAAATCTTCGTTTTAAGACTATTTTAAACTGTGGGAGGTGCACTATCAATATGAAGTTGCATGTTTGATATTATGACCTTCAGTCCTGCCCTGAGAAGTGCAATGTACATCACTATATATCCTGGGGGGAGAAGGGGGGAATTGACAGCTGACGTACAAGCAGAAATGCATAACTGACTTTCAAAGATAACCCGTTGAAGCAGATTTTACTCTGGATAGCTCTACTAAGTTTTATATTAACTATTCTGCAGCATTTATCTTCAGTTACCTTGCTGTCTGATATATAGATAGATATACAGATATAGATATATAGATAGATATAGAGAGATATATATATAGAGAGAGAGAGATTTGGAAACTTGGCCTTGAAAACATCTGCTTAAAATGGTTAAATTCACAAATATAAAATCTGTTCTAATGCTACATTAAGCTTCTTTAGAGAAGATATGCAAATCTTATTTTAAAAGTAAAAATCTACTATTATGTGTGTATAACATTTTCTATACCCAGTCCTTTTACTTGCTGATCTACAAGCTGTAGCGTATGTCTTTGCTAAGATGAATCAGAAGAACAAAGGCCAGTTAATTATAACTTTCAAGATCTAACTAACCCCCTCCAAAACTTAAATTCATGTATGTAGTGAATGCTTCTATTGTGAATGGCATTCAACACAGAGTCATAGCATTACTTACTTTCTCTGAAAGATTTGAAGCATAGCCATAATTTCTAAGAGGCTTTTGTTATCTGGGGACAAATTTGGTAGAAATAATATATTTACTATTTGTATTATGCCTGAAGATGGGTCTAATATCTTAGATGAGTAATAACCTACCAATTGTATGGTTCAATAAAGTTTCAGCGAGTGTTTACTATTTTCTAGCTTTCAGATATAAATAATGACCCAGTGCTTCTGGCTCTCAAAGGTCAGGCTTATCTGAACAAAGGTTTGATTGATCAAGCTTCAAAGGTAATCTATTCTTTTTCTTTTAAATTGAACTATTGTTATTCCTGTATATAACTGGGAAAAAAAATCAAAACACCTCCTTTGGCAGGTTGCACAACAGCTTGTGTTGTCCCACCCTGAATTGGCAGAAGCCCATGATCTTGAGGGTTTGATTCATTATACCCAAAAGAATTATCAACAAGCAGAGAGAAGGTAGGGTTTTTTGTGCCTTATAAGGCAGGAGGGAACTCTTTAAGGATTTATATGACCTTTTCTCCCTCCTATGCCTCCTCTTTTATTTAGCTTTCAAAGAGCAATAGAAAGAAAAGCTGACACTGCGGAGTACCATCACCACCTTGGACTCACTTACTGGTTCATGGGTGAAGAAATAAGGAAAGATAAAACAAAAGCTCTCACTCAGTTTCTGAAGGTAACAAAAACACTGTCCACATGTTCATGTGGAACTACTTATTAAACCTAAGTTAGAAAATTCTGTGGCTGGAATGGGGCTAAATGTGTATGTAATATTTCACAAGCTGAAGGGTTGGAAAGCTTGCACATGGGACAAATTAAAAGTGGAAGCTGGGAAAAATGGATCTCCATTCAAACTCTTTCTTGGAACCATGTGATTCCTTGAAAGCTACTTGCTGCCTCTTCATCTTCCTCTCATAGAGGCTTCTAATGGTAGTGACTTAGGAAGCAGCTTCTGACCTACCTTTTCTCCTGGGCTATGCAGTCCAGGCAGATGCATGTCCAGCCTGAGCTGCACAACATGCACTTCAGAAAGTGGGGAAGGAAGCAAAGAAGAAAGGAAAATTTGGGGAAGGGGTTGGAATAGGGGCAGGGAAGAGACAGGGCAGTGGTGGGGTCTCATGGAAGGGATGGAGGTGGGGGGTGCCAGTGATGTGGCCCTTGGGCCCATGTACTAGTCCTCATGTGGCCCTCCTGGTCATTTGAGTGTGAGATCCCTGCTCTAAATGCTTATTAAAATGGATTGTAATGTTCCTTTTTACAACTTGTTTTGTCTGATGTGCCACATTCACAAAAATTTGGCATATTTATCACCCTCAGTAAACTCTGTGAAACATTTGAGTGTTTTTTTTTTTGTTTCAAAATTGTGCCTAGTTTTAATATATTACCTTTGATGCTATATGAGAAATTCACAAGCGACGTATGTCTTTGGTTCAATATGGCCCCTGTTGTGTATTTATTTATTTATATATCAATGGACTCTTTTTTGTGTATTTATAATTATGCTTCAAAATGCATCCTATTCTTTTCCATTGGTGTACCTGTTCATAGGCTGCAAAATTGGACAGCTACATAGGAAGCGTCTTCTGCTATTTAGGACATTACTACAGAGATGTAGCTGGAGACAAAAGCAGAGCTCGTGGCTGCTATAAAAAGGCTTTTGAACTAGATAGAACTGATGGAGAAGCTGGAGCAGCAGCTGTAGACTTAAGTGTGGAACTTGGAGACACGGTATTGTATATCCAACTTTTTGAGCATTTATGGTCCAATTTGAAGTGACTCGTAGAAGAACAAATTTTCTTCAAAATACATAATTTTGAAACTGGACACTTGGTCTCTCTCTAATTGTTCAGTAACGTTATAGCTTCAGGCCTCCACTGAAAAATATTGATTAAACTTCTTTTGGGGAGAAAACTTGACATAATATTTCTGATCTCCATAATTAGCATGATTTTGGGGGTGGGTGGGTGTAAAGTTCCCCTCTGGTGTTATCCACATTGGTGATTTGCTAGGGTTAATTGGCAAAAATTAAAACCTCATGTCAGCCATACAAACCACTCAGTCAAACAATTCAAAACATCCTCCCCCAGAATATTGATTTTAGATGAACTTCTTGGCCTACCTGGTCAACTCTTGTAGCCTTTTTTTTTAAAAAGCAAAACCCCACTCTTAATAATTTCACCAAAATAATAGAGAAGTCTGGAAGCTCAGTGATAGGAACTCAGATATAGGGCCAATAACTATGGCTTTCAGTAGTTCTGCTCATAGTAGGGAAAATAAAGATCTCTTAATAATGGTGGTAATATTTTTTTTCCCCTCCAGCTCCCAGGAGATGTCATAGTTATCTGTCTGTTCTAGTTGAGGTGGATGAGACTTTTAACGAGAAGTTTGAAAAATAAGCTGTTTTTAGAATATATACTAGAGTCAGATTTGGTATGGGACTTCAATGAACTACAAAGTCTTTCAAATAACTCATGCCCTTTAAAGAGTCTAATGTTCTTAGAAAATTGAGCATTTAATAATGTACAAAAGCATTACCATCTTATCTGTCACAGATTAATTTAAACCCAGGGTTAAAGTGAGTGTTTAATCTTTCTTTAATGGTTCTTCCTCCTTTTTCCCCCAAACAACCAGGAGTCAGTTTTCAGGCTAATGCCTCTGATCAGAAAAGACTCATCTGAGATTCAAACAAATCCATTTTAGACTGTAGGGTATGCATAGCTGCTAGAATTTTCAGTGGAACTTTTGAAGTGACCCATGTTTGTGTAGGTCTCCAACAGACGAAAAATGGACTAAAAAGCAGTCATGGCTATCAGAGTCCATGGAGGAAGGAGACAAATTGTTCCTTGCCTCAGTAGTAGCCTTTCTGTTGTGGTAAGGTCAGCTGACAGAAAGTTTTCTATAATTTTTTTTCTCCCATCTCTTCCTCCGCCCCTTCCCCATCCTCTGTCTGCCTTAAATTAAGAGATCTGATAAAAGAGAGGTGAACAAAAGTTCAAGATCAGTCTATACAAGTCAGTCTCATTATTCCCTGTATGAAAGGAATAACAAAACTAAAACATGACCCATTCCCAGACAGTAGTCCATAACTAATGTCTAATATGAGAGAGATTTCTCCAGAATCAAAGCTTTTTTGTTTTCCCTGTTAAAGTAGCTGACCTGGGTCTCCAATACTTGAGTAGTATACTAACTAATTTGTTAGACAGATGCAAATCCCAAACGATGATTTTTTTATTGCATGTACAGGTAAATGTACCATAATGTATCTAATCTGATATTTTGGGGTTTTCTTAGGAGACTGCTCTGGCAATCTTGACTGCAGTAACTGAAAGTGCAGGTGCTGGTACAGCAAAGTGGGCCTGGCTTCGTCGTGGACTTTACTACCTGAGAGCCGGTCAGCACTCTCAAGCAGTGGCTGAGTAAGAGAACTAGTAATTGATTTAAGCTGTTAGCCACACGCTGCTAGTCAAACCGTTTATTCTCTAAAATCTACTTAGGTCAAAGACAGTGGAAATAACAAAGCAAATCTCCCTATTAAGAGATTTTGCTTATTGCAGTTGATGCTGCAGCAAATGTGATTAAGTCACTGTCTACCCTTCTCCTTTTACAGAAAAACTTAGCTTGAGAGCAGTAGTCAGAAATCAGATTTCATTAAGATCATTTATAAAACTTTGTCTCCATAGGATCTTGAGCCAAACCTTTGAAGTTTATTACATTGTGCAATGAGCTATAGGAGGATGAAAACTGCATAAGAAAAAACTAAAACTAATATCATTTGATATATGTCCAGGTCTCTGGGCAAAATGGATACATTTATGCAAGGCAGAGATTTTGTATTTTAAATTTAACTAATGGTCTACTTTATTATCTGAATTTGGTAACTTTCTTTTGTTTCCTGACATGTTCAGCTTGCAGGCAGCTCTAAGGGCAGATCCAAAGGATTCCAACTGTTGGGAGTCTCTAGGAGAGGCATACCTGAGCAGAGGTGGCTATACAACAGCACTGAAGTCCTTCACAAAGGCCAGTGAGCTGAATCCTGAATCGATATACAGTATTTACAAGGCTGCATCAATTGAGCAGATTCTTGGAAAATATAAACAGGCTATAGCTGAATACCAACAAATCTTAAAGAAGTCAAAAGAATATGTACCTGCACTCAAAGGTAATAAAGATGGATTGTTAACTTAGTGTAAGATTGAAATTGAAGCACCAAATTCTAAATTAGGAAATGCTTGTACTGTAGAGAGAGGAAAAATAAGTTTGACCAGCAAGCAGTACTCACTGGGCAGAAGCAGACAAAAAGTTAAAATGTTGGATATTCTTGAGCTCTAGCAGGTAAGCCTAAAAGATTCTCTGTTTGGTAGGTGAGATTAAAGCTTAGGTCTGTCAAGTAATTAAAAAAATCGGGTGATTAATTTTTTTTTCTACATTTTCAAATATATTGAGTTGAATTGCAACATAATCCAAAGTGTATAATACTCAGTTTATATTTATTCTTGATTACAAGTGGTCTGTAGATCAAACTGGTCCCAGTATAATCATTTCATCTTTGTACATCCTCCCATTAGAATTTAACATGATGATGCCCTGAATGACTTGTCTCCTAGACAATTAGTAATGTTGGGGAGGGGAAGGAGGGTATGGGGACATGTACACAGTCCCCGCTTTGGAATGGGGGTTAGAGGTGGGGTACAATCTCTGGCAGGTAGAAACTGGAGACCTCAATATGGTAGGAGACTGGGGGAGTTCAAGGAATCCCTGAAATACAGGGCTATGGAAGGGTGGTATGCAGGGACCTTGTGTGGTGGAATGGAGAGATGCAAGGAGTTCCTTCTGTGTACAGTAAGTTGTAGCCTCTGCAGGCCTAAAGCATGCTACCCCTTAGTTATCATTCTTTGACCTGCTGAATGTTCTTTGTGCCATAATACCTTGGTTTTTGAGTTTAACTATATAAAAGCTTCTCTTCAAGTCACTCTCCTGCTCACAGAGTAACTGTTTAATTTCCTTTCAGGTCTGGGTGAGTGCTATCTCATGATGGCAAGGGTTGCTCTTGCAGACTATCTTGATGGGAAAGTTCTAGATTATATAGAACAAGCGCTTGAATATTTTACACGGTTAGTACTTCATGTTCAAGTATGTAAGTCTTAATTAAGGTCCTGGTTTGTTTTTTTTCTTCAATTAAATTTGGGCTAAAAAAATTCACAGTAAACTAATCTAGCATGAAATTTTATTTTGTATTTTTGTAAAATAGTGTGAATGATGCATCTTGTATTCAGACCACATGAAGTGATTAGAAAATGTTAACAACTCATAGGGTTGTTTATAAATGTATTCTTGTTATGTAGTGTGAAGAGACTGATTAAAAAGCAACAATAATATCCTTGCAGAACACTGGGGAGAACTGTGTGGAAATGTAATCGCTACTAGAACTGGGAGTGGGACGTGGTTTTTTTAAATCCCTTTGTGTGTGCGCTTACGCCCAATCTTTTTCTATGGTCCTTGCAGTCTTCACTGCTCTAGTACTCCAAACTGAGGGTGGTTTACCTTGTGTAATATATGGTTCAGATCAGAGCGGTATTGGTGAAACATTCTCTTATCTCTTAGACAAATTTCAGTCGGTTAAGTTTTCCATTTGAAATCATACTGTAGACTTTTGTCTGAAACAACCACTCCCTGCTTCCAGGAAAGAATCTGATATGAGGTGGAGCCTGCTGTTAAAAAAAAAGTGTGAGGGATTCTTTGGGTTTGGGTTTTTTTGGAATAATAGAGGTTTGCATAGCTCTGTTCTGAAGCTTACACTCTGTGTGGGATTTAAAAATAAAAGCAATAAGGTTATTTTAGTCTCCTATACATGAACAAACTCCACATTCCTCATAGTACATCCTCACTTGCTTCTAATTTTGAGGAGACTACAGCAGAAATTCTTGTGGGAGAGCTAAGATTTTCATCTGTATATCATTTTTAATTAAATGAATACATTACCTACAGATTATTGCTAAAACTACTCTTAATCATTTTTGTTAGAGTCCAGAGCTTAAATCCTGGCCACACTGAGGAAAATGGCAAAACTCACTGAATTCAGGGGGATGAAATTTCATCTATACATATACCACACAAAAAAGGTTCAGAAGCCCAGGTGATTGTACCTATGGAATAAAAAGCTACCTCCAAAAGACGATTTGAACTACAGTCTGCAATTACTCTTATATGCAAGTCGTTGTCTAGACTCTATGGAGTACCTTCTTTTCTTATAACCATTTCTTATGCTACACTGATTTTGTTCCCCTGTCTCAGTCAAGACCTCTTATAGCCCAGGCACATGCAGCCTATGTACACGTCCTATACCAATGGTTCTCAAACTTTTTGTATTGGTGACTCCTTTTGAACACCAACCCTCTGAGTGCGACTCCCCATCAGAAATTAAAAATACATTTGATATTTAACATAGTGTTAAATATTAAATTTAAACCCTATTGCTTAAAATGAATTTTGTCACTGCTTTTCTCACTGCTTTTAATTTGAGTGAAACGTATTTTTATTGAATTAAATATAAGTGGAAATGTTGTTTTTAAGTAGAATTTTAATACTTGACAGTAATTAATGACCTGAAGCAATCTGGGGTCAGGGTTCACAGCCTGGTGCAGGGATTGGGGTTGGGGCTTGCAGCCCAGCGCAGGGGTTGGGGTCAGGGCTTAGGTTCAGCTTGGGGCTCAGGCTCACAGCTGCCTGCCAACTCCGGGGTCGGGGCTCGCAGCTCCGCCGCGCTGCGGTTGGGACTCGGAGCTCCGCCGCTTCAGGCTCGCAACCCCGCAGCTCTGGCTCAGGGCTCACAGCTCATCGCCCTGCCGCTCTGGAGCTGGAACCGGCAGCCCTGCCGCCCCGGGGCCGGAGCCGGCAGCCCAAGGGGTTGCGACCCCCAGTTTGAGAACCAATGTCCTATACTAAAGGAGGGCTCATCTGTGTAGTTCCTTGATTGGGCCCGTGAGATACTTCAGGGTTTTAAGACACTAGCAGCCCCTGTTATTGTGGGGAACAAAAGCCTTGAGTTGGGCCTCTCTTTAGAAGTTTAGTCCATGCTTTTGAGTGGTAGAAAGCAACCCAAAGATCCATTGAAGACCAGCTGTTCTGGGGAAGCTCAGAAGGAGGTCATTTTTGGTGTTTCCTTGTCATTTGTTACTGCAAACTTCATACATTCACTTTTTTAGTTGTGATGGATTAGAGGGGAAATGGAAAGTAACAGGTTTTAACTTGTTCTTGTTCTATGTATGTATGTCTTTTTATTTTTTACACATTATTTGAAGAAATAAAGGAAATAATAAATAATAAAGGAAAAGCTTATATCAATAATAATAAATAATAAAGAAAGGAAAAGCTTATATCAAACTTTGTCACTCAAACAGTTTGTGTTTATTTTAAACTTCACCTCAATTTCAGAAAATTTCTGAAAAAGGAAGAGTACTGCCATACCTTAAATAACTTATTTAAATTAATATCTTATTTTGCAGAGCGACAAAGCAGCGTCCTGATGTATCTTGCCTTTGGAAACTACTTGGGGATGCATGTACTATTGTGCATGTTATTTCATCATCCAAAGTGAATGTTAAAGTTCTGGGATCCCTTATAGGTCAGAATGTAGGCAAACAAATGCTGAAGAAAAGTGAGCTCCTCAGTTTGGGAGGAAGGTAACCATCATTATGAGATGCTTCCCCATATAAAGTCTATTAAAATCTTAAATATTCTAGACTAAAAAGATTGGAAGTCTGAACACTTCAAATACTGAATCAATAAGTGTACAGCATACATATGTGGAAGTGATATGCATGGAATAAATTGCAGAACTTCGTGATAAATGAATTATGCATCCTTTTGGCCATCACACCCTTCACTTGCCCCCTAATCAATTTTCTTAGGACTTTTCCCCCTCTTAGGAATTCACAATCCCAGAACCATTTCAGACAGCAGTCTAACTTAAAAATGTTGCCACAGAATACTAGTCTGAATTCAGCCAAAGGCTCTGACACTTTTTTCCACACCTATAACTTGTTAGTGACCATTTTTGTCTGCCTCTGCCTTCAGAGGTGCTTTGAAGTAGGCTTCAGTTCAGTGGTTTAGTTTTAAATGGAACGAGTGGGGCTAAAACAGTTCCGTGATTCATGTTTCTGTAGGTGTTATGGCAGAGCATTAAAACTGATGTCCTCACCTAACACATGGTGTGATCTTGGAATAAACTACTATCGTCAAGCACAGCACCTAACAGCAGCCGATAGTGACACGAATGAGATCAGTGAACTGTTAGAGAAATCTTTACAGGTATTGCCTGTTTCTCTGCCATTTTCAGTGACACTTTTTGAAACACTGTCACTTTTGGGATCACTTTGTTCTTAGTGTATCTAAAACTGATAAAATAACAATGATTAAAATCTAATGTGCTATATCAACTCACAGTTAATTCTCTTCATTCCAGTGTCTCAAAAAAGCTGTGAGGCTTGATAGTAAAAACCATCTCTATTGGAATGCACTTGGTGTAGTTGCCTGTTGCAGTGGTAAGTCTCTCAAATTCTATACAGCTAATTTAGAGAGCAGCTCCACTGACTCAGTTACATCTAATCTCTGTCTTTCAGGTGTTGGGAATTATGCTCTTGCTCAACATTCATTCATCAAATCTGTTCAAGCTGAACAAATAGTAAGTGCTATAGACAGCTATTCTGTTTCAGATGGGCACTGAAGATTCTTTTTATGGAGCTGTTTTTGAATACAGTAAAAACTGGCTTTAATTTTTTATATTTAATTATTTGTTTTGTGTAGAATGTTGTTGCCTGGACCAACTTGGGGGTTTTGTACTTAGCAACTGAAAACATTCAGGTAAATATTCCTCCTCTTCAAATGATGGCTTGTTGAAAAGTTGCTACTTCAATGCAATTCTAGAATGTTTTATAACAGCAAAGCACACCCTCTTGTTTAAGATAAAAGTATTGCCAGCTTATAAAATTCAGTGTGCTGTACCATTAAGCAGTTACAGGCAAAATCACATATTTGAACTGAGATTTATTAAATACTGTTTGAAACAAGTGATCTCAGTTAGGAGAAATGAAGTATTCTGTTAAATAGCATAGGCTTGGTTTTTTAGACAGTTTAATGAAATCAAGTTATACTGTGTGCAGTTTTAAGGGAGAAAAACTGCAATCCAACATACAAATTCTGCTTGCCAAAAATTCAACTGTAGTTTCAGCTCAGGAAAAAGCTAGAATAATAAGAGTGCCTCTAAATGAAATTTAAAATTTATTTAGTTCTGTGTGAGAAAATTTGACTGGAGCAGAGCATAGTAGAAAGAAGCAGTCAAAATCCCAGTTGCAGAACTGAAGCTGATCACTAGTTTTATTTTATTTTTTCAATTTGTGATGTGAGAAACTGATTTCTTTAAAAATGGATTAGTAATTTCTGAAGCTTTCAAAACCTGTTGCAGAGTTCTTAAATGCTCAGAATCTGATTTTCATGATGGGAATGCTGAGATTACACACTTTTCAAAGCAAAATGTGGATTCAAAGAATGAACATGTCCAGAACTAAGCTAGCTACATTTTTTTTTTTATGACGAGGAGAAACTTCAGTATTTCTGGCAGTGGTGGCTATTAGAAGCTTGCATTTTTTCCCCAATAGCAAATATAGCTGTTGATTATATAGGAGTGGGAAGGGATTGGGGAGGAGGGAGGTGAGTGTTCCTGTGTTAAAGCATGAGGTGGTACTGAAATACTTTATATGGGTATTACACGGCTGTTCTGTATGCCATATTGGATATTTTTAGTGACTTGATTTTTGTCACATATAAATATTATACCGTTGTTTCTGTATTTCAATAACTAGAACAGCAGGTTTTTGGCTTATGGTGCCAATGACTCACTGTAATGTACCTGATCTCTTATGTGCTTTTACAGCAAGCTCATGAAGCCTTCAAAGTAGCTCAGTCCCTTGAGCCATCTTACTTAATGTGCTGGATTGGACAGGTAAGATGTCAATATCTTTCATAACATGTGTTTCAATAGGTTTTAATAAAGTATATTGAATTTTGGCACCAGTCCAGCAAAGTACTTCACTAGGATTTAAGCCTGTGCTTAAAATTAAGTCTCAGTTTACATTTTTGTGTGTGTCTCCTTGAAACAGAAAAAGGCCACTTTAAAGCTTCCTATTATTCGCTTTGGCTTTCGCTAAAGTTTCCACAAAGTTTTCTTGTCCATTATGGGAGCTGTGTTCATTATCAGGTTTTTTTTGTAATTTATTTTTGTAGCTGTTACTTACTCTGGAAGGAGCAGTAAAATGAAATTGGCTAATGATAGATGATGATGATTACTATTTATTTATTAATATCATGGTTAATGATAGAGTATTGTTTTCAGTGCTGTGAAGCTTTTTTCCTCGGGACATTCTGATCAAAAACCTCAAGTATTAAGGCACCCTAGCAGCCATATCGAGAGATTATGATTGAGCACTTGTATCCCCCAATCACCTGCTGAATTGAGAACAGTCAGTTCATAATGCTGCTAAACAGAAGTAGTATTTATGGGTCCAATCTTGCATCCTTTGATCATACAAATACTGTCATTGATGTCAATGGAACTGATTTGAAGAACAGTGGGGGAGAAAAAAAATTGTGTAGTATTAAGTTCAGTAATTTAAAATCAGAAAATATAAAATTCTCATAATAATTGTAGCTCTCCCACATTGAACAATAATTTGCCACCACTGCATTGTGCATTAAGGTATAAATTGAAGTCTCCGTTTGCCATTTTGCAGGAGGAGAGATGGCAAAGAGGCCTCTAACTACCTGCATGTTATTGTCATGAGGTGGTTGTGATTGTGATAATTGGGCCTACAAATGTACCCTAATTGTGAGCTCAACTATAAGAAGTGGGGGAAAGGTCCTAAAATGTCATAATAAATTTTAAGGGGGGGTGATGTGCAAAGACAAAACAGAGTGAATTGGTCCAAACAAAAGGGCCTACAGATAGGACTGTGAGATAATGCCTGATTATCTTTTTTTTAAAAAAGCATAAAACTGGATATCACTTAACCACAATTGGTGTCAGATATTAGGTCTAGTTGGTTAACAAAACAGAAGAAGAGAATGGGCTGTTGCACCCATCATTCCCTTTTGTAATCCATGAAGAAAGACTTTGGGATAAAAATTGGCTGCTAGAGCAAGCTTCACTATCATGGTTGCTACTTGAGACTTCAGGAGTGAAAAAAGAAAGGAGGAATATGTGTGACCGAACAGACATTCCCAACCCTATTCTCTTTTTGTCTTGTTCCCCTCCCATCACTACAGGTGCCCTCTGTAATCTTTTTTTGCTGCCCTGCTAATCATGCATAAGTGAAACTGAACTGTTGGGAGGAGTGGTAAAGATTTATATTATTGCTGTGCCCCAAAGTCCAGGTCAGGATTGGAGTCCCATTGTGCTGGGTGCTGTATAAAGAGAATCCTTGCTGTGAAGGACTTGCAATGTAAAAGCTGTTTTTCATTCTATCGATACTTCAGATGCAGCCATCTGTTCCATTCCTTCATCTAAGTTTATACACTCTTCCATAGTGACTTTTTAATTCTTGTAGCAGTAGATATTACCATTCTTGTATATTTGGGGGTTTCACAAAAATCTCTCGGAATTTTTTTAAAGTAAAAACGCACTACATTAGGTACTTATGAGATTTTTGTGGTCACTTGTTATGTATTTGGTAATTCTTGCCTCTCAAGAAGAGCCTTTATGTGGGAATGATGATTAGGAAACTCTTATCTGCTTTCAGTACCTAATCAAGTAACTTCTTCTTTTAAACTTGTCTGTAGGCTCTTATTGCAGAGGCTGTAGGCAGCTATGAAACTATGGATCTCTTTAGGCACACCACTGAACTCAGTATGCATGTAAGTATTTGAACAAGTCTCTCATTAGGAGGTTCTGAACAACTAGCCTTTTTCATACTAAGGAAAGGCATTGATAAAAGTCATATTTTATCTTATTAAAGTCAAAGGGTTAGAGGCTTTTTTCAAATTTCCCCTTACCTCTCATGTTTTGTATTCTACTTGATATAGGTTTTTATACCACTCTCATCATTGTAGTATTTGAGCACTTTCCTGTAGCTCTTTAAGCAACTGGACGAATATGTCATATGTTTGTTTCTCTCATCTTCTCTCCATGGGGAGAATGGTTGTTTAATATGTACACTGTGTGTTTATATGAGAGAAGACCAGGTAGAAGTGTGCCTTGCATTAGGAGTAGAGAGTGGTGCGATTTGCACTGGTGTTTAGTTCTTGTAGGAGTTTGTGCCTCAGTCTTGGACCAGTCCTCCAAAAAAGCACTTTGTCCTGCACAGGCAAACTTCATCTATGTGGTAGAACATTCCCTTATGCCTGAAGAGTAAAGAATGGACATGAGTGATGACTTTTGTCCCTTTTATAATATCTCTGCTGTAAAGGCATACACAGTTTTTTACATTTATATTCAAAAGAAGAATTATAATTGGAGTTGCAGTAACCTAAAACACAATTGTTAAGTAGTAAAAGGAAAATGCTGACCTGATGTTACACCCAATCACTCTTCATTGAAGATTGGTGTACTAGAAAGTTGGGGGGTTTTTTTTGTTTTTTTTTTTTGCATATTGTTGGTTGAGCAGCTAATGATGCCTGCTTGTATGATGGTGTTTTTGTTTTCTCTTTGAGACTGAGGGAGCAAAAGGTTATGCTCATTGGGTATGTTCAACGCTGCAAGATAAAACCAACAGAGAAACAGAGCTGTATCGGTACAACATTGTTCAAATGAATGCTATTCCAGCAGCGCATGTGGTTATGAGCAAATACACAGGTAACATCTTAAAGTTAAAATACTTCATTTGATATCTGTCAAAAGTTCGAGTGAAAAGCATATTTAGCATGAATGTATCTTAGGTATTACATAATCACTTATGCCAAAATTGAGCCAATCATGAACTCTTATGGTTGGGGAGGCTCTTCTGAGTCATGAAGCAGAAAACCAAAATGTATCGTGTGTACCTTTATTTTTGTTAAATGTATGCCTAATGAAACTATGACCCCAATAAGATTGAATTCTTTCTGGCTCTCCTTACTCAGGAAAATCTCCTTGAAGAGATGAGTAAGGAATGTAGGATCAAGGCCTTGCCTAACTTGTCCTTGAATGAAGCCAGTAATAGACTCGCTTTGACTACTGAATTTATGCTGTTGACAATAATATAGTCTAATTTTGTAGCTTAGTATTGAGGTGAATTTTGCATACAGTATAAAACTCTAGGATTCTGTAGTTAAAGCCCCAATCTCTTCTTGTATATTTCATTTATACAAGATATTGAAAGAGATGTTACTAGGTTCTAGGGGAAACTGCTAGCATCTCATTTAAAACTTTGTCGATACTTTTCAGTATTTCCTTTTAATAGACATGACTTCAAAGCAGTACAACTGAAGCTAAAACCTTGATATTCAATTTATATTTTGATAAAGTCTGTAGAAAGTTGAACCTCTTCAGATGTCATTTTCTAAAAAAAAGGTTAGCCTCTTTAAAGTCAGTTTGAGAAATTTTAAAATACATAGACTATTTGGTAAAATGGAACTTGTTCTTGTGGGCAATAACACTGATGCCATATGAATTAAAATCTTCTCTTGAACTAGCTTGAAGATGGGCTGGGTTTTGATAGATATTTTCCAGGTGTTGTGTGAAGGGTGCTAAAGTGACTTCTGAGGACCTCAATGAACGCCTGATGGCTAGAACTCATTAAGTTGCTTTGAAAAAAATGTGCCTTGTGGTAATGTTTTACCATATGACCCTGATGCTTTTTCACTGCTTGTTGTGTGAGTATGGTCATTTCTGGTCTTCCAGAAAGAATTCAAAATGATGCATCTGCTTTCACAATGCTGGGTTATTTGAATGAATATCTGCAACTGAAAAAGCAGGCAACAGATGCTTATCAAAGGTAAACTATACACTGAATAGATTTTAAGTGCTGAAATATACTCTGGGGTGAAAAATATGAGATGGGGTGGTTCTTTCCCTAAACACCATTTGTCAGTTTCCTCAATAAATTTTAACTAATCACATTTAAACGGGAAGACACTGGATGTCTGATCTGTTTCTAGCCCCTGTTGTTGAGATGGTAAGGTTAGTCAGAATGTATAAAACTAAAATATCTGTTCCTGAGCTTTCTTCGTTCACTAGAACATAGCATTCTTCTTTGAGAGATTCCTCATGTCCATTCAACTTAGGTGTGTGTGCGCTTGCTCACCAGGTGCACCAGTGCCGGAATTGTTTCCCTCAATAGTATTCACAGGGGACTCACTCTGGCACCCCATGGAGGGGCACATCTAAGCTGTGGTATATAGGGCGCCACTGGCTCCCTCCACTCTCAGTTCCTTCTTGCCACCAGTGATGGTGCATGGAACTGGTGTTGATTCAGCTAGAGCTGTTGATTTTCGTTTGTTCAAACTCTTTTGCCTCTTGCAAAAATTACTGTATATTGTTTTTTTTCTAGTTTAGTTCAACGTATTTAAGTAGGAGACTTAGTAGGCCCCAAAGGGACTTCACCTTGGGACAAGGCATGCCCAGGTCCCCAGACTTTAAACCCTGTGATCACAGTAAAAGGCCCATGCCCATTAGCGAACCACATAAGTTATTTACAGTGCTTGGGGGAAGGTCACATTACTGATAACTGCAAAATCTGCAAGTTCTTCAAGCCCAGGATGAAGGAGAATGTGATATTCGCTTGAAGGCGCTCCTGATGGAGTCTGCCTTTACCTGATGCCAGAGCAGTGCTCCGATTTGGCCCCAAGTACCGTGACCTTGGTGCGCAGAGTCCCTTCTGGTCTTCTGCCCTATGCCCCAGGAGACTAATGAAGAGAGGTGTCTTCACACTTTGGACATAAGAAGGGCTCTTGCTTTCTGCCTAGATGGGACAAAACCTTTCTATAAGTCACTCAGCTTTTCATCTCTACAGCTGATAGGATGAAGGGCCTCACAGTATCCATGCAAAGGATTTCTAATTGGATCACCTCTTGCATTTGGACCCACTATGAGTTAGCGGGAGTCCCTCCACTGCCGATCATCAGAACCCCCTCGACTACAGTGTAGGCATCTTCGGCGGCCTTCCTGGCACACGTTCTGATTCAGGACATCAGTAAACCATGAGGTGTATGGACCTCGGTATACACATTCATGGCCCACTATGCCATCATGCAACAGGCCAGGGATGATGCTGGGTTCGACAGAGCTGTGTTGCAATCTACATGTCCGTGAGTTCCTTACCCACCTCTACAGGTTCTGCTGGGACTCACCTAAGTTGAATGGACATGAGCAAGCACTCGAAGAAGAAGAAAAGAGTTACCTTTATTCATAAATGGTGCTCTTTAAGATGTGTTGCTTGTGTCCATTCCACAACCAGCTCTCCTTCCCCGCTGTCGCCGTTTCCAGCAAGAAGGAATTGAGGATGGAGGGGGCCAGCCCTTCTACCGGCTCATATGTGCCTCACTCCAGGGGGTACTAGAGCTGGTCCCCTACAGATACTGCTGAGGGAAAAGCTTCCGGCACTGGTGCATTTAGGAAGTGCACACACACCTAAGTTGAATGGATATGAGCAACGCATCTCAAACACCAGTTATGGAAAAAGGTAACTGTGTATTTTTTTCAAAGTAGTGCAAATTAATCAGTGCCTTTTATGGAAATTTACCACAGAACCTTGCAGTATATTTACTCTTTCAGTATGATTTTGGAAACTAAGAATCATTGCATTGTCTCTACTGCAGGAAAACTGTTAGAACCATATATAAACACAATTCTTCCCCAAGAGCGGGGATAACGTGGGTGCAGTACTGGTCGCTGAACACAGCAAATGTGTTATAATTTTAAGCCATTAGTAAAGAGGGAGAACAACTTTTGCAGTGTAGATAAGTCACTGGCAGTAATAAGCAAAAGATTCCTTCTGCTAAATCTTGAGTAATCTCTTATTTTCAGAGAAATTAGGGCCTATATTTGCGGACCTTTTATGGACACACACTTATAGTATAACCATTTGCATGTACTCCTGGGCACCTTTGTGAATTATTTTGTTCTTTATGCTCACTTTCAAGGGCAGTCTCATTGCTGAAGAACTCTGAAGATAAAGAAAAGTATAACATAGCAATGCAAAATTATGGTAGATCACTCTGGTAAGCAGTGTTTTTTGTTTTATAAGTTGTTACTTCTTGCAATATCACAGTATTACTTTGAGTAATTCCACCACAAAATGAGGAATGGCCACATCCTTCATTTAATGGGTACTTTATGACAGATAAGAGATTCATATTTAACTTTCATTTTAATCTTAAACCATTTTTATCATATGCAGCACAAAATTTAGAGCTTGAGTATCGTATATGTACCTTCATTAAATTGCTTTCACAGTTTCCCACTCTTAAAGCTCTGAGCCGTACCCATAATAATTCAATAGGTTTAACATAGCATTTCTTGTCTCTGTTTATGTAGTTTGCAGAAATAAGCCCAAACTCTTGGTTTTTCTACCTGCTATCTGACTTGGAATTTATTCCCTTTCTTTTTGCAGATAATCTAGTTTGTAGTATGAGTAGTTAGCTGTTGTATGTTGTCACTACTTTTTTAAAGCAAGATGTGTTTTGCTGAGATCAGCTTCCAACAGTTCCAGGAGGTTGGAGTCTAAAGTTATGTGAGAAATCCCCGTAGAGTGGCATCTTGTAGCTAGTGTTCCTTGGATAGGGTTGTTCCATTGGCAGAGCTGTGCTATTGCTTTGACCTTTGGGGTCATGTTGGCTGACTTGAACTAGTTCTCATAAACAGCACTATTGATGTCTGCCTCAACAGTCGGAAGCATAAAGAGTAGAATAATCTCTGCATCAGTACCTTCTAGTCCTCTAATTCCAGCTCGGGGGCATAGGATGGAGAGAATCTTGACGTCAGAGGACAGTTTCAAACCACTTCCTTTGTGGTGGCTTCAGCTCTGTTAAGCAAGGTTTTAGAAGTAAATTTTATTTAGGCAAGAAATACCTACCCATGACTTCAACATGAGTGCTGGAACCAGTGTCCTCATTCTAGAGAGGTCATGTCTTCCCATGATATTTATTTCTCTAAGAGGATCTTGGTAGATGTTAAGTGTTGTGATGCTCAACGTCCTCATTCCATGTTGCTTGTATTGTATGTGAATATGGTCATTCTGGTCTTCCAAAAAGAATACAAAATGATGCAACATTTTTGTGTGAGTACAAAGTTCCCATGATTGTTAATGAACTTCAGAAAATAGTCCTATTGCCTTTCTGCTACGATGGTCTTATTTATAGCAAGATTGCCTAATCTGTTCTTCCTCTTACCCCCATAACAATCACGAGGCAATATCTTTGTATCATACTATAATATCATTCCCTGGATCGTATGTGTGATCAATTAATATTAGTGTGCTCGTAGGGCTGATACAAATTTCAGATAGCTCCAACAAGCCATAATTGTGTTTATTTTGCAAATCTGACGAAATGTAGTATTTCTGAGCTAGTAACACGGACATGAAGCTTTCACGTAAGTGAAATGGGATTGCAAATATCCACATTAACTATAAGTTCATACTCCACTGAGAATGAAAGGCTTGAGGGTACACTAATAGTTCTATATTTCTTTAAACCAAAATTCAATCCTTTTCGTTTTAATATACTGGGCTTCTAAAAGACAGAGTTAGTGAATTTATCTGATGGTTGTACAGATTATGAACTGGGCCTGCTTAAAACTGCAGTTCAAAGCTGATTTGGGGCATATTTATTTATTTATTTTTAGTGCCATAGGTCAATATGACAAGGCCATCCAGGCTTACATGTCCACTCCTCTCACAGAGTTAGAGGGCATCATAGGAGTTGCACTAGCTTACTTCAAGAAAGGGCTTTTACAAGACAGCATTAAAGGTAAGTGTCCGTTCAAACCAAGGTATAGTACATGGCCTGACACTAAAGGAATATGGCATTTTCTAGATGAACACTTACCCCTTTTGACTTTGTACACCTGATCGACAAGTTCTGTCCCAACTTATGCACTCATTGGGGTAGTGGTACGGGGAATAAAGAAGGCAGAGAATTTTCAGGTTTTCATATAAAATTCATCATCACGAGATTGCTACAATGAGCTATTGTAGTGTACTGGAAAAAATGTCTTTTACATACCAATTGACATTTTCAGGGCAGGACACTGTGGCAGTATCAGTACTTGCTTACTCTCTGTGTCTAGTATGAGAGGATAGGGAAATAAAGATATTATGGACAAACGTGGAGGTAAACTTTAAAAATGGGTTTTTGCTGCTTGGGCCAGGGAATCTTGAAACATCAAGAGAAAGCATTATTTTCCTAGAAGTTCCTTTATCACTTTTTTCAACAATTTTTAGCATTCATTACATATGAAAACTATTTAGGTTTCAAAGTCAAACACTCAGAAGTTAGGAAATGGCAGACTTACAGTTGCATTTTCTTGTGCAACCTTTATTCTTCCCCTTTGTGTCCAACGTGTGCACTGAATGTGGCTGGGTCCTGTAGAGAAAAATGTATGTGATCATGTAACTACAGACTCTCCTAGTGCATGTATATGTCTGAATCTTGTCATTCCAGAATGCTTTAAATCTCTTGGTTGCTTTTTTAAATTCCTATCTTAATTTAATATTCCCAGCCTATGAGAGAGCCCTGTCTCTTGCTGAATCTGAACAAGACAAAGCCCATATCTTGACAGCCCTTGCAATAATGGAGTACAAACAGAATAAAGTGGATGCTGCGAAAGCCTTGCTGTTTAAATGGTAGGTGGATGGTGTAGCATGAGTGAGTGTGAGAAAAAGAACTTGTCAGAATTTGAAAGTACTGTTAGAAGCTTTAACTTGGAAGTTTTTATTTGGCTTGCTTTTTTTAGCCCCAAAGTAATGAAGTACAAACACTGAAGGCAGCCTTGTAAATTAATCTAAAAGCAGTGGTAATGTACCTACAAGTAGTACTTATCTTCACATTAGTTAAGTAGCTTGCTGTGTAAACTGAGATACTTTTCAAAACTTAATTTCCTATTCTGTGGCATTCCTTGAAAAATAAGTTCCAAGTTTCTATCTTCATTTTCTTCAGAGAGTTTAAAGACTTCCAGCGTTAGGAAAAGTGGGTGGTGGTCACCTGCAATAAATAACTTTTTCTTAATAAAAATGTAACCTCAGTAATTAAAAATCCCCTAAAGAATAATGTTCTAAGCACTGCAGAGTGTCATGGCAGTACTCTATGGATTTCACTTAAAGATCAGCAGTCTTGTTTCCCCTCTGCATTTGATAAGTGGTTTTTTATCTTTCAGCAACTTGAAGACTAAAAAAATTGGCAGCCAGAAATTAGCCTTTACCATTTCAGCCCCTGATGTTGAGCAGATTGGCTGATTAAAAAACAATGAGGCGTTCAGTGGCACCTTAAAGACTAACAGATTGATTTGAGCCTAAATTTTCATGGGTAAAAAACCCACTTCTTGCATGTGAAAAAGTGGGTAAAAAACCCACGGAAGTTTATGCCCAAATAAAGCTGTTAGTCTTTAAGGTGCCTCCGGATGCCTCTTTGTTTTTGTGGATACAGACTAACATGGCTACCCCAATACAGTACTTTCCCTGTTTACCAAAGAACATTGTGTCGGAAACATGACCATATTGACCATTTCCATCCTGCCAGAAAATCCTCAAATTACTGAAATAATTGAGGTCTGTGACCTGGTGCTTTAAATCCTGAGTAATTGATGATTAACATGATGTAGGAAAATGTTATTTCTAGTTAGTCACGAAAGTGTTCTTTCTATTTTTAACATAAATTTCAACAATGAGTGCTTCCTACATAACATTAGTCACTAGCATTAAAGAAAACTAGTAAATGCTCTGGAAATGCATCATTTTTAACTGGAAGCATGTAACATTACAAAGTGAAATCTGTCAAGACTATAAATGTTGTTATTGGTTTTACACCCATATAGTGGACTGATGGCAACACAAACCTGCAAAATTTTTTTTCACATAATTAGATATAGTTAGTATCAGTAGCTGATATTAAAGAGTATAACTGTCATCTTGTGTTGGAGTCTGAAGAAACTAAAGATCTAAATGTTCTAACTATTCTTCTGTGCTTTTTATAAAATAAGGATATTTTTCCATCTGTAGTTCACAAAACTGGTTAACCAAGATGTTGGAGGATTGTTTCTTCCATTGATTAGCAACACAGCATAGAAGTAGGATATTAAATACTTGACCTCCAGTGAAATCATCAATACTAAAACAAAACAATAGGACCAATATGTTTAGGAATCTTTTCATATTCTATTGCTAAACTACAACAGGCAGTGTCTTTATATTTATGTCCAATTTTAGGATGTGACCACCAAATAAATGAATTCTCATCATCCCACATTCTGATAGTTGTTTCCTTTTAATTTGATCAGATGATACTGCAGCAATTTTCTTTTAAATCAGAACATATTGAATTTGTGTAATCTCTTGTGATGTGTAGTTTTTGTGCAGCAGTTTTTCTCTCTACAGCTTGCCCACTTCTTAATGGAAAGCAGTTCTGCTTCTGCATTACTACTATTCAAAGCTTTTTATAAAACTGCTACATATTTAAGCAGCAGTATAGTTAATTGTTTTTAATAAGTTTTTAGAATACTCTTTATCTAGATGAAAATTATTTTGAGCTTAAAGAAAAGCAATACTTCATTGGGATTTGATTATGTATTCCAATTTTCCCTCCAGATTGGTGCTAGTTTCACCAGCAGTGGCTAATGCACATACATTTCATTTTAATTTCCTAACCTCCTTGCACATTTCCTCAAACAGCTTCATGGAAAATGCAGCACATATATTTAAGCACGTGCAACAGCAGGAGTAGTTTACTGACTGGACTGCAAATTGTTTCCCTTATTGATTCCTGTTGCTATAGCATGGAGTTGCAGTAGTCATATTTGTATTCATGGTACAGTGCAAACTGCTAAATATGAAATGCTGACAAAGATGTAAATATTCCTCCCCACCACAACCCCCCTTCGTCAGTTTTTTTTTTTTTTTTTTTTAAATTGGGAAATACATATATCCTTTACCCTGACTGCTAGCTCTGTGCAGATTTTATTACTCAAACACAGTTAATTTTAACTTAGATGTTCTTGGAAAATTATACAGAAATTCTACGGCTACCTGAAACACAATTTTATGTAAGAGGGAATTCTTTTCCTGGTAGAGACTGGATCCTTTTTACTCTAGTGAATCTAAATCAAAGCTCTCATAAGTTATTTACATCAGATATCAAATACTGCCATGCCCTTAAAAGAAGTGGGTGGGGTGGGGTGGAGAGGAACAAACCTCCTCTCCAAAAATCAGATTGCTTAGTATGAGTAATTGAGTTTATATATACTATTGGAGAAACATTTGCTTCAAGAGAAAGTACATGAATAGGGTTGAGGAGATATTTGTCTCTCTTAGCATACATTTTTTATGGCTATTCTTTTTAAACACAGACAACTAAACAAGCCCAGTTCTTGCCAACCAATAGTCATGAGCTTTAAAAGCTGAAACCCACATAACTCATTGTACTCAATCTTCTGCAAAGGACTTAAGAATATTGATGTAGGACTGAGTTTGAGAGTCATGCCATGAGAGACTATTAATTCAGTAGACACATTATTATTGCTGGATTAGGAGTTCAAACATACTATGAGCTAAAGAGGATGTTTTGTTGCTCTGAAGAGGTAGTTACAATTTGGAGTGAATCTTGTAAGTAAATTTGCTTTGTTGTTTAAACAGCACTTAAAACACTGTGACAAGTGGAAGTGGATGACAAGTCCTGCAAACTATACTTGTGACTAGTATTGTATTACATAATAACCTGTTTTCCATTGTATTTACAGCTCTATATTAAAGGAACCTACTACAGAAAGCCTGCAGGCTCTGTGCACTCTAGGTCTGGCAAAGCAGGATGCTACACTTGCAACAGCAGCACATAAAGAATTACTGAAGCACACACAAAACAAGGATAACGTTTATGAGAGATGCCTTATTACATCTGCTGTGTATGCGCTGCAAGGTAGAAATGTGGGAGTGCAGAGGCAAGCTTCCAGAGCTGTCCATAGGTGTGTGGTCTACATTTTTTGTATATTAATGGCAATTAAACTTTTACCAAAATTATCCTTTTTAAACTTTGAGTGTGGTGGAACAAGCCTTACTAAGCAAATATCTACACTTTTATCATATACCGAGAGACAAACTCTTGTATCTTAAGAGTAAAAAGTGTAATTCATTTAGATCAAGTCAAATGGCAAGAGCTGCCTTTATTCTTGCCTTTATTCTATCACAGGGGTAGGCAACCTATGGCATGGGCACCAAAGGCGGCACATAAGCTGATTTTTCAGTGGCACTCACACTGCCTGGGTCCTGGCCACCGGTCTGGGGGGCTCTGCATTTTAATTTAATTTTAAGTGAAGCGTCTTTAAGGTTTTTAAAATGTTTTGTACATTACAACAACACTAGTTTAGTTATAAATTATAGACTTGTAGAAAGAGACCTTCTAAAACTGTTAAAATGTATTACTGGCACATGAAACCTTAAATTAAAGTGAATAAATGAAGACTCGGCACACTACTTCTGAAAGGTTGCCAACCCCTGTTCTATCATGAAATACTATCATATTTTTTATGGGATCAAATTGTTTTACTCTTAAGAACACATTACATAATTATAAGTCATCTTATGGTCAGCATGTATACCATAAACTTCTGTGTGCTCATTGTTGAGTCTCTGGGTTATACAATAGAATCTTACCGATAAAGCTGGGAAATGTCTGCACTGCAGCAGATTTTGCACTGATCTCTCAAGTTTTATCTAATGTAATCTTAAATGGCTTCTTAGGCAGTTGATTCCATTAGCTAAATGTTTTTTGATTAATCTAAGTGTGGGGGGAAGGGGTTAAGTTTCAAGCTGTTGCTCTTGGTTATGCCATTAATCACCTACAACTTGTACTATCACCCCTCAAATGTTTGACTGCTATCCTACACTTCTCTCTTTCCAGTTTATCTTAAATTCTCTTATCCAGAGCAGGTTTCTAGTTTTTAATAACATGTCTCTGTTTTTTGATGACACTGACACATAAGAGAGACTGTATTCTCCCTAATCTATAATTGTATATGTCTTCACTTTAGCCATGGGAGCTGTTTGCACAGCTTCTTTTAAAAAGATTACAAATGTAAATGTTGATTACAGTAGCGGGTAGATGCCTATGCAGAGATGTGACAAGCAGGATTCACTAAGTACACCTCTATAGGGAATGCAAATCTGAATATCCTTACTTTCTTCTGTAGTAACCCAGATGATCCTGCCCTTTGGTCTCTTCTGTCTCAACTTGTTCCTCTGTATACGCCACAAAATGCAAAGGTAAGTGTGTTGCAGTTATCACATATGAAGCTATGACCATGTTTTAAGCAACTTATATTTATATTTGAGTAGAGTTCAGTAACTAAATTTTTGTAATATGCTATTGTACACTAATTAACAAGAAAACTATTATGATTGCATTTCTGACAAGTTGCATACGCAACTGTCATTTTTGTGTGTATGCTTTAACAAAAGCAGTGATGCTCCCTTTAAAATAAATAAAAACACGATGCATTAGCTTGAACGAGAAAATACCTGAATGTAAAATTAGTTCATATTATTGATCAAGGTCAAGATCAGAAGAATGATCCTGTCATTTCAACATCCCTCATAAAACCCCGACATTAAACAATAGTGATGTAATCTGTTCAATATTTATCTTGTAGGGTGGAGCTGTGGCAGGAAATGTTGCTCGGATACTTGATTTAAACCAGGGAAAGGTTTGTTTTTCACTTCAGACTTTGTAATTCAATAAATAATCCTAAAGTGAACACATTTTGGCTTTTTATAAAGTAATATTGAAGCACTCTAATGTTGCTTATTCTTCATGTGTAGAAAGCCCTGCTGCATACTGCAGTTAATCAGTTGGCGGTGGGATGTCATTCAGCTGAAGATGAGAAAAATAATGCATTGAAGGATATCCAAAAGGCAGTACATCTTTTTCCAGGTGATCATTACTCTTTCACAAACATTCATACTGTTTTATATTATAAACTTCTATTTGTTAGACAGGATTCCAGTAATATTTCAGGGGAGAGTCCTTTGATCAAGTAATATAGATTTAGCTTTCCAGGGACTGTTTGAACACATCAAGGGATAGGTAAGTGCTGAAGTTGAGGCTCGCTCTGACAACACTGGAAATTATTTAATCTCTCAAAGAGAGAAGAAATTTGTGATGGTGATTGTTTCACACACTAGTCTCAAAATTCAGACACTCAATGAATTATAACCTGTTGCACTGACCAGGAAAGATCTATTCATGATTTTTTGAGAGTTTGGATTGCAAACAGTGTATTAATTTACTGAACATTGGTTAGCACTACAGGCAGCTGTCCTGTAAGTAAATGACAATCTTTATTGTTGTAGTAAATGCAAAACTCATGTTGAGATTGTGAAATCAAGCACTCAGAAGTCAAATACCAAAACATTAAATTTCTTCTTCAGTGTTAATGCTGTGTTATGCATTAACATAGTATATAAAAATCAGTTTATCACTTTCTCACAGATATAGGGTGATTTGACACTTTCTATAGCTTTGTTTCATTTTCCAGTAGTTATTCATTTTTCTCCTTCACATCCCTTCTCAAAAATCTCCTTTGCTATGATGCCTAAAAAACTTGAACAGTGTAGACTGCTGGTGTGCTGAGACCACTGCCTATCATGCTGATCAATAATGTCTTGTTTCTTATTGTCTATATCCATCTCTTGCATCTGGTCTTATATGTAAATTGAGATCTTCCTTGGGCATTAGACAGTGTCCCAGTGTGATCCTGGTCCATGATCTGGATTTGTAGGCACTATAATAATGCAAATAATTGTATAGGCGGATCTGATACTGGTGCCTGTTAACTTTGTTGCCCAGTGCTTTTCATAAGACTCTGTTTTCAGGTACTTATGACTTTGTCAAACTTTTACTCACTTGTCTAAAATTTTTCATAGTGAGTATTTGCCTTTAGGCTGAATTTTAGTTTGGAAAATTTCAGGCAGACCAGTTCAGCTGTTTCTGAGAATGGGATTAAGAGAAAATACATTTTTCCCATTTAAAACAAATTCTGGTGATCTTTTCTTTCAACAAAGTTAGCACCCTGTACTTTGGAGTCAGGGACTTGTAATCTGGCAGGAGAGTGGCAAGTAGTCTGAGACTGGGTACAAAGGAGAGCAGGCAGAGATGCTGAGAGTGGAAGCAGGATGGTTAACTTGAAGAGTGGAGGCTGGGATTACATAGGCAAGGAGAATGAGATTGGACAAGGAGTCATGGGTAGGGAAGAGACAATACAGTACAGAGATCAGGATGGAGGGAACAGGGCAGGGCAAGCCCTGAAATGGACAGAACAGTTTGACCTCTAGAGCATACTCCCCTCTAAACCCTGGAATATAATATAGAATTCCTGAGTTGTACCATTTCTCTCCCCATAGCAATATCTGCGAAACGCAGTGGCAAAGTTTGTGTGTTTGCCCACCCCATCCCTAGTTCAGGTCCACAGAGGATGACAACTTACTACTTCTACTAACTTAAGTGGCAGAGATCTGTGCAGTGGATCTTAAGGTTCCACCCCTGCTGATGAATCATGTGGTGGTTAATACATTGCTGCTTGATGGAATTTGTTTTTTCAGTTCGGTTTAAAAATAAAAACCTAGGAATTTATACATGTTGTTCAGTGTGTGGCATGGGGGCCACACATTGCACTGTGAAGAGAAAACACAATGATGAACAGCTGCTCATTAAGTGAGCAACTATCCACTCTGTACATTGAATGAGGCAGGCTTCCTATGTAATTAACTACTGTATCATAATGCATATACATAAGGGGGATGAATGAAGGTTGCCAAGGCATGCTTGAATCTGGCATTTCTTAACTTTTGAGTGCCTGAGTTTGCAATCTTAATACAGTAACTGAAGTGGGAACACTGGATTTGTATGGGACAGAAGTAAACATTTGTTGAAAATGTGGAGCTGTTCTGGGATTGCAGAATATACAGTGACGTTCAGGGAGAAGTAGGTTCTTCACAAATGTTGGACAAAAGGAAAATATTGTGTCATGACCTCTGGGCAGTGTTTGGAAATACTACAATAAGTGCACAGTTTTAAGTGTACAAAATTCTATAATTATGAAGCAAAGAAAACTATAGTCCCTGGAGCTTCTTAAAACTTTCCCTTCTTTGTAATAACACTTAACATGTAGCCTATCTAAAAGGGTTCTCTACGACTCAGTGATGTTGCTGCTAGTGCACACAACTTCTCAGGCACTTAAAGTAGAAGATACCAAAGAATCCAGCTTAATATGTTCTAGGAATTATTTGAAGAAAGTTCTATTGCCTGTGTTGTACCAGAGGTCAAACTAAAGCTGCAGTTCTCAACCAGGATCTGTGGCCCCCTGGGGGTCTGTGAGCCCTTTCAGGGGGGCTGCACAGCCCCATGGCTGAAAGCCAGTGCCCTGAGCCCCAGTGCTGAAGCCAGGAGCGGCACAGGACTGAAGCTGACGGTTTCCCCCGATCCCAGCCGGAAGCCCCAGCACGCTTTCCTCCACTGAACTTGGGAGCCACATTGGGAGCCCCCACACCCTCACACAGCTCCTAGCTACCTCCTCCCTGAACCTTGAGCTACTCCCATCACTTCACACAGCACCTAGCTATCTCCTCCCTGCACCCTGAGCAGTTTTCAAACTTTTTGAACTGAGTTCCCCCTTTGAGTTATATTTTTTGGTTGTGTCCCCTGCAGCCAAGACAGGTGAGGTGGCCTCCTGCGTGAGTCTGGCTGGAGTGTGGCGCTTCCTCCCTGGACCTTACTGTATGGAGCTGGCTCAAGCCTTGCCAACCCTTGTCCTCCCAAAATACAAGTAAAACTATGCCTATATCCAGGGGTTCCCAGCTCCGGCCCGGAGCTCCAAGCAACGGCTTTAGCCCCAGGAAGCCTGAACAGCTTAGCTTCACCAGGCCTCCGGTGGCATGGGCCCTGGGCAATTGCCCTGCTTGCTGCCCCCTAACGCTAGCTCTAGCTTTTATGCAGAAAACCAGTTGTCATGGCACAGGTGGGCCATGGATTTTTATAGCATGTTGGGGGAGCCTTGGAAAGGAAAAAGGTTTGAGAACCCCTGGACTAAAGGATCACAGTGGTCACTTCTGACCTTAGAATCTGTAAAGTATCTTTTCTACTGAACCCATCAACGTATCTGACTGTCTTATTTTATGCTTACTCATCAATAAAACTATAAGTTCTGTCTGTAGAATACTTATCACTAGTGAAAATGCATGATTCAGAAATAAAAGCTCAACTTTCCAGTCTTGGAGGGAGTTCGCAGGGCTGACAGCTAAGGAATGTGGAGTCTTTAGGAGTTTTATCCTATGTGTAAAGTGAGAAACGTGTTTTTTAGCCATTGATCCAACAAAAATGCAACTCTACAATGTCCTTTTAGTCACTTTCCAGAATATAACTGCACATTAAGCCATTAGCTCTTTCCTGTAAGTGTGCTTATAGTGAAATATAAATCCTATTAAGATATTGGATGCAATGTCACTTCTTAAAACAACATGGGCAGGGAGTGAGCAAAATTACTTTTATTGCTTTCTCTCCCTGCTCCCCAAACACCCTGTATTTTCTATTTAGACATATTTCAGCCTCTCTCTATCTGAATCAGTAATCTACACAGAATGGAGTACTTGAGAAGGATTAGAAATATTGTGCATATTCAGTGCTTCCCTTATTGGCAAGGAGTGCAAGTAGTTTTCATACGACTGTGTTTTGGTGATCTTTGTGAAATGATCTTTCCGGGTCCTAGTGAACCCATCGGAATAGATGACCACCTTATCGGAGGTCTCTGCAGAGGCTGAAGGTGGATTGGGTCATAGAGACTGAACTAATTTCTCACTCCTAAAGGTCCATCTTTGTCAGGATTTAAACAGTTAAGAGTAGGTAAAACTTGTAATGTGACTGTCCATACTTTTTCATGCTCTGCTTAGCACAGAATTCCAGGCTTTTAATTCAGCATCTCTTTAGCAATACACTTACTAAAACACAATTTTTTAAATTTCTTCTTCAAAGTCAAATACTTTCAAATAGAATAAAATTTATTTAATATTTAGTTAAATGTAGCATATGCTTTTAAAAAAATTCTTTCTAATATTTAAAATATTTTATAGTTAAAGATTTCCTCAAGGCTTAGATAAAACTTCTATTTAAAATGAAAATAATTTTCCATGTAATCCCTAATGCATATAGTATCACTTTTAATAAACTTTCAAAGAGCTTGAAATTAAATCTCAGACAACTACAGAACAGAATGTTAAATCCCTAATACTTAAGAGGTGGACTTCCCATTTATGTGTCGCATATATGGGAAACTCGCCGTCCCACTTGATTAAAATCATTTTTAAAATACCCTTTTCACAAGATTGCATAGGACAATTACTTCTGTACAGCTGAGGAAGAAAAGATGACATTTTCTGCATAAAGAAGGTACAATGTTAAATGAAATCCTCTTGGTATGACAGGGTATATTCTCTTGAAAGTCTTGTTACTTACTGCAAATTTATCAAAGAATCTAATGGGGCAGAAAATATCTCCCCCACCAGTGCTGGACTGTTTTTT
The DNA here is from genome assembly GCA_007922305.1 of Dermatemys mawii. Classification (NCBI taxonomy): domain Eukaryota; kingdom Metazoa; phylum Chordata; order Testudines; family Dermatemydidae; genus Dermatemys; species Dermatemys mawii. The sequence continues at coordinate 200,040 of ML677342.1, forward strand.
GTAATGAATGTCCAGCTTAATTTAACTGTCCAAACCAGTGAGATTCCCTAACGTACCCAGTTAGGGCAGTTCATTTTTAATAAGTGTCATTTGTTAAAAAGTGGTGTAAACATGTAGTTTGAAAAAAACCACATTCACACCCTGCTAGATCTGTGCTGATGCAGGCAGAGAGCAGGAATGTAATCTGTTAGCAGTGGCCCAAGTGCTTTCATTTCTCTATAGCAGGCGTGGGCAAACATTTTGGCCCAAGGGCCACATCGGGGTTGCAAAATTCATACGGAGGGCCAGGTAGGGAAGGCTTTTGCTTCCACTAAAACAGCCTGGCCCTGCCTCATGTCTGAACCTCTCCCACTTCCCATCCCCTGACTGCCCCCCTCCGAACTACCAACCCTCCATGCTCCTTGTCCCCTGAGCGCCCCCTCCCAAGACCCCTCACCCTCTACCTGTCCCCCTGTTCCCTATCCCTCCCCCCGACAGATCCCCGGGACTCCCACACCTTATACAACCCCCCGTTCCCCATCCCCTGACTCCCCCCTGCTTCCTGTCCCCTTATCCCCTGGGGACCCCTGCCCCTTATCCAACCCCCCAGTCCAGTCCCCTTATCATGCTTCTCAGAGCAGCGTGTCTGGCTCTGCATGGCCTGCTGGAGCCAGACACGCTGTCCCTTAGGAGTGCATAGCCCCACCAGAGCCAGCCATGCTGCTGCAGCACTGCCCAATAGGAGCAGCGGGCCAGAGCACTGCCCGCACGATACGCTTAGGCTGCAGGGGAGGGACTGGGGGTTAGTCTCCCCAGCCGGGAGCTCAGGGTCCGGGCAGGACAGGCCCATGGGCCAGCTGTGTACCGCGAGCCGTAGTTTCCCCATCCCTGCTCTATAGTAAAGATTCTTGTGATTAGTGCATAGGATTGCAGCAGGATTGAGTCTGGCTTGGGTCCCTTCCCCGCTCTGTGAAACTTTAATTGTTCACAATCTGTAGGATATTTAATTTCTCTGTGCCTCCATTCCCCCTCAGTAATGTTGGACTAATGGTTACTTTTGCACAAAGATGCTTGGCAAAATTGAAGATGTCAAACAATTTCACAAATATTAAACAGAAGGTACAGCGGAGCCCTGCTATAACACGACAGATGGGATCTATAAAATCCCATCGCGCTAAATGTGGGGTTGCGTTATAACGGGGCCCCATTCCCTGGCAGGCAGGGGGCTGTGCTTCTCTCCCAGCTGCCCAGCAGGGGAGAGAAGCTGTGGCCCCGCACCTGCCAGGAACAGAGAACTCTAAGGCTGCAGCCTGCAGCTCCACAGTTCTCTGTGGAAGCCGCTGCCAATCCGTCTGCCGGGGGCAGAGGACACCAGCGCCTGCAGCCCCGGAGTCCCCTGTCTGGGCAGGCGTGGGGGCAGCGGCTTCCAGAGAAGCCCGCTGGAAGCTGCGGCTCCGTGCCTGCTGGGACCGGGGCTCTCCAGGCTGCCGGAGTCTCCCAGTCCCAGCAGACGCGGGGCAGCGGCTTCCACAGGGAACTCCGGGGCTGCAGTCTACAGCCCCGGAGTTCTCTGCCTCTGCAGGTCGGGGCCAGAGCTTCTCTCCTCTGCTGCGCAGAGGGGAGAGAAGCCGCAGCCCCCATCTGCAGTCCTGAGTTCTCTGTTCCTGGCAGGGGAGGCTGCAGCTTCTCTCCTGGCTGCCCAGCAGGGGAGAGAAGCCATGGCCCCCTTGCCTGCCGAGGACAGAGAACTCAGGACTTGGGAGCCACAGTATAACCGCGCTATAACCGAACTCACATTATAGCGGGGCGCGTTATACCGGGGCTCCACTGTACTTTTAAAGTATTAATCGTAGTCTGCAAAATTCTTGTTTCTTTGATAGAGTACTTCTACAGTTCTCTTAATCAGTTTCTTACATCAGAAACCTACAGCTGTCCTACATCTTTATCTCTCTTGTGCAATAGAACTTACCGAGCAAGATCCATGTCTTGCATGCATTTGGGGTCATCTCAGATGCACTGTTTATATTAAAAATTGGAAAATGTTTAATTAGGACATTGGTATAAGCACAGATCAGTTTGGAGTCATAAGTAAAATGACTGGCGCTGTCAGTTCAGTTCCTGGTGGACGTGTGCCTATGCTGTGGTTTAAAAAAAAAAAAAAAATAAAATGGTTACCGTTGGCACACGTTGCCAAGGACTGAAAATTCAGTGTGTGGACCACCGTTTTGCAAGACTGCCTCTTTGGAATGAGGACATGTTTGAGGTGCATTGGTGAAGGAGTATGGAGAAGCTTGCTGTGCTGCATCTTTACTTCCCCTTTTTCCTTGTGTTTGAGATTAATGCCCTGGCAAGCTGACTTGTCATAAATACCTTCTAAATATTTTAGCTAAAATGATAAATATCTGTTTTAATTTCATGTTCATTAAAGATTTAACAAGCTGCCTCCTTAATGCTCCCATGACATTTTAGGACCCTAACTTCACTGTTCTCCCATTTGTTCTGGATTACGAACAGCTGTGTTCTTATGGTGAATGAAATGACCAAGCCATCAGACTTGGAAAAATATCATCCTTACACAAGCACCAGTCGCTGTGGTATTTACATGAAAGCAGACTTGAGTTCTACTGAAGTCCCACAGAACGTGTTCTTGCATAATATAGTTCTGCACTAGCTAAAATAGGAGAATGCGGTGGTGGAAATTTTTTAATTGGTGCTCTAGTTGTCAAGTTTTATTTTCTATTCCTTTCTTATAAAACTAGAATGAAATGCAATCTAGTGATTCATTAAATGTCACTTAACGCACAGGTGCAACTCCCATTTAGCTCCCTTGCATCTGAGAGCAGAATTAGGTCTGAACATTGTAGTGATTTATGTCCAGGTTTATGTCCAGTCTTTTTTTCCGTGAAGCTATTGAGGCCCCTCACCCAACCAAAGATCCCATTGATTTCTTCACTTCTAACTATTTTTGTCTTGTATAATTTTTTATGGATCCCTTGACTGCTGTGATAAATCGTATATCAGTTGAAGAATCCTGTAAATAACATGCTGATAATATTCAATATATGGGCAATTTTAAAAAAAATATTTTCAGATGATCCTGCTACATGGGCAGTGCTAATGGGTGCCTGCCATGCTGAAAATACTATTGTCTATTTGAACAACACACAGCCTAAGAGAAGAGACCTAGAAATGACACTTGTAGCCACAATTTCAGCCAAAAGTAAGTAATACAAACCTTTTTAATTTTCATAGTTTTCTAAGAGAGAAAAAATAAATACTTCTGGTTTGTGGGTTTTTGTTTGTCTTTTAAAATCAGTAGTAGTAATCTAAAGAAAATTGCTTAGAAAAACATTATTCACTTATACTGGTTAAATGCAGGTTGGTAGTGACTCTCAAGCAACTGATCTTAATGTTAAACAATGCTTATATTGCTTGTCACCAAAGGCATTGCCACATATTTTAACCTGTTTATAAATGAGCATGTTCCCAGACACACACTTTTGATTTACTGGAGTTAAATAATGAATAGATAATGACAACCTTAAGGGGAAAATGTCTATTTTACCCATCTGATAGATCACTTTGGCTCATGGTGAAGAGTACTAACAACTCACATCATCTTTCTAATATATCTATGGATTGTCACAGTCCCTTTACGGGTCTGGGGCTTAGCTGCACCTATGCCAGACTTGGTCTACCAAGGAGAGGGAATGAATACAAGGGTCATGGGACAGGGAGCATGTGACTAAGTACCGTGCATCCTGGGAGATATAAGGGCAGCCTGTGATCATTCAGTGAGCACAGACCTGGAAGTGAGTGCTTCACTCCAAGCCTACAAAAATTAGGTAGAACATCCAGGAAAGGGTTAGTGAGGTGGTCAAGGCTGAGTAACTCCAGGCTCCTAGGTAGGCCTGGGAGACAATCATGCAGGTAGCAGGGGCCTGCTAGGAGAAGAAGCTCAGCAAGACAGGCCTAAAACCTGTACCAAGGATGGTGAGCCAGCAGGAAATATTGGATGGTAGATTTGTGTTGTGGGAGTCTGATTTATTAACAAAATTCAAAAGGGGAGAGTTAGTGAGAATATCTGCAGTATGAACTTTGATTTCACTGGGAGGAAGAAGGAACTGAGGCAGTAGCAGATTTCTGAAGCCATACCAAGCAAACCCAACTCCCATTCTGCTAAGAACCAGAATACCCAACTCCTTGGGCCTGTAAACTGAGTGAAGGTTCTAGTCTTTTCTGCCTTCTTCCCATATGGCTCTTGGATTCTGTCCTTCAGAAATGTACCTGATGAAACCTCTGACATTGGTGGCCATTTTATGAAGAGGGACTAGACTAGAGTACCATAGTGAAGCATGTGTAGAATTAACAGCACTGTCTAAAAAATGGCATGGCTGTACAATAATATGAGCAGATATTCTATGACTAATCGTTCCAAATTTTAAAAAAATGGTGAAGTTCTTTGGCTTTCTATGAATATTCTATCAAACAACTTTGCTAAGAAAAATATTCAGCATGAACATTGAGCAAGCAGTAAAGTATTTGAGACTTTTGAACTTATGAACAGCAATATTTTGTGCCAGAAATCTTATTCTTAGAGGTATTTATCCAAACCTGGAACACACAAAAACCATGTAAGTTGTGTCCAAGGAGCACTACCCAACTCAACTCATATTTTGAATATGAAACACTCACAATGAGCTGCTTTGTTTATAGATTAAAAGTTATTGAAAATTATTTACCAAACTTCTGCAAATGTAATGCATCTGAGAAAATCATAAGCTTTTCTTGACAATTCACAAATGGAAAAGAGGCTAATAATTACTCACAAATTTCTCTTTAAGTTCTCACTATAATACTTCTGAATACTAGTATCCTTTTTAGTTAAGCAAAGGATACAGGGTCAGAAATAAGATTATTTACAGAATCTTAATTCCAGGTGTCCTGGCTTGAAAACATTTTATTTTCAATACTTCAACAATGGTCTGATATTTAAGTCAATAAATTGATACATTATATACTTAATGCTAAAGAAGTTTTTGATCTGGGATAGCCTGCCTTTGTTCATTGTATCTATAGCCTCCCTTGTTAAAAGGGCTAACATTTGACTGACTTTTTTTCTTATTTTGAAAAATTGACTTCTCTAAAATGCATGCTTCACTTATTTTATCAACCCTACAAGTTCATACCTACCTTAAAACAAAATAAAAACTGCTCGCTTTCTAAGTCTTTTGCCGTGTGTGTGGTATGTATGTAATAAATATACCAGAGAGTATTGTCACTTAGCCTGTCTGACCTATCATCATGAAATGCACTAGGTCTTCTTCAGTTACTGTGGCTCAAGCCTGATATGTGGCAGGGCACTAGAGCATATCCAGCAATACATTCTTAAATGCATGTTTAAATTTACAGCTAAAGAAAAGGACCTTTCAGCTGAATACATCCAGGCTCTTGAAAACTGGTCTCTTTGTCAGGCTATTACTGGTTTAAAAGAGACTGGTAGAATTACAGAAGCTGAGGCTCTCTGCACAAAGGTATGTTTACTGCTTCATGACTTTTAATGGAGTACTAATTCCTGTGTATTGCATATGCAATGGTAATAAACAGCAAAGGAGCAACAATCTGTTACAGCAGAGCACAGGCCAAATGCATAAACTGACTTTTTTTCACCTTTTAGTAAAAAGAGAGACTATTCTATATCAGTAATTTTATAATTCAATTTAAACTTACCATTTAAATTGGTTACATAATTGTTCACCTGCCACGTTCAGTACATTATAGCACAAAAAAACCTTACTTCAGCCTGATCTTATCCCATCTATCTTCATGTGCTTATCTTCTTGTCCCTCCTCACTTATGCCAACAAAAAATAAATTCTTATAAAAGTTCCAAAGGCATTTTCTCCAGAGGGAAATGCAGTTGGCTGTATTGTGGGATGAATGACTTGCTGTGTACTCAGTCACACTGATTATTCACTTCTTAGCCCACACTCAATTTTCAGAGTCTTGACTGCAATCCAAAGTGATTGATAGGTACCATTTAAACTATACCAGACTGAATCATGTGAATCATTACAAGTGTTTGCATTGCTAAAGAAAAAATAAGTAAATGGTAAAAATTCAGAAGGTATCTTATAAAAGCATTTGTGGTTTATGTTACTATTCTAGTCTCAGTAAGACTAAATTTATTTTTTGAAGTGGCATGAGTGCATAATGGACAGGGAAGGCTGCCACCTTGGCAGAAGTATTTGCAAAGCAGCCCATAGATCTAGTGTACAAACCATTCACCAAACATTCCAAAATAAATAACTAATTCTTAGCCAATGTGGCCTTTTTACAAGGGCTGCTGTTGCTGTGGTGACCCAGTCAACCTACTTTGCTCATGTATCACCTTCTCCCTGGCCGCCACAATCTCTTTTAAGACTGTTGGCTACTGCCCTTGAGTAAGGTTCAGTGGACATGCCACCTTTTGAAGAGAAGAAATTCTCATGCTTATCAGTTTCCTTTAGTCAGTATATCCATTGACCTGCTAGTACAGGAGTACTTTAGAGAATTAGTTTGTACATATTTCCCTCAGGGAAATATCTGTATAGTTCTTTTTTTAAAAATGTTAATTAATCTTACTATAGTTTCATATCTTAATAAACTTAAGTTGTATAGCCCTTTTTTCCTTGGGAGGATGTTTGAGCTAGAGTTTTCAAGGACAGAAGGGCTAATCACCTCAAGATCTGCAGAAAAAAATCTGACTGAGGAGTGAAGATCAGGGTCATACCTATCTGTTTTTCTTCTCTGCGCTAGGCAAGACCATTTATCTATGTGAGACCATTCCTTAGTTGTTGAGGGCAGAACTGCTGAAAATACCAGTCTGTGACTAGGGACCAAATTCTGTCTACTAGACTGTTGCTTCTTTAACCCTCTGGAATAGCTTGGAATGTTTTTGATTATTAAAATGTTTGTTACGTATAGAGTCACTTAATTCCCAAGATACACTTTTTGCTCCAAATAAATACCCTTTACAAAGGAATCTGGGTGGAACTAGATTTTTGAAACGTGTGCTGATTTGGACAGTGAAGAACCAGTCTGTAAATAATGTTTTGGGACTTTTCAGTTATTGTAAAGAAAAGTGCATGTATTAGAACTATGTGATGGTTGCTGTTTTATTCTGGAATCATTCCTGGAAGGGGAAGTGTGTGTGTGTGTGTGTGTGTGTGTGTGTGGCAAGACCAAATAAATGGGGGACACTTACCTGAGAACTTTCAAGTCCTTGGAGATAAACTTATGGCCAGTTCCAGCCACATGATGGCCCTGTGTCTCTACATTAGCTTTGAGACTCCTTTTTTCTCTTCTGGCTTCTGGGCCCCATGGATTCATTAGCTCCTACTCCTCCACACTGGATATCTGCCTTTCAACCCTACCTGTAAGTATGGGGCAGGTGCAAGACTTTGGACAGGTTCTGTATGGGACTTGGGAACAATGAGTGTTCCTTACTCATTTCCTTGTGTGAATCCATGATCCTGCAGTCAGCTTTCAGGAACCTTCCTGATGTGCAGAAAAGGAGAGATTAATACACAGAAATAGTCTGCTGCAAGTGGATCATTAGGAGGGGGCAATTCTCCTCTCATATTTTTCTGTGCAAAATGAAAAGTGTTAATAAGAATGTTCTTGGTTTTTAAATATGTCTTCTAATAACTGCTTGTATTTAACTCATTTAAAACTGTTTTTGGTTTTAGGGTTTAAAAAGTTGCCCCAATCATCCAGATCTGTTTCTGCTCTTGAGACAAGTTCAGTGTACACGGCTTTTTCAGTCCCACAAAGAGCTTCCAGATGCCATCTTGGAGGAACTTCATAAAACTGTCATGTCCAACTCCACTTCAGTAACAGCGTGGCATGTAAGTGGACTCTTTCTTCCTGTTTCAATACACATCCCTGTTACAGTAGATCTTCTGAGAAGAAGGGACTCTGAGTTAACATTCCTCCCCTTTACACAAGCACTGGTGAGATGTGAGTACTAGATAATGATTTCTATTCGAGAATTGGAAGTACATAATGCTCCTTATGAAGGCAGGAAAAGTGTCAATTTGTGTTAAATTTATTAGGCAAACACGTGAATATTTGCTGATCTTGACTTCCACATCACAGGTCCCTAGTGAACCACTGTAGCTTAATGTACTAAACATATGTTGTTAGGCACAAATAAATAGTTCCTCAAAACACTAAGGTGTGTTTCTGAACAGTGTACAAAAACTGGACATGTGCTGTCCCTGTGTTTTGTTTCCTTCTGTTTGCACTCTGCACAGGTGAGTAACTCTTTCCCCTTGTTCAAGAGCATCAAGACTACCCAATTCCCTGGCACATTTAAAAAAAAATGTCCTGTCCTTTATTACTGCAAGAGAAGATCTAACTAAAGTTGCCAATATTGTATTTCAAAAAAGGGACTGTTTTCTTAAGCAACACCACCCTCCAATCTTCCTGATAATATTATATGTACTGATATAATGAAAACATTCTTATTAGTATTATTCATTTTGCACAGAAAAATATGCAGAGTAATCATTCCTCAAGAATAACCTTTGTGCATTCATATTACCCTTCCTCAGTTCTAGGTAACATCAAGACTCTGCAGTTGGGGAGAAGAGAAGCTACTGGTTACCCCCTACCTCCCCGCTATCCCAATGGACTCTGCTTTAAGGCAGTTCTAATTCTTAATGATGGATGAAGCATAAATATAGAAGCAACTCTCTAAAAGAAATCCTTAGGAAAGTGCTTAGAATTGTGCCCCTGCTCTCCACTTTGAGAGTCATAAACTATGCCATTAGCAGAAGACGAGGGGAGAGGGATCATCTAGGGAAGGTTTTAGACTAAAAGATTAGTTGTCTAGATCTTTTCATTGATTAATGGCTGCTTCATGACCTAATGGAGAGCTTTCTGTACAAGCATGACTTGCTGATATTGGAACATCTAGGGTATATATGCAATGATTTACAAACTCCTGATTTCTTTTGCACCATACATTTTCATGTCAGTACAAAATAAGCCTCAGATATAGTCCCTTGCCAACTTCTCTGTAAGGGGAGTTCACTCTTCTCTGCTGATGGAGGAAGCAGAAGGATGAGAACACTAGGTTAATCAGACTCCCCTAATTCCATTCCCATCTGTAGCCCCTCCAATAGAAACCTTCTATCTGCAGAAGTCCAGGGTGTTGTCTGGCAGAAAGGATAACTACATATTTTCAACTGAGTTCAAGCTGTAAGATTGAATATTTTTACTTCCTCACATACAGTAGCATGAGATAGGAAATACATCTTGTTCAAGGGCAGAAACTTTCTAACTTGTCTGAACGGCTTTCAGCATCCTAATAGAACTGTTGTTGGCAGTCTAGTGCTAGGTGGTGTGATCACTTTCCCAAAAGATAGCTTAGGAGGTCCTCAGTGGAAAATGAGTTTGGCTACCTCTTAGTACACTGGCATAGCTATAGTACTAAAGCTGTAGTACTGGCATGCATGGAAATTTGCGCACTCCTTCCTTCAAGCAAGTGTTCACCTGTAAAATGATCTACAACTAATTGTGTGTAAAGATGAACTTAATATATTAATGAAATTTGGAAAACTTAAATTTACATAGTCAAAAATACCTGAATGATGTGTTTTAATGAGGACCACCAAACATAATGGTTATCTATTTTCAGTGGCTGGCAAAAGTGTACCAGTCTCAAAGAATGATGGTCGCAGCAGAGATGTGTTACAGAAAGAGTCTACAGTTGGCATCCCAACAGGGCAGTAGGAACGGGAAGTTATCAAGTTTGCTCAGGCTAGCTATGCTTGCACTGGAAATCTGCATGGTAAGAGTACACAACTATTATGATAAAACGAATTGATTTAAAATGTAAGCCATTTGCTGTTAGCTATCTTTTGTAATCTCCCACATGAAGTCCTTCCATAAACTGCGGGAAACTGTGTAAGACTTTTTTGTTCTCTTTTCATGAACTACTCCTCAATAGTTAGCAAAAATGGTATTCTCATTTCATGCTAACATGGATGGGAATAAACCTAATACACCCTAACTTTAAAAGACTATTGCTTGTTCTTAGACTTCTCTCCAGGAGTATTTTGTCTAAATGAAAAGTATATGAAATAATCAACTAAAACCATTGAGCTTTATTTTCTAAAACTAGATTATTAATTCTGTCATCCAAACTGACTGTAGTATAACTTCCACTTTCAAGACTCTTACCTCACTGAACATGTGACATTTGTATGAATTGCATTCATTGTTTTATTATTTATTTTCCGTTTTATTGCACTAGTGCCTAGAGGTTTCACTCAGATTTGGGGGCACAATTGTGCTGTTTACTGTACAAACCCATAGATGGTCTTTGCCCTGAAGAGCTTACAGCCTAAAGAAACTCATTCTAACCTCTCCTCCCTAAAAGGAGCAGATGAAAACAATTACAGTGATAGCAGAATATGTGCCTTAAAGTAAATATAGGTCACTTTTGACATTCTTTTTCTAGACATATTTAAGTGCACATTATTCTCTTTCAGTAGTATTAGTGCTAAACTTCCCTAAAAATTTAAAGGTATGTGGCTTTTTGGATCAACTGTGCCATAGGAGAAAGCATGTTTTTCTTTTGTTAGGGTTATTTGTACACTGTAATTTATCGTGGCTTGTCACTTCACTAATACAGCTGGAAAAGCACTAGCTAAATGATCTACTCTAAAATAAAAGCAAAGGCATGTTCCCTTATGCCCAAAAAGTTTAAAACAGGAAATAAAATGAGTTTCTTTTACACTAAGTAGTTCAGCCAACAGATTTATTTTGAGTAGCAGAAGTAGTTCTCTACATATGGGAAACCAAATCAAGTTCTGCTCCTGAGAGTACAAGAATCGTATGTCTTGAGGAGAGAGGGCTATCTGTATGACAATGTTGACCGGTAGTGACCACCACATCTGATGTGATTCTGCCATCCTGGCTGGTGACTCTGCTTTTCATTTGTAACTGCCCACAAAATCTCTCTACCATTGCAGAACCTGGTGGTGCTCCCAACCTATGTAGAGATCTTTGCATGCTTTCATTTCATTGAAAGGGTACAACTCACTTTTGCTTCAGACTATTTTGCACAAGATTAGATTGACATAATTAAGCCTGGTTTTTGTATAGTATATTTTATAGCTGATTAAGTTCTTCTGAAGCAAATAAATCAGCTTTTTAAACAAACGTTTTGCTACCCACATTCCCTTGGCACAACCAGAGCAGTTTACAGGACCGTTTCTGTTACATAGGTTTGTTTGCTCTCAGCATAGCTGAACTCACTTAAATTGAACTCATTTGCCACTCTGGGGCAAATTCTGGCACATTTTGTTGTCTTTAATTATTTCACTTAGATGTCAGTAGCATAATTGTAGTCTTTTACAGTCTTGAATCATCTGTTTCTTATCTTTCCTAGTGAAAACCTGTGCACTTCATATAAACGTCAATATTTGATTGTATTTTCTGTCATGCAAAAATGTTACCAAATATATTACTGTCTCTCCAGTAATCTAATTCAGTGGATTTGGCAAACATGAATTGCTGAATAGTGGCTCCATTAAATAAACATCAATTTAGAGTTGTTGTTTAACTTACGATTTTCTCTTTTGACTCTGGGTACTTGTGAACATTGAATGTGGATACATTCATCTCTCCAGTGTAGCCTTGCAAGCTTTTCATCATAGTCATAATTTTTGCTCATCCTTAATATAATAAAGTAATGTTGTTTTAGCTTCCTGTTAAAAACAACTCTGCAGATGAATGGCTAAGTAGACTTTTGCAAGGCTGCTGTAGGAGTGCTGAAATAATGCAAGTCTGGCTTTCCAGCCCTATTATATCCTGAGACTTAGAAATCTAATTTAACAAACAGGAAAGCTTAAGAATTGGCAAATTTGCAGAATTAAAGGCTAATCATGTGCAGATGGTATACCTGGAAACAAATATTATCGTGCACCCAGTGAAACGTTTTGTCTAGAGACATATTTACTAAAGTTTTCTTGCTGTCATCTTTCTGATAGGCTAACATTTCAAATGATCATTGGCCGTCCTTGGTTCAGGAGGCAACAACTGAAGCTTTGAAACTTTCCTTCTGCCCACTGGCTGTTCTTCTGCAAGCGCTGCTACAGTACAATCGCAAAATGGGGGCAAGGTATGTGTTTTCTATGATACGGTGTACCCCACGTAAACAATTGCTGGTGAACATGCGTGCTGGTGGTATGCCTTAGTTCAGCTTTAAAAGCTGAGGAATCAGTTGAAAGCAGGGAACCAAAGCAGTAGTATTTATAGTTGGAGTCTTCTGTGGTGTCAGACAGCTACAGCTTTTGGCTAAGCTTTTTAAAAAACATATAAACTAAATATATTAACTTTTTTGTAAGAACTATCTGAGTGTTTTTTGAGTGGGATGGTAGCAGTGAGGCACTCTTGTTCCATCTAGTCTCAAATGAGATTCAAAGCAAGTTTCTGATCCTTTTTCCCTCCCCCCCCCACCCATGGCACATATTTGCAAAAATAGGAATGCTGGTACCAGTGAACTAGCCAAATTCTAACTTGGGTAACCATATTCTGCCTACTTGAATTTCCCTTGGATGTCACTTTGCTGACTTTTCACTTGCCATAAAATTGTATAATGCTGTTGCAAGATATTAAACAGTTGTTTCACACTAAAGATGGACTATAATGCATGTGTGAGTACACACTGGTTATACCAAATACACTTTACTAAAAACCTTTTTGCTGCTCACAGGACTGCTTTCCTAAAAGCAGCTGTGATATTTTAGAGGTTTATATTAAACAAGAGCAAATGCCTTTTAGGATTTCAGCAGGGTAGTGCTGCCCAAATTATTGAGTTTATGGGCAGCATGATATACAACATGCTAGTGTAGCAAGCATGTAAATTCCACTAGTGTTGAAATAATTTTTTGGGTTACTCCTTGTAGCAGAAGAGTTTACATTTCCAGATGTACTTATAGAGGATTGTTCTCAGGGCAGTTATTATCCTAAGTGGAAATAAACTTAATTATGTATCATTATGGACGTTCTGGACATTGAGAGGCAGAGCTGGGCCCACAATTGGGGGAAGGGAAGTAGATGTAAGAAAAATTGATGATATTGCTATCAACTGTTGCCATTGGCTGCAAGACACTTGATTGCTCATATGAATTTTAGCTAAGAGGACAATTTGGTTTAATCACTACAGTTTAAAATAATTCTGCCTCTTGCCAGATAGCATTAGTTCTACAAAACAAGGAAATTATTAAATGCAACAAATCTCTAGAAGAGATTACTCGGTATTAAATTGTACTTTTGTTCCTAGGGAGACTCGTCGAATGTTGGAAAGAGTGGTATATCAGCCTGGGTATCCAGAAACCATAGTATCAGTTGCACGCTGGTACCTCCTACGACATTTATATGCCAAAGATGATTATGAATTAATAGATGTAAGAGTCAGTCTATAACTATACAGATCTATGCAAATGCCAATCATGTCGACTAGCTTTCTATGCTAGTCCCCATTTACAGACATATTTATGGGGTATGTTATGGAATCCTTCCAGATTTGGAAAGCAAAAGCATAATATAATTCCAGCTTTGTGTGGAGCCAGTGCTTCAAATCAAAGCTGTACCATGACTGTCAGGCAGAGTCAGCATAACTAATTGTAACTGAGACTGGATGCTGGCCAATTGTGCACTTCATCTTGTTTAAGACTGAGCTCTTTCAGAAAAAAAATGAAGGATTGTTTTTAATCTGATAATTTATTTAAATGATGATTAGACTGTCAGCTCCAACACAGATGCAGACATAGGTCAAGACAGAATTGGGAGGAGGGGATTTGTTTTAATTACTATTGAATGTTGCATTAAAAAAGTGCTCTCTAAACCTTCATATTTTGACTGTCACATCAGAAGCAGTATATTTGTTAACTGTGAATTTTAAGGGAATGGTGTTGAAAGTTCCTGCTCCAAAATGCATTACATTTTTAGATCACATCTGGGGCAAAATTCTTCTGAGTTCCCTGCTTTAGACATGCATTATGGGACACATGATAGAGTTGGCAATACAGAGTTCTTCTCAATATGATTCTGGTGCGGATTCATTGTACTCCATTCTGAGCAATCATTACTAGCGAGAGACTGACATAGAGCTCAGAGGAGTCAGAAAAATGTCTATGTATGGCTCAGGAGGGATTTTCTTAAAGAAAAATTGAGTTTAGTGTAGAATTTGGCTAAGTGACCACAGGGAGTGAGGAAGTGCTAAGGAGAACCTATGAACATCTGGAGAGCCTGTGAACCTATAAACACTAAGCTGAAGAGCTCTTCTTGAATAGTACAAAGGTCTCAAATAGGAGTCATAGAATTAAATTCAGAATGGGAAACCATAAACTGTCAGGAAAAACCTCCTGACAATGTTATATAAGTAGGCTGTGAGAGAGCTCCATCACATGGATCATATATAAAGTTAGACCTACCAAACACCCATAAGGGTCCTTCAGGGAGCAACCCTGCATTGACAGGCCATATGACCTACTTGATCTCTATCATCTTCAGTATTTTCCCTTCTGTCAGTGAATCACTTAGTTGGAAAACTGACCTCAGCCCCAAGCAACAAATGATGTCTTCAGTTGCAGTGCTTGCAATTTAGTTTTTGAGATATTAAGCAAACTATTGCATAATACTGAAATATCCCATTTATCTCTGGATATTTGGGGTTGCTTGGGTTTTTAAAGGGGCTGAATAGGAGAGAGTCAAATATTTGAGTATCACAAATAACTTTTTTTTTTAATTTTCCCACAGGCTCTTGTAGCGAATGCCAAAGCTAATGGAGATATTAGATCTCTGGAACTAGACAAGAAATTATCAGCATCTGTCTAGCATGGACTTCTTTCAGTGGGCAACCAGAAAGAAAAAAGTCAGAGGAAATTCATGAAACCTAATTCACACCATCTGCTAGCAGATCTGTTTTTTTTTTTAAGTGAAAATCATTTTTTGTTAGACAAAAGCAAATTGCTTTAAAATAAATATTTTTTTTAAGATGGAGACCGCCATCAACCTGTTTTTCCTTTACTTAAAACTCAAGTTCGTTTAACTTGTATTTTTCCTCACTAATACATTTATGTTGTACTGCTGCAATGGAGATTCCTTTTTATTTTTTCTGTTGGAGTTTACAGCAGATGTCCCTGCTCCTCACATGGACATTGCTTATCATTGTGCACTTTCAGTGGTGCAAAGGAGGACAAGTTTCTAGTTTTTGAAACAAAGCCTTAAGTTGTCAAAGTAGTATGCAAATTCAGATTTTTCAAGTTATTCCCAAGTGTTGTAACTTGCAGAAGTCTGAGCTTTCTATAATCATTATATTACAGCTGGGATTCAAATACATTTGCAACTTCACATGCAACGGTGGGAAGCAAAAAAATATATTTAACACTGCAGCTGATTAGGTTGCAAACAGGAGGAACCAGATTTCTGCAACACTCTGGTCAAGGAAAATATAAATAAGTAAAACTGAGATTTTTGCACAATGATCCGGTCCCTGTTTATACTTATAAATGTGTACGGCAATTTTGTATTTATGATTTTTTGGTAACCCTGCTGGTGACTGTTTGGATTAATCATGATAATTCTTGACACATGATGGAATTCTGCCCTGTACTTAGATGTAATTAAAGTTAAAATGCAATGAATCTAGTCTGAGTGTTTTGTTGCAAACAGGAACTTACTGAATTCAGCACATATATTTAAATATGTGCTAATTTTCAAGTTTGAACAGGTTAGCTGGCCTGTTGCTCTTAATTTACCCAAAGGAGGAATGGCAAGGGTTTTCTGCTATTACCATCTCCCACAAACCACCGTGTAAGATATTTTCCTTAAGGTGATTGGTCAGATAGTTAATGTGATCTGAATGTAGCTCGGGGGTGGAGGAGGTAGGGGAAGGAAGAGTAATTGCTTCTCTCTCTAGGTCCCACTCTTCCTTTGCAGTCTTTGGTTCTTGGCTCAAACTCCACAAGAACTGAGTAGGATCCAACTATTAACCTTGCTTGCACAAATCATGTAATGTTACACTATCACTAGCTACAATCCTGTTTCTGCCTGCTCATTTGAAGTTACACAAAACAAACTCCCCCCCCCCCGCCACAATGTTGTGAATTCCATGCCTTTATAGTTCATGTCAGTTGTCATTTTAGCAATAATCCTGTAGGATGATCTCATCACCTTATACATAAGTAGACTGAGGATTTTAATAATTACTCTGACTAGGGCATTGTGGCCTAGTGTGCTCCTTCCATTCCTCCATTTTTTTTCTCACCCACAAGCTTTCTGTATGCCACCCCTGTTTTCAGGGGCTCTTTCCATTTGCCCTTGTCTCTCTGCCAGGGTCCCTATGTGCCCTCATGACATAGTCCTCCATTCTCCCCATCAGTATTTGTGTCCTCATACCTGGGGCTCTGTGTTACCCCTATTTCCCCTACAGCCGACACACCATTTTTATTTTGTCTTTATCCAGCTTTCTTTCAGCACCATCACTTTCAAATTGTATTGGGAGGATCAACAGTTGACTGGGGAGGTACTGTTATGCAGGAATGTGTTTTTGATCTATAGATAATTTTAGAGGTGATTGGAGCTGCTGGCTCTGCTAATCAGATGCCCGAGAGGTTCTACCTTTCCCTTCCTTTCAGTTTTATCACATCACAGGCAAACATACAGAGAAATGCTTCTGAGTTGAATGTTAGACCTTACTTTACTCAGATAATGTCAGGATGGGGAAATAAGAAAATGAATGTCTCCAGTCCGTCATTAATGTTAGTTATCAATCATATAACTTCAGTAATAACTGTTGGACCAACTTTTGGTGAAAGAGACAAGCTTTTGAGCTATACAGAGTTCTTCCAGTCTGGGCAATGTACTCCATATCACAGCTAAATACAAAGGTGGAACAAACTAAGCATAAAGAGTTAAGATGTTGCAAGAGATGGTTCCAGAGGAAGTAGACAATTAACACCTCTGCAGTGATAGGACAAAGGAGGGTTAGTGGGTTCAGATTGTTATAATAAGACAATCTGTTGAGAACACTGTTTCACCTTATATTTAGCTGTGCCACTGCATGCCTTTCCCAGACCTGAAGAAGAGCTCTATGTAACTCAAGAGCTTGTCTCTTTCACCACCAGAAGTTGGTCCAATAAAAGACACTACCTCACCTACCTGTCTACCTCCTATTATGGGACCAACATGACTACACCAACACTCCGAATAAGTCATCTGTCAATTGAAGATGTTCTTCATGTCATCAAATAAGTTACTTTCAAAGTCGTCTTTGAATTAGAAGAAACTGTTAGTTGATATTTCTAACAAGATAATTGTATAGCCTAAAGCAATTTATTATGCACAGTGAAGAAAGCAAGCTAGGTGTAGGTAGTGAAGATCATGTGCAAACTGTTAAGGGAAGGCTCTAATTTAAATTTATGAAATCCAAGAAATATAAGACAAAGGAAGTGTGCAGCATGTAAAGGTATGAAAAGTGTCTGCTGTGTTCTGTGCAAAAGAATTTCAGGTTTACCAAGGGTGGGACAGGTTTTAGCAATTAGTTCTTCTGTTGATCTAAAAGAAGTTTACGAATGAAGGCAAGAAGAATTCCCATTTTACAGAGGGGGAAACAGCCGTAGTAATGAAGTGACTTAGCCAAGATCAAGGGTAGAGATGGGAATAATAATAAATAAAATTAAAAAAAAAAAGAAAGGGGGTCCACTCATTCCTAGGTAGGTTCGCCATCTAGTGGTGCATACTACCTTCTTTTAAAGCAGAAATAGGGTGAAATCCTGGCCCTAGTGATGTCAAAGACAAAACTCCCATTAACGTTTATGGAGCCAGGATATCATCCATGACACTTAAACTCCCTTATCTACATATGAAATAAAATCAGTTCATGAGAATCTAAAGAAAAAAATCTTTATACTCCATCTCTGTGAGTCACCTACTTTGAGCTGGAAAGCATACTGCCCTTCAATAATACTTTCACCAAATAGGATTTTCTTATTCAAACATTGTTTCACACAAAATTAAATCACAAAACATGACCAGCACGCTGATCTAATATATTTAGGTATTCTGTTTAGTTTAAGTGAAAGCAAAGCATTTGTGAGGAATAGGAACAGCCTTACAACCAATACAAAGTTTTGATTGGCCAAAAACCATAGTAACAAATAACTCCGCCTGTCCTGCAAATTGGGTTATGGTTATCTGATGCTCCAAAGTACTCTGAGCTGCCTATAGCTCTGGAATCTCTCTTTCAGCTTAATGCTATGTAAATAACACATTTTAGCCCAAACCCTTTTCTTAAAAAAGCATAAGGCCCAGTCCTACATTTTTCTTGGATGAGAACTTCCAAGATTCGGCCTTGAATTCTGTTACCTGCCTTGCCATCTGGCCAGACTAATATGCCTTTCACAAAGCCAACCAATGAGGAAGAGCTGCGAACAGCCAGGAACCTTTGGCTGGATGTAAAGATGAGTATAAATTTGATCAAGAGGAAAAGATGGCTAGAAGCTTTTGATCATGTCTTTTTGCACAACTGCCCAATCAACAATAGCAATACTGAAGCTCAGATAGCACATTTATTTCACATGAAATTTTAATTCTAAATTATGTCTCAAACGTGCAGTGTAACCAATCAATACTTTGTGCGCTAGCCTGAAGGAAAGCATAATCTTGTTCAAAGGAGGGAATTGTGGGGGGGAGGGGGAAGGAGCCTTCCCCACTCAGTCTGCATACCTGCAGCCCTGGTCTTCCCCTTGTGTCAGGTTTAAGCTCTATGTAGGATGCTCTGGAATAAATAATTTCCTCGGTGGCCCTATATTTTGCCATAACTTCATGGCTGATACAAATAATGTTATGGCACCTCGTAGTGTCACCTTCATAGGCAGGGAATAATGTGAAGCTTACTGGATGAGTTCAGAAGACATTGACTAAGGGTCTGTAGAAATGTATTGCTGTTCCCTGAAAATGTGCGGGGGGGGGACACACTGATGTGATCTCAAAGGGTTGCCAAGATTGGAACAGTGAACAGTGTTAAACATAAACACGTGTCTCATAAGAATGCTACCTGCAAGGCCCTAGATGAGTCAAACTTACCAAAATGGAAACACAAAAGGAATGAATTTGACATTGGTCACTCTTTTTGTCTTTACATCATTTCCTGTTGTGATTCTAGTTTTTTGCATATACCATAGAAAAGGAAGGTTTCTTTGCAGCAGGAAAAGTATATTTGTCACTGAATTGGATTCTCCTGGTATCCAAACTGAGGCCCAGTCATTAACCATGCTGTAAAAGAGGCTATGCAGGGCCCTTGCTTGAGAAAGTTTTCCCTGTGTGCTGTCCTAGACAAACATGGAAAACCCAAGACACTATATTATCTGAGTTCTGTCCCATGTGATTTGCTGGAGAGAGGTTCAGAGACAATGACTTTATCAGTTGTAGGACAGAGTATCTACCACAATTGCATTGTGATCATTTCCCACTCCCCCACCTTCAGCTCTGGCAAAACTGTCTCTGACTTCAGTGGGACTGGAATTTAGTGTGTACAAGTGCCTTAGAATCCTGGCACCTGAATTACCAAGTAAACTAAGTTCAGGGTTGTTTCCTTTTTTAAAGTTGAAGCAGATAAAAATGTATTTAAGATTTTATTTTACACACTTCAATAATCAAGAACCTAGGTATACCATCACCTTCTTTCCATGAATCAGAAAAGCAGCTTCGAAATAGATACTGTAGTTCTGATAATGCAAAAATTATAATTATCTTGCCTTTGATCTGTAACTTGCACCAGTTTCCTTAGCTGCACTGAATGACTCCACTCTCTTGATCTTTAACCCCAACGGCACTGCAGAAAATGTTCTGCTATATTCTAGAGACACTGAGGTGAGGATTGCTATTCTTCCTTCAATTGCCATTTAATATTAATGGACTTAATGTATATGCATAGAGCAGTACTGGGAGAATTTATTAGGCCTAATTTTGATTTTAGTTGTACCAGTCTAAAACTAGCATAATTTAGACCAGAAGTGGGCTTGTTATTCTTAAGAATTCCAGGACAGGTGGATCCTAAAAATCCCCAAATAAGAGCTAATTTTTGTGAAATATCCTTTTCAAATCTGTCAGTCCTTAATCTTTATTTTCTTGCCACACTGACCTTGCTTCAACATATTAAAACAAGACAAAAATCACCAAAACTGAATTTCTTTAGTGTTGCACTAGATTATGAAGGCTCTACTATAAAATATGATTTAAACAGAGCAGTAACATGCTATGGAGACATGAGATTTTCTTATTTCAGTCTTTAAGCCAACAGTCCTGTTATGTTGAGAGAACAACTGCAAATGCTGGAAAAGCTTCAGTCTTCCTGAAATTCAGTTATTTTTTTAATGTCTTTCTGGAATTTCTTTTTTTCTAGTTTTAGTTTTGTCGTCTGTATTCGTTGGAGTGAGTTGAGAGCTTCATGAATGGACTGAAATCCTGGTGTAAAAATAGGTATATATAGTTAAATTATGGTCAAAGGCTTTTATGCAACCCTGCAGTTATAAGCTACCATTTAATCTAAAACCCATTAAGGCTATTCTATCTAATCTGTTTTATTTCATGTCATGGAGAGGCTTTAGTATTTTAAATGATAACCTCCTTGGCTTTGGAATCACATCTTCATGTGTACTGGGCAGCACCAAACATACTGGCAGAGCTCCCAGAATTATAGCAATAGTACTGGAACTTGCATCAAATTTATTGGGTGTGAAAATTGAATTCTATACGATGTCCAAAAAATTAACAAAAAAATGATGTCCTGCTTGTTATTGAAGTTGCCTTTCTCCAGCTGTGCAGTTTCACTGTTAAAAGCATGACTAATGCCCTGTTTTTCCAGTAACTGATTTGTAAGTCTATATATCATTACTTTTGGACCCATGAAATAACCTAATCACATTTACATACCCCTAGAGGCATCGCTCCTGCAATTGACAGCATGTCAGGAGATCCTTGCACTCACAAAGAGCCCACCCCCGAAGTCAAGGGAGCTGAGTGCCTCTGCAGCAATCATCAGGTAGAACCAAACAGGATAGTTTTAGCCAGCAACACTGTAAAGTAGGCAGAGCCTTTCTCAGGGCTCACCCTCAGGCAGCTTCAAAGCCTTTTCCCTCTTCCTAAAGCAGGGGTGGGCAAACTACGGCCCGCGGGCCATATCTGGCCCGTTCACCATTTTTATCCGGCCCGCCAGCTGTGTTGGGGGGCTGGAGCCAGTGGCTCCTCACTCCCAGCCAGGGGTGCCAGGCAAGCACAGCTAGCCACAGGCCTACACTGCCAGCCCGGGGGCCGGACTGGGAGAAGGGGGAGGCGCGGGAGCCCCGAGCTCCCCAGCGGGGGCACCAGGCCAGGAGCACGGGGAGCCACGGGGGGCCCGCGCTCCCCGTTGGAGGTGCTGGGTCGGGAGAAGCCGCGGGAGCCCCGCGCTCCTGGCTGAGGCGCCAGCCGGAAGCGCGGGGAGCCGAGGGGGCTCCGCGATCCCTGGTGGATGCGCTGGGCCTGGAGCACAGGGAGCTGCGCCCCCCAGCGCGGGCGCCGGGCTGGGAGCACGGGGAGGGCCGAGACGCTGGAGCTGGCTGAGCAGGTAAGCCGCGGGCAGGAAGGGGAGTGGAGGGGAAGGGGGCTTAGGAGGTGGGGTCCAAGGTGGTGGTGGTTTCGAGGGGGTCTCAGAAGGGGGCAGTTAGGGAATAAGGAGTAGGGGGCCTTAGAGGGTGGGGTTCTGGGGGGGGGGAAGTTAGGGTTGGGGGTCTCCAGAGGGGCGATCAGGGTACGAAGGGGGGGTTGGATGGGTTGGGGGTTCCGAGGGAGGCAGGCAGGGGGCAGATAGGGGGCAGGGGCAGGCCAGGCCGTTTGGGGAGGCACAGCCTTCCCTACCCGGCCCTCCGCACCATTTTGAAGCCCAATGTGGCCCTCGGGCCAAAAAGTTTCCCCACCCCTGGTTTAGCCTCATTATCTCTGACATGAAGTTCAGCAACCAAGGATTTGCTGCTGAGAAGGTTCGTCCTCCAGCATCTGCATTTTAAAATTCAGGAATTCTCTAATTGCATCATCCTGCTAGATCCAGCTCCAGCGTCTCGGCCCTCCCCCAGCTCCCAGCCCGGCGCCCGCGCTGGGGAGCACAGCCCCCGCAGCTCCTCCGGGTGCGACTCCCTGTGCTTCCGGCCCAGCGCCTCCACCAGGGAGCGCGGGGCTCCCGCGGCTCCTCCCGGCCCAGCGTCCCCGCTGGGGAGCGCAGGCCCCCGCGGCTCCCCCGCTCCCGGCCGGCGCCCCCACCGGGAGCATGGGGCTCCCACAGTTCCTCCCGGCCCGGTGCCTCCACCGGGGAGCACGGGCCCCCGCGGCTCCCCGTGCTCCCGGCCTGGTGCCCCCGCTGGGGAGCTCGGGTCTCCCGTGCCTCCCCCTTCTCCCAGCCCGGCCCCTGAGGCTGGCAGTGCAGGCCCATGGCTAGCTGTGCTCGCCTGGAACCCCTGGCTGGGAGTGAGGGGCCACTGGCACTGGCCCCCCGACACAGCTGGCCGGCCGGATAAAAATGGCAAACAGGCTGGATATGGCCTGCGGGCCTTAGTTTGCCTACCCCTGTGCTGGATCCTGTCTTGCCAGGTTGTGGATGGTAGGGTGGTCTTTGAGACAGCCAAGTCCAAATCTCTGAAGATCTTGGTAAAACCCAAGTAGGTTAGAATTTAGTCTGCAGGTGCACTGTTGGATGTCACTAGCATTCATCATAGAACACTGAACAGGTATATGTGTGTCTTCCTGTTTAATTATCAGTATACAGATTTGTATTGTGCCATTCTTTGTAGCAAGTTGAAACTTCAGAATGCAGTTGTCTGGGTTCTCTGCTACCTCAGGTGAAAATATACACAGCTACACATCAGCAAGCAAAAACCTCAGTAACAAGGTTCTTGTGCAAATGGATAGGCTCCTGATTAGTTGATGATGGAAGAAAGGATTCTAGCCATTAGATGCAGTCCTTAAGGCTGAATTTGGAAACCAGATTCAGGTCTCAGGATGCAAGCTACTAAAGGACAGTGTCACCATGGGAAAAAGAAACTGGAGTACTGGATTGTGGTGGGCTATTGTAACATCTGTCAGCAGTAACAAGCAGTGAGGAAAAACTATTTGAAAAATAGTTATAGGGGACTGAGGAAGAGGCAGATTTTGGTATTGTTCCCATTTGACAAGGAAGCGCTTTCTAAGGAAGCATGATGCAGTCCTGTACAAATATAACAAATAAGCCCTTCTTACCTGATCTATATTCATTCTGGATTTCCTCCAGTTCATTCCAGATCTGTCTTTCAAATCTAGTAATTCTTGCATGTAGTTTATTTTCATATTTTGGTACCTGGCTCAGCGCCTTTTCGTATTGCTGTGGTTTATTGGTGCTCTCTAGCTTTAGCGAGAGGTGCATGTTTTCTTCCAGTTTCTTTTCTGCTGCTTCCTTTTAAATAGATATCATGTGAACATCACATAAATACCAAAGTCGTCAAGGCTAGGTCTACACTGATGGCAGTGTATAAAGTACATACACTGCACACCCACCTAATAGGAATATAAATAGCATTGTAGACTCTGAGGCATTGCTTGGTGAGTAAAAACACTCTAGGATCTTAAGGTATATAGCTGTCTACACCCCGCAGTTAGTGCCTCCCATGTTTACACTGCTTGTTTTCAGCAGTGTAAATTCCCGCTGCCTCTCTGCTGCCGGAGCCTTTCTCTGCTGCAAGGAAAGACTTTGGCAGTGGGGAAAGGCTCTGGCGGCTCCGCATTGCTGGAGCTTTTGCACACCACAGGGAGCTGCTGGAGTCTTTCCCCGCTATCAAAGCCTTACTCTACCATATGTAGTTACACATACACCCTGCATGCGGCGGTCAGTGAGGGAGGGCCTCAGAGGATTACACTGCTCACCAGAAAGTCACCTCTTGGCTGGCAAGCATGAGTTAAACCAGTTTTCTTTATTTTTGAAATCCACATAGACAATGTTATATTAACTAAATAAATGTTGCTGGAGCCTTATACCCATGCAGGATCTCCTCCTACCCTCCCCCTTCCCCCTGGGATTCAGGGCGTGAGACAGGGTGGAATACTGGCTGGCACAGGACATTTTTTAAAAGAACAGCAATTTTAGTCCATGTTTCACCTTGGAACAAAGGCCTGGAAACTAATTCATGCTCCAGTGCAGCTTTAATGGGCTTCTCTGTCAAGCTGCCTAGCCCAAAGTGTTAAAGTTAAGGAGCAAATCCAGAGCCTGGGGCCCAGCATGAGTAGCCAGGCTAGAGCTGAAGCTGATGTGCAGTTAGGGTCTGGAGAGAAATCCTTTCCCACATATAAGCCTACTGGCTGCAGTAGCCTCTGAAGGCTACTACACAGGCCTGTGGGGCATGAAGGGAGGGGTCTTGTGGCTGCCCTCTGCCACCTCCCCCTTGCTCTGCATACTGCAGCACAGGGAGCCCTTGTGGCTCAGAGTTCGGTGTCACCCTAAGGGCAGGTCTACATTCCAGCAGGGATAGATGCTGTGAGATTGATCTATTGGGGGTTGATTTATCACATCTAGTCTAGATGCGATAAATCGATCCCTACACGCTCTCTCGTTGACTTCTGTACTCCACTGCCACAAGAGGCGCAGGCAGAGTTACCTAGGGAGGTGGTGGAATCTCCTTCCATATAGGTTTTTAAGGTCAGGCTTGATAAAGCCCTGGCTAGGATGATTTAGTTGGTGTTGATCCTGCTTTGAGCAGGGGGTTGGACTAGATGACCTCCTGAGGTCCCTTCGAACCCTGATATTCTATGATTCTATGATTCAGCGTCAATAGGGGAGCGGTAGCAGTTGACTCACCACCGTGAAGATGCCACGGTAAATCGATCTAATTACGTCGACGTCAGCTACGCTCTTCTCATAGCTAAAGTTGCATATCTTAGGTCTGTCCCCACCCCCCAGTGTAGACCAGAGCTACGTTATCACCCCCTGGTCTTACACAGCTGAATGGTGTGTTTCTGCTGCCAGGGGACCCTGCAGAGGCAGTGGCAGGATTTGCCTCAAAAATAAAATGTTTATAAACAGGACTGTGTTGTTGAAACCTAACCAGAATTTGTTTAAACCAATACACTAAACTCTTTGCATGTACAAATATTGAAATTATATACAGGTGGCTGATGAAGTGAGTCATCTCCCAGAATAACCTACTGCTGTTCTGAACTCATTAAACAGCTCCATCCTATAGCATGTAAACTTCAAACCTAATCTGTGCTCATGTTCCTTCAGCTTCTGTATGTCACATGAGTGAGGAGTAAGCAACTGTATCCCCTCTGTTTTAAAATGTGTGGAGCCTGGACAACAGGATGTAACGGCTGGCTTAGCAGTTACAACCTGATCCTGATTGGTGTCAAGTATTCCCACCCCCCACAAAGATATAATCTGACTTTTAGTGAGTAGCTTTGATCACTCCATCCCCTCTATATGCTGCTGTTGCCTCTGAGGTGCTGATAAAAAAATTGCTCTATAGTACTTGTAGTAAGTGAATTGAAACATTTTTACAGTGCAAATATTTATAATAAAAATAAGTATAAAGTGAGCACTGTACAGTTTGTATTCTGTGTTGTAACTGAAGTCAGCACATTTGCAAATGTGAAAAACATCCAAAATTATTTCTATAAATGGTATTCTGTTATTGTTTAGCAGTGCAATTAATCACACAACTAATTTTTTTAATTGTTTGACAGCCCTAATTCCTGTGAAATTTAGGATTTGGTAAGCTGGTGGTTCTGAACTGAAACATGTTTATGAAATTCTGTATAGATAAATTTTGTACATCCTATAAATCATGTATGTGATTTTAAATGTGCACTAGAGATCTTTGAGACTTGTGTTTCTTAGAACCAAAGGAAGAAGTTTGCTAAATATATTGCATTCTCTCCAGGACTATTCTTGGAATGCAAAGAAAGAATCCTTAATGCAGCCGGAAGGATGCTATACTAGAAGTTTGATTCAGCAATCTAACAAAATAAATCTTCATTTCCTGACTCTGAGAACAGGGATTTTCTGAAGCTAAGCACTAACAGTGAAGAATGCTTCAGTGCCTTACACCAGGAGGTCTTCAAACTTTTCCCCCCATGACCCTTTTCCGCGGAGGGAAAAGTCTGGCGGCCCCTGTGGGGGTATGTCTACCAAAATAGCCTGCCCGGGAGTTCGGTGGTCTCCTGGGCGGGCTCGGCGGCAGCGCTGGGGTCTCACGCACCCTCTGGGGTGGGCTCGCACACCCCAGTTTGAAGACCACTGCCTTACACAATCAAAGTGGCTCTAGACCTTTGGTGCCTGAGCTCAAAGGGAAAGTGTATAAGTCCAGGATGTGCATTTTGGCACTTTGAACTGTGGGAAGTTTACCATTGATAGAGAGTTCTGGTATGGTTGGGTGAACTATGACTCAGTCCATGCTGGGCGGCAGAGTATCCAGAGTTAAAGGAATAGCTAATATGTAATGTACTGCATTTGTTCTCAGCTGAATATTCCAGTTCATAGAAGGACACTATCTATTGTATACCTTGGCAGTAGTTTTGAATGTACTGAGCCCAAATATTAAACAAAATGAAAAATTGATTTGTTGAGCACTGCATTACCAGGGCTTCTACTATCACTCCTGCAAGCCTTCTTATCTGCATCTGTTCTACCGCTTTGCTCGTCTTTCATAGTCTCCTCACTCTGCACCCCTTTCTCTCCCTTTTAGTTTCTCACTCTTTTCATCCTCCCTGCATTCTTCAGTTTTATTTACTCTGTTTCCTCCCCTTTGCCTCTTGTCTTCCTGGGGCTCTGCTGAAAAGGTGATTTTGGGAAAAATATTTTGTCAGACTTCAGGTGTAAGAATTTGTTGTACCTAACCATTTTGAAGCTTTAAACACTGAAGTTCTTCAGCTGTTCGTAAGATGATGGGGAGGAAGGACTGTTAAAGAAGAATATGGTGGATGTGGCCCATCTTTCACTTATGGGTTTAATTTTCTAAAATGCTTTATCTGAATATGGTGCTCACTGAAGGAGCAAGTATAAGACAGCAGGAGTCCTCCATTTATTCATCACATGGGTTCAGCATGGATAGAAAATGCATGAGCTTCTCCATTCTGCTCCAGCCATGTGGCTCACCTCTGGCTGTCAGGTACCACTTGTGTAGAATGCCCTTGGCTATTCAGTCCTTGGTTTCTCTGATGAGAATGTCTGAGGATGCAACATGTGGTGGTGGTCAATGGAAAACAGACTTCGACCACCAAGCATATAGACCCCTAAAGAGTCATCAGATGGTAGCTTTTGGTCAGTGCCACTGTGAGTTGGATTTGAATTGACAACATTGAGACAAAAGATTTTATATTGTATTACCAGTCCATTTCCAATCTTCAGTCATTTTATTGACAGAGTTATGCTTCTGGGGCTTAAGGGTTTTGTGGCTGTTTGTTTTGGATTTTTTTTTAATTTGCATCTCTAGACATTTTTACGGAATTAAAAATCTTTGGGGTTTCTCTTGTAATCAGTCTTGGGAGGTCTAGAAATCTATACTGATTTTATCAGTCTGGAATTATAAGACATCTTACCAGTCTCTCCTTCACTGAATTAAGAAATTGATCTGTATGGTAGGCTTGTTCTTGTTCAGATCGCCTTAGCTGGGTTTCTGTCCACTTTCGTTGGTCCTGAATTTGATCCCGGAGATCATTTAGAAGACTATTCACCCTAAAATTAAGAAGGATTAATCTTTTAGTAATATATCTGAGTTTTAGTCAATGTTATGTAAAAACCTTAGTTATTTGACTAAATATTTTTTAAACATGCCAGGCTTAGTTCTGATGCACGTTCTCATCTGGGGGAGAAGATTGGAGAAGCAAATATGTGTAATAGTTTATTTTCCCATTCCAATCAAATTTACTCTTGAAATGGATTGGTTCCATTCCATTTTTGGTCATACCAGGGATCCAACTGGTTGTGGTCACTACAGTATTGGGCTGAGCATATCCTATATTGTTGGCACCAGGAAGAGCAGCAAAATCAGGACTGAGCTGGAACTGGAAACATGAAAAGACAGAACAGAAGCTTGTGAGAGTACAAGGAGACCAGTTTGCCTTGGGGGCAGATGGGAGTCTGGAAGTCCTCCAAACGACAGAGGATAAAGTCCAGAAAGCAGACAAAGGTGTGCAAGAGAGATGTCTTAAACACAGAGAGAAGGATCTTACATTGCAGAGTGATCAAAATATAGGATTCTGGGAGTAGAGAGCAGGCCCAGAGGTGGGATTGAGGCTAACAACAGCTCAGAAATAAGAACTGTGAACAGTGTCAAGTTAGAGGGGGTTGTGTGCTTTAGACTTGGGTCTTTTTATGCTTCAACATGTGATATAATGTACATTGTGAGCTATAGTACAGTTATAAATGTAAATTTACAAGCTTTCGTGGGTGACCCTGACCTTAAAGAATGTTAGAAAATATAATTTTCTATACTAATTTCTGACATATTTGCTCTCCTGTAAGCATTGACTCCTAGAATTCTAATTTGAGCGGTACTACTGTGTAAATGCACAGCTTTGGGGCATGCCAACTGGGCTTCTTTGTGCCTCTCTGAAAATATAAAACAGAAGCTTATAACTAAGCATTCCTGGAAGGCACATTTACTTGTAATTCTAAAGTACAAATATCATCCTGAAAAAATCAAGAGTTGGGTGAAAGGAAAAGAGACACTTTTTTAAAACAATGCTACAGTTACAGTGTCCTGTGGTAGAGATAATGGTAATTAACAGCAATGGAGATGCTGAAAACAAGAACAGAGCAATAGTAAATGACTTGCTATACATGGAATTTGACAGCAGGTCTTGCCTGTA
The DNA here is from genome assembly GCA_007922305.1 of Dermatemys mawii. Classification (NCBI taxonomy): domain Eukaryota; kingdom Metazoa; phylum Chordata; order Testudines; family Dermatemydidae; genus Dermatemys; species Dermatemys mawii. Next base: position 228,944 of record ML677342.1, read on the forward strand.
GCTCGCGCCTTATCAAGAGCTATTTTAAATAATGCATTGGGTCATTTTTCGTTATTGCTAAACAAACAAAAAGCAATCACAAGAGATTGTTCGGGAAGTTTAAGAATGAAAAATTGAGCAATTTTGATTTATATCTTTTGTAATCAACATGGCTTTCTCTAGCATCATGGCAATTTTCCACTCTCTGGAAAAAGGAGTCCCCCATTTATCAAGAAAAACGTAACAATCTTGCATGACAACAGGGGGATCTCACAAGCCCTTTTCCCCATAGTCAGTGATAAGCCAGGGATGAATATGCTTACAGAAAGGAGTGGTGAGGGACCAGAAAAATCAGTTCATTCATTTCCTCTGCCCACTTAAGAGCAATAAGTTTCCTCATAATCCTGCAGTCTTGCCCTACTTATAGCTCTTCAAAACACTGCTGCAAATATCATTTTCCTGGCTCATTGATTCCCCACAATGTCTCTCTTTGCACCCCTCCACTGGCTCTCCTTTCTTAACACAAATTACTCTTCTCTGCTTTAAGACTCATCATGGTCTAACCCTGCCGTACCCATCATCTTTTATGTTATATTCCTTTATTTATATATTCCTTATATATTGAGACACCCATTCCTGCCTCTCCTATGCCAGACTTCATCATCCACTTGTTAACTTTTCAAAAAGCACCTTTACGTTTCCTCCCTTGCCAGCCCTCCCACATAAAATATCCTTGTAAACAACCACTAAGCCACCTCATTGGCCTCCTTCAAAGGCCCCCTAAAACACTCTCCTCTGCATGATACCTATTAAAAAAAACACCTCAACAATGCTCGGGCAGTTGACATGCTATCACCATTATCAGTTTCACTCGTCTAACTATTTCTTCGTGCTTCCCCACTGTTCGTTGTATCCACCTGTTATCTGTGTTAGTGTTACTGTTAGCTCTTTGGGTGAGGGACTGTATTTTCGTTGTGTTGTATAGTACTTAGCACATCACTGGAGTTCCTAGGTACCACTGGAATGCAAATCATCATCAGAGAGATAAGCAACATCACTTGGCAAACAAATGTATATGAAGTGCCATTTCCCGGAAATGTTTATACTTGCTCCCAAGAAAATACACTGAGTGTATTGATATCATACAGATAGTGTTGCCCAGTGGTCAATTTAAAGGGAGTCAGAAGGGGAGATATATTTGGTATTACTGAAAAGTGAGGGAGTGAGTCACTTGACTGGAATGCTAAAGCTCATATTTAAGAAAGACAGAGTGGGCAGAAAAGGGTGAGGGAGAATGGCATTCTGTGTCAAAGATACCATTCCATGCTTTAGAATTATTGACAGTTCAGAAGGGTACGGTCTGTTATACGTACAGATCAATGCGCTAACTGATAAATCACAAGATGGGGAATTTGCCTGTACAAGTTATGAATTCTGATTGAGAATATGAAGTTGTTCTTATGAAGGGACTGTATTTCTGAATACCTCTAAGTGCATGTGGCTCCCACCCTTGCTGACCTGGGCTGTGTCACATCCTTCCCTGACCAGGTACAAAGGTGGTCTTAGAAATCGCTAGTCACCTGTTCAGGTGGAAGCATCTTGAAACAATAGGTTAGTTCAAGCCTAGGAGAGCCCATCTTATCCTATCTCTCTGCTGGGGGCTGATGAAGGAGAGAGAGTAAAAAATTCCCAGAGAGGACAAAGCAAGAGATGGCAAAGATTTTGAAAAGGATTGGCGGTGGGGGGGGGGGGGGGGGCGCGCCGGGGGCGAATTCTCAGAGTCACACGCAGGAAGCTTTGGGCAGGACCAAGGAGAAGAGATGGATGTGTTTTTTAGTGGGGGTGAGAGGGCAATTTAGCTGTGGGACAAATCAAGATCAAAGCAAGCTGCCCTGCAGAATGAACGAATGAGAGAAATTCACTAAGGTTCAGATAAGTCATGCTGCTGCATGGGGAGGGTCCTGGGTCTCCCATAGGATCCTGGCCCCTGCACAAAGAATGGTTCAGAGTGGTGAAGAAACTGAGCTAGTGGGGAGAAGTGGGGGAAGCATGCTGGGTTGATTATTTTTTGTCTAGATCTGTACATTTCTCATGCTACTAAGTAAAGGTCAAATGTATTTTAGACTCTGGTGCAAAGTGTCTGTTGTGTATACATCTCTTACCTTGAAGAGGTAAACTGTAAACCTTGTGGGTGTGTTTAAGCTAAGGAGGAACCAGAGCTGTCACCACTGGTAACAGGGATTGGGCAAGAGGCTGCTCAAGATAATCTGCCCTTTTAGGCAAAACTTCAGTGTGTGACCCCCCCGCTCCACATCCTAGAAAAGGCGGGTTGGACATTTTTGGCAGGGAGCGTGGTGAGCCTTCCAGTGATTGTAGTAGAAGTGGGGCAGCCAAGTGCCAGGTCGTAGTGCCACTCACTCAGGTTTGGCCTGGTGTCCCTCCATCATGAAGTGGGGCAGGGCTGGCTGGGTAAAATTTGAGTGAGTGGCGCTGTGACCTGGTGCACAGGGTTGCAGCATAGTTCAGGTTTGTCTTGGCTGCCATGACATCCTACGCAGCTGCCCAGCCCTAGTTTGCCTGTAGCTAGAGCAGCCACTGGGCTGGGCAGCTGAACAGTGGGGCTGCAGGGTCTCAGTTCTCAGGCTGATAAGTAAGGGATCCTCACTGCAAGTGTGAGCTAGACACCTCAAAGTGGGGCAGTGCCTGAGCTCCGTGCAGACTTTGGAGGGATTCAGCTTTTGGATCCCCTCAGAGCAGTCTAGTGAGTGTCCAGGGGGAGGGGAGCACATCTAGAGCTGTGACAGGGCTACTGAGTGAGGTTCTGTTACCACCAAATCACACTAACATGGAGTGATCAGCTCCTTAAACACTTTTTTACAAAATGTATCAAGAAAAATGTGTGATAATTTTTCTAACACTAAGTATTGTAAGCAAGGTGGGGGGAATTCTCTAGTGGATCTCATTCTGATCAATAAAGATGAATTGGTCACTCTCTAAAAATCGATCGTTGCCTAGGTGCAAGTGATCATGACCAGCATATATTTCCTGATGCCCTGGCATAGCTACAGTGTCTGCCAGACCTAACGTTCCTCCTATTCCTCACCCTTCCTGCCCACCTGCACAAATGGGTGAAGCAGCAGCTCTATGGAGCCTGATTCTCTTTCCATGGCATGGGTAGCCAGTTCAGAGGTATAAGGGGGGGTACCTTGATTCCGAGTATGCCCCTGTGCTGCCACACTAGCCAGGCTGTAAGTCAGCCATACGTGTTATGATAAATTAAACAAATATAGCCAAGGCCTTTCTTTTAAGTATGGTAAGCTTCATTGGCTTTTGCATTTGTTGTTTCTTCTGGGGTGACATTTAGTGGCTCATCATTTTAAGGCTTAGTTTTAAAAACAATATTCTTCGATTCTATATTTTTAAGTTATGACTGTATTGTGTATGTCTTCCCTCAGCATTTCTGAATGTATATAAATCTATTGGTTTGTTTTGCTGCATCATCAGACTAAAGCATTCAGAGTGCATTAATATAATTAAAAACTTTCCATCACCTACTTGAAATCCAGAAGTTGCAATTCGTGGTGTTGATCCCCCTGGACTGTCTTTAAATGAGAGCTTTGCTCAGAGTTGAAAGTCTCAATCTTGTCTAATAGCCGCATTACCTAATGAGAATTCAACGGGGAACGTTTTCATGAGCCAAACTAGCAACACTTACGTTAACTACACATTATTGCTACAGGAGCTGGGAAATTAGCCTGAATTTAAGGTGGGTGTGCAACTGAAAGTGCTTTTTTCAGAGGTAATTTCACTGAATGCTAAAGGCCAGCAGTCAAAGTTCTGGCTGTATATTCTGTTCTCTTTAGACCAGATTCTGCAAGATGCTGACCCACCATTTAACTCCCATTGATGTCAGTGGGGACTGAGCCTTTTGTAAGGTAAAATTCTTATACAGAGCTACCTAGCTTGACTCCCAACTCTATTTACAATCCATGATGATTCACTGGTAGCATTCTTTGTAGCATTCCCGCATGATGCTGATCAACCTGTATTTGTATTGAAGGCAAAGGGAGTTGAGGATGCAAGTCTCTCACAGGAGAGGCCAAATGCAAGGAATACTATACAGCACAATTTTTCCTGTTGACTGTGAAAATATCAGTACATCCGTGCTATATTCATATATACACAGCAGAAAAAAAAAACTTTAGCAGAAAAAAGTGACTGGCAAAAGTGAAAGTTTACCATAAGAATGACAAGTTCAAGAGCACTTTGGAATTCCAAAATTGCATGGCTAATTAGTGATGTACTTAAGCAACTAGATCTGTCCCAGCTGACGCTGAAACTAAAGAATAAAATCATGGTTTTCTGTGGTATTTTCCAACTTCAAAGACCTTGGATCTGGAATTTCAAGATGCATTTTAAAGCAAGAAGGTGCTTGAGGGTCTAAGGTTTGTATAATGAAATATTATTAACAAATTGTAATGAGATTTTTTTTAGCATTTCATGATTCCCACATCCTAGGATTTCATTGTTTAGTTTGCATTACTCCATAGTGTGTGTACACTCCCATGATGCTTTTGTATAATGTTACTGGAATGGAAAGGGGCTTGTTTAAACAAATAAATAAATCAATGTCAATACTGTATCACATCCTCCATTAACATTGGTCAGCAGTTGTGACAAGAGAAAGATATCAATTATATGCATATCTTACAGCCAAAAGATCTTTTTTTTTCATTATGTGTCCATTTGCTCACCTTCATCTCTAAATTATTAGCATAACTTTCCGAGGTAGAGCGGATGCCACCAATCTCTCTCTCTAGCCTCTGGATCTCGTGCCTGATGATATTTATGTCTCCAGATAGCTTTGCAATGCTCGCATCACATCTAGAATTAAAAAAGAGGTTAACTACAAAACATGAGGAGTATCAATAGTAGAATAATCATCTCATTTTTGCACTGGAAGGCAATTGCTAGCCTCAACATGCCACCATTCAATTTCCCCATGTCCCCTGGTAGCATCCTCACTGGTGGCAGGATAGGTTGGGCTAGATAAACATTGATACAATAATCCTGATACCAACCCTGGTTCCAGTGCTGATTGCCTAGGGAAATAATTTCTTTTCTGTAATAATTGAAGTCAACGGGAGTTGAAGGCAGTCAGCATTTGGCTCTTAATTTGCAACTGTGAAGCATATGGCTGATATGCTGAACATCTCTTGTAAACCGCAGATGCAATGGAAACATAGGAAGTTCTGCAACTTGTAGGACTGAGTCCGCTATGTTTTGTACAATGAAATAATCCAGCAATTAAAGAGTTAAACGAGTTCTAAAACATATGTCCATTGGCTAGTTTGTGGTTCAGGTGTTGCTGTGTTTGCATTAGAAACAAATGCCGAGGAACAGAGATGATACGTTGCTGCAACTGATGTTCTGGTTTGTGACTCTAGTGTGCCTAGTTTGGAGGCAGATGCTAAGGAAGAGCAGTTTTAGTGCTGTTACTGACAGAAGTATACTGGTTTATAAGCAGTTTGTCACCATCAATTTTAACTCTATCAACTGCATTCACCAAAATCTGCGTGGTGATTAAAAGTGGGCAAATTATTTGACAATGACAATATTTGTTGAATAATGGAATAACTGAATAATATTTAACCAACTTTACTTCTAAGATGGTTTAAACTACTTTCTCTCTCTCATCTATTATTTAATACAAGGTAGGCATTTTGTTAAGATGTTCAGACTTTTATCTGTGCACATCTTTCAACATGAGAGGATTGGCCAATGGACCTGGATAGCGGCCTGGAGAGAGCTACAGAAAACACTGCTCCACAACATGGAAGGGAAGCACAATCTACCTGCACCACATCTTCAGAGTTGGTGCCCTCCCTTGTGCAGAATACTCATGCTGGTTTCACTGCCTTACAGCACGCCCACAACCTCTCTGTAGGCTGCAGCAGCTGGCCCTGTAGCAAGATTTTTCTATTCAAATGCTAAGAGTATTATAATAAGATAGTTGAAATAGAACTTTTAAGGACACTACATACTAGGTAATGTAATATTAATAATGTTATAAAAGTTGAGTAAGGAAATCAACTGCATTTTAAATGTTTGAATAAACTATTTTCCTAAGGACTAGACAGAGTAAAACAGGAGAAGGAGCATCAATATTGTCACTAGATCAAAGTCTGAAGAGAGATTTTGGTGGATGTGATTGAGAGTGTTTAAATAAAAGATGACAATAAAGCTACTCCTATGATTTTTGGATATTGTGATAGACCTCCAGAGCATTTAGCTAAACTGTGGACAATAGAGACCTTGTAAGTAGGCCAGAACTTTGACCAAAAGGGATTGATTTGGAGAACAATTACGTAATAACCAAGAAGGTGAACATATGTCTAGAGAGACAGCAGGATTGCATTCTTACACAGCTTGTTGAATTGTTTACTTGGTCAGCAGCTTTTCTGGCCCAAACCCCGGGAAACAAGCCAAGAATAAGATGAATACAAAGCATCTACAATCTAGAGACTTATGGAATTATTTGTTGTAAATTGGTTGTGAGGGCAAGAAGGAATAGAAAAAATTCTAGGCAGGGTGAGTCAAATTTATATCTGGTGTAAGCAGGCACAACTCTGTGGAAGTTGAGAGAGCTGCTCCTGTTTATAAATTGGTCCTATAACTTTTAAAATGTTAATTTTGCAGGCATGCAGAAGGCAAAGTCAGTTTTAATTCTGTTCTAAAATGTGCAGGACAGAGTTCTAAAAGAGTCAGACCATCAGGGAGAGAGCATCTATATACAACTGAAATTAAACTTGGCAAAAGATACAAGGTCATGCCAATCCCAGCCTGCATAACAATTAACATTACAAGAGAGCCTATGAAAATTAGGTGCCCAGCTCCCATTTGCCTGTTAACTCCCTTAGACTCCTTTTTAAAATCCCAATTCTAAGCAATAAGTAGAAGGCTTTTGAAAAATTTAAACAACATGAGAAAGATGAGGATTAAGGGCTCTGTATCAAGAAGAAATAATTTAAATTATAGCAAATCCAACAAAGCAACTTAAACGTCAGATGCAGAGAATGCTTAATGCAGGGTGTTAAAAGTACAGTCACAGCAGACAAAGGACCTGATTTTGATAATTGGGTAAAAAAACCTGTGTCTGCATAACTGGTGGCTAGAGCTCTGGACTGGGACCCATGAGACGTGTGCTATTTCTGACTCTGCCAGTGGGCTACTAGATGGCCTTTGACAAGTCACTACACCTCTCAATGCCTTAGTTTTTCCATTTATAAAAAGGGACTACTCAGTCCTCCTTTCTTAACCATTTTGAAATTGACAGGAGAAAAGTTCTTTATGAGAGCTAGATAGCATTATTAGCAAGATTATGTACGCAAATGACCAAGTAGATGTGTAGGGTGTTTTTATGGATGCAGTTATTCTGACTGAACACATTATTGCATAATAATTGTATGTGGAAAATGTGTGTACCTTTTTGCATACATACACATGAAGATGCAGACCTGAAGGCATACTATAGATAGGAAAATTGGATCTCTAAAAAGCTTATATGCTATTGGAGCAAGAAGATAAGGAAACAGGAAACTGCTTAACATGTGGATCTAATTAATTCTTTATAAAAGGGGAAGACAAGAGCTGCTTAAGATGAGGCTCCTTTTTCCTGGTCAGACAGGGAGGGGCTAAATAGAGTGCAGACTGCAATGAAAAAGACTATAGAAAGACCAAGACACTTTAATTCCATGATATTTAAATAAATTTGCATATGAATAAGTAAACCTCAAACAATATATTTAAGCATTTCATTACTGACATAAATATAGCCCCAAAGTTTCCTACTGCATCCTGAAGAACCTCAAATTTACAATTATAGGGAGTACAATGAAAGGAACAGTTTCTTTTGTACCATTGTATCTAGCCAGGGATTCAAAAAATTCTGAAGAACCTAGTAACTGTTTCTCAATTTGTAAACTTCATTCATGGCTTGTAATAATCTGATAAAGTTCTGGGCTTTTATGGTTTCCATTGCTTTGTGATACAGAGAATTGTGCAAGAAAGAAGAATAGGGAGAATGTAACCTTCAGAAGTAAGTACAAAGTCCATCTCCTTGTTCAGTCTTTTGCTGGTGGGGTGAGGAGAGTACTTTTAGGTTTGGGGTGGGGGGAATCTCTCTTTTTGTTTTCACTTGTCAGCTTGTTTTGTATTGTTGGGACATACACCCATGTGCCCAAAGACAATTGTGCTTGGGCTCATTTTAAAAATCAGGAAATTAGTAAATATGTAATTTTCTGAGAGCAAACACAGAACGGGAATGCATCAGTTTACTGAGATGTTGGAGGTGGGCTTTCCCTGTTATTCAGAAATGCATATAGAACTTTTGAGAATTATTTGATGACCCATTTTCTGGTAGAGGAACACTTCTATACCATACCAAGGGAGAAAATTCCAAATCTTGTATTTGATCTTTCTTTCCGGAGTAGACAAAAGGTATTATGGAAGCAATCATTTGGGGAAGAGTTGGTGTGAAGAGAAAGGAGGACATGGTTTGCATGACAAGCTCCAGTGTACACACGCATGCTCTATATGATGGACCATAGAAGGATGAATTATTGTAGCTCATGGACAGAGGACAGGAGTTCATTAATGTTCATTTCAGCCCAAACAATTTTGTGCTAAGGAAAATTAAGCTACAAATTCAGTAGGAACCTATAATTATGGGTAGGTGATTCATGCTTCTGTTTAAAAAATTGTAAATTACTCATCTAACTATGCAAATTTGCCTCCACCCACTTTGGTTTATGAAATTCCCTGTTTAAACACTGATTCTTCTTCCTTGTATGTCTGATGTAAATGTAGAGAAACAACTATTTTGTCACATTTATATGCTTAAGGCAGATATTTGCATCTGGAGTAGCAGAGTGTATTGTTGTGATGCCTCCTTCATATTTGTGAATCGGGCATTGAGTTGTTATATGTTCCATGGTCTGCTCTGGGTAACCACGGTCTTTAATCTTCCATCTGAGCAGCAAGTATCTGCATCTGTTATGGTTTGTGTGTGTGACAGGGTGCTAGCAGAAAAAACTGCCTAGCTAACTCTCTGTCACTCCAGCTACAAGTAAGAAAGGTAAATTGAGGCTGGGGAGGCCACTTGGCCCTGATCAGTGAAGCCGGACCAGCTGCTGCCTCTTCAGGCTGAGGCTGGATAAAAGCCCCAGGGGAAGGAAGCCAGGGGAGGAGCTAGGAAGCTGCTCTAAGGGAAAGTAGGGGGAGGAATGGTTTGCCTTTCTCTCTTCCTGGGAGACAAGCAGACAGGAAGTGTATATATTGTGCTGTAAAGGTGGTGGGAGCATCTCTTGTAAAATAAAGCACCAGGTGAGCACTGCAGACAAGGACTCTGGGTGACTTTCTGGGTCAAGTGGGGGCAGGAGCTAGGAGGGCCCTGCAGGGACCCTGTTAGAGTGTGGACATGGTTTAGGGTTGCCTATGTGCTTTGTAGAAGTGACAAAGAGTCCTGTGGCACCTAAAAGACTAACTAAAGTTTTAAAGCATAAGCTTTTGTGGGCTAATACCCACTTTGTCGGATGCAAGATGCTTTGTGGAGATCAAAGTTGGGGATCTTCTGCATTGTGTCTTTCACAAGGTGTTTGTTTGTGACTTTTTGAATGCTGAATGATATAGAGGTACTAAACTGCATTTTTTCTTACAGTGGAGAACAAAGAAATGTAACAAATCAATGTACTATTCATGACTATAATGGTACTCAGTTTTTTCAGTCCTGGGTCATTTCCCTTTTTCAGTAGTTCTCTACACGGCAGGTAAAATGTCCAATTAAGGCTCAGCATTTCCAGAGGGAAACTAGTAGTAAACAAAATGAAAGTGCTTATAATAGTGGAAATCATATAATTGTACTGCACCTTAACCTAGCAACAATTATTCATACACAACTCCATTAAAATTGACCGTTTAAGTGCAGCTCATAAAGGCAGCTCTGATGCTATAACATTTGCAAGTTTTGCTGAGGTTAGGAGACTTGCCCTTCTCTCTCTCTAAATACATGAGATCCTTGGAGTCTGTTTCTAGAACAGTACTGGTAATGATTTAGACCCCATGCATGTTCTGGTCATTGTGTATGAGCAAGCATTTCATTTTCAGGTGTTTTCTTTCATTCCTGTGCAGAGGGGTCAGCCCAAAGCTAGTGTCAGAATCTTCTGGTTGTGACATCACAGAAACTGACAGGGGAGTGACTATTGCAGCCTTGCAGAATAAGTTAGGACATCAATGCATGGATAATGCAGAAGGAGGAAGATGGGGCTGATTGAAAGGAAGAAAACATTTATTTACATACAAATATCGTAGGGGGTGATGTTGAGTTGTACTCCTCCATGTGTAAAGCTTTGCAAGGATAGGATTTAGGTGAAAATTCCTTAAAATCAAAGCCCACAGAGTTTTCAAGGCATCGTGCCATCTGGGGGGCAGGGTTACAGTGCTTTCCATGGTAGCTCTGGGGGTGTTCAAACACCATTGTGGGCATAGCAGTGTGGAACACTTTAAGGGTTTCTACAGATCCTACTGATGGAGCAAACCCATGAGTCTGTGGAGGAAGAGATGAAGATGGGAACCCACAGCAGGCTGACAGTGAGGCTACTGAAGCTCTTCTGCTGGCCCATCTGGTGCAGAAAAATGCAAGCAAATTGTCCCACATTCAGCAATAGTCTAAAGGTAGCAGATCTTGTACTGGCCAAGGTGCATAAGGGAAAATGTGCACTCGGAGGTCACAGGGCAAGGCGTGAATAATTAGGCACTACTGAAAAAATCTCAGCAGTTACTCACTGGGCATGCTCACAAATGATTTTTCAATTGCTTAAAACTGTATTAGAGAGACAAGGTGAGTGAGGTAATCACTTTTATTGAACCAGTTTCTGTTGGTAAAAGGGAGAAGCTTTGAAGCTACTCAGAGCTGTTCTTCAGGTCTGGGAAAGGTACTCAGAGCTAAATATAAGGTGGAACAGACTGGTCAGGATAGTTACCCACATTCTGAGAGACCATTCAAGATGAAGTGTCCTGTTAATACCTCTCCACTCATAGTCCAAAAAGGAGGGGAGGGGGAGGATTAGTGGGTTACAGATTGTTGTAATAAGCCATAAATCCATTCCCTTTGTTAAGACCATGATTTCTAGCAAGCTATGACTTTAAGCTCCCAGCCTTATCTTTTGAAGGTTTTGTGCAGGTTTCCTTTGAGAATAAGGTGTGAACTACAGTGACAAGCTAAATTGCAAGTGTGGCTGTGGATGTACACCTCAGTGGGCACTATTCACACACCAAGTCTCAACTTCTGCTGTTTTGAGTTATTTTGTGTGAAAAAAGTGTGCCAATAATTTTTTTACAATGATACAAGTATGCTTTTCTCAGTCTTGCTCAACACATATGGCTAAATGGATTTCCCCCTAAGTTTTAAAAAACAGCAACAAAAAAATTTCATCTTTAGATTGAGTACCACTGTGGAAAATTTCAATTCAAAGTGAAATTTTAGGACAGTTCTAAGCAACTGAAAAATGGGGTCTTGCAACCTTCTGCTTATCGAGTGACTAATCTAATGGGCCAGAATCTCAGAATGGGCTGGTGTAAATGAGCATAACTCCATGGATTATAATTGAAATGTATTGATTTACACTGTAGAGAATCTGGCCCAATATGTATAATTTTGAAAATAGGTTTCCAGAACTGCCACACTGGAAATTTGGCTTCCTCAGGGGCAAATACTTCCATCCAAAAACTGGGGGCACCAAATGCTGGCAAACCACTGCAGTTCTATCTCTGGAGAGGGAGTGAGGAAAGAGTGATGGTGAAGAGGGATTGCAGATGCATGGAATACAGAGCTCCTTGGCGCTCATTGAGACACATTTTTTTGTCAGGCCTGGTGGATCCAATCCTATGCAATTAATCTTGTGACCATACCCCTTCCAGAAGGGGAATGGTCACATGATTCTTCCCTGGGAGTTGCTACAGCCCTAGAAGTACAGTAGAGTATTAGGGTATGTCTTCACTACCTGCCGGATCGGCGGGTAGTGATTGATCTTTTGGTGATCAATTTATCACATTTGGTCAAGATGCACCGACTTCAGCTACGTTATGCACATAACTGAAGTTGCGTATCTTAGATCAATAATCACCTCTGCACGCCCACTGTATACCAGCCCTTAGAGTTTAAAGCTAGAAGGAGGCATTAGATCACCAAGTCTCAACTCGTATATATCACAGGGGCTGTCCACAATTTATGTAACACATTTAATGTTTTTTCAAGACTACAACTTTGTAACACTAACAAAATTAAGGCCCCATCTTGTAATAGTCACATAATTCATGGACAGCCACATACGTCACTAAATTTCACCTAGTAATCCCTGTATTGAGCCCGGTGATTTGTGGTTGGTTGATGCATGACTTCCAGAAAATCGGTGTCTTGATACGAAGACATCAAGAGACGGAGAATCCATCACTTCCTTTTGGTAGTTTGTTCCAGTAGTTAATCACCCTCATTGTTAAAATTTTGTATCTAACTTAAATTGGTCTAGCTTCAGCTTCCAGGCACTGGATCTTGTTAGGCCTTTTTCCACTAGATTAAAGAGCCCTTTAGGATCAATATTTTCTCCTCATGAAGGTACTTATACACTGTGGTCAAGTCACCTCAAACATTTTTTGATAAACAGACTGAGATCTTTAAGTCTCTCATTGGAAGACATTCTCTGCAGACACTTGGATCATTTTTTATGGCTCTTTTATGGGCTCTCTCCAACTTTTCAACATTCTTTCAAAATGTAGACACCAGTGTTCCTGTACTGATCTCACAATGCCAAATACACAGCTAAAAGTACTTCCTTACTCGTGCTCACCGCATACCCACACCCCGTAACTGCTCCCTGTGATCCTCCCCATCAAACTCCCCCCCCCACCATCTCTAACCGCCCCTCACGAACCTCCCCTCATCCAACCACCTCCTGCTCCTAGGCCCCTGACTGCCCTCTGAGACTCCCTGCCCCTTATCCAACCCCCACATCCCTCCCCCTTACCATGCTGCTCAAAGTGGCAGGAGCTCGCAGCCCCGCCCCCCCGGCCAGAGCCAGCCACACCACTGCTGCACTGCTCGGCAGGAGCAGCAGGCCAGAGTGCTGGCAGAGTGGTGTGCTGAGGCTGCAGGGGAGGGAGGAGAGCAGGGGAGGGGGATGCGGGGGCTAGTCTCCGTGGCCAGGAACTCAGGAGCCGGGCAGGACAGTCCAGCAGGCAGGATGTGGCCCATGGGCCATAGTTTCCCTACCTCTGTGATAGAAGTCTATAAAATCATGACTGCTGTGGAAAAAGTAAATAAGGAAGTATAATTTATTCCTTCTCATAACACAAAAACTAGTGGTCACCAAATGGAATTAATAGGCTGCAGGTTTAAAACAAACAAAAGGAAATATTTTTTTTATACAGTGCACAAACAACCTATGGAACTCCTTGCCAGAGGATGTAGTAAAGGCCAAGACTATAACAGGGTTCAAAAAAGAACTAGATAAGTTCATGGACGATAGGTCCATCAATGGCTATTAGCCAGGATGGGCAGAGATGGTGTCACTAGCCTCTGTTTGCCAGAAGCTGGGAATGGGCAGCAGGGGATGGATCACTCGATGATTACCTGTTCTGTTTATTTCCTCTGAGGCACCTGGCATTGGCCACTGTTGGAGGACTATACTGGGCTAGATGGACCTTTGGTATGGTCCATTCTTATGTTCTTACACCCACTATAAGGCCCCTTTACCCACCTACAGCAGTGTAAATGAGAATCAGGCCCATTATGTTTTACTTACCTGGCCACCCTTCCACGCAGGTCTCCAAATCCATGTAGGTATTTATGATCCAAACTTTGAACAGCAAAAGTAGTTCCTGTTGCAACATTATCTCTTGTTCTTATTTGTTTCTCCAAAACCTACAAATTCACAGTCACATCCTATTAGCTTGTTTAGTTTAACCACTTCATTATTCATTTACTAATATTTCAAATCTTAGCAAAAACATCTTTTAAAGAAGGAATTCCCTAAGTTTTCATTTCAGTTTTTATAGCACAGCTGTACTCCTTTATAGTATCTATCTAAATTACACAAATAAAAACTACATTGCAAGAACATTAAGGTTGCAAAGTCAAGCAATTAAAAGTCAGGAAATCCCAAATGAAGGTTGCCTATGAAAACTTAATTTGCCCCCTTTGTGCATATGCATTATGATTCAGTTTTTGATTATATGATCACATGCTATTTTTTCCATAGGACCCAGGCTGCATTAAAGTGTACAGCATGATCTGTTTTATCCTCATTCTTCAATGTGTAGGCACATACCTTAATTACTATATTCTATGCAAACCCTACTCTGAAGACAGAGTTAATTTTCTCATGTGCTTTTCAAAGGCGTTCATCATTATAACATCTGAGCGCTTCTCAAACATTAATTTATTTTAAAAACATCCTGTGAGGTATTACTCCCATTTTACAGATGGATAACTAAGGCACAAAAAGATTAAGGTAAAAAAATCTACTTATTTTGGGTCCTTCAAATTTTGGAATCTGAAGAAATAGGATATGGACCTGAGGCTAAAGAGGATCCTAATGGAAGCAGGAAGGAATCCACTGATTGTTCTTCACATGGAAACAAATGATACTGCTAGAATTTTGCTGGGGCACATCAAGGAAGACTACACCCGGCCAAGAGAGACACTTAAAGAAATGGGAGCTCAGGTGATCTTCAATGGAATTCTACCTGTCCCTAGAAGAGGACAATGAAGATGAGACAAGATTATGATGGCTCAGGCAGTGGTGCTATAAGGAGGGTTTGGGAATGTTCGACTACTTGGAAGCATTCACGGATATAGGACTGTTCTAATGGGATAGACTCCACCTGAGCAGAGAGGGAAATAGACTTCTGGGATGGACAACTGATTGCAAGACCTTTAAACTAGGAATCTGGGATATGCTTATGTAATCACCATGCCTGATTCCAGTACTCACTTTTATAGTCCAGTCCCCCTTTCAAGTGGACTCTTCTGAGGATTACCCCTCAAAACAAAGTTTATTCAAACCATAAAGAAGGCGACGCGGAGTCTGGTGGTGCAGTTGGCTCCCTGCTGAATGTTGTGTATGCTGTGCATGCTGAAATGCAGATTTGCCTTGTTTCTTGTCATTTCTCCCTCCTGCTGCCTCAAGGACTCTGTATACTACTTATATGTAAACTAAAGTAAACACACATTCCTTTGTTTAGGATAGAACTGTTTAACAACTTTTGGCTAGTCAAGACTGTGTGGGTTTGAACATGTGCTAGCAACATTAAACAGGGGAATTAATAACTTTACGTATAATTTTGCTACATACACTTCTCCATATTATTGACCAACAAGTTATCAGTTTTCAAATGATATCTTCCAAAGCATATTTTGTATGACTAACAACAAGAATTTTTGCTATAAGATGGAGATGTATCAGCTGGAAGTGACAGAGGAGGAGAAAGACCTGGGTGTTTTGATAAATCATAGGATGATTAGGAGCCACCAATATAATGCAGCCATGAAAAAGATTTATGCGATCCTTGGATACATCAGGCGAGGTATTTCCAGTAGAGATAGAGAAGTGTTGTTATCATTACACAAGGCATTGGTGAGACCTCATTTGGAAAACTGTGCAGTTCTGGTCTCCTTTGTTAAAGAAAGATGAATTCAAACTGGAACAGGTGCAGAGAAAGGCTACTAGGATGATCAGAGGAACGGGGAACCTACCTTAGGAATGGGGAACCTACCTTATGAAAGGAGATTTAAGGAGCTTGGCTTGTGAAGCCTAACAAATGAAGGCTGAGAGGAGTTATGATTGCTCGCTATAAATACATGAGAGGGATAAACACCATAGGAAGGAGAAGAATAATTTACGTTAAGGGCAAATGTTGGCACAAGAACAAATGTATAATAAATGGTCATCAAGAAGTTTAGGCATAAAATTAGACAAAAGTTTCTAACCATCAGAAAAGCGAAGTTCCAAAGGAAGTAGTGCGGGCAAAAAAAAATAATCCTAACTTGTACTAAACTTGATACATTTTTGGAGGGGATGACATACAGCCCACGTGCAACTGCTATTAGCAAATAGCTCCAGTGGGGAGAGCTCTGAGTTACTACCAAGAATTCTTTCCCAGGTGTCAGGCTGGTGGGTCTTGCTCACATGCTCATGGTCTAATTGACTGCCATATTTGAAGTTGAGAAGGAATTTTTTCTAGGTGAGATTGGCAGAGACCCTGCGGTTTTTTAGCCTTCCTTTGGGCCCTGGGTCTCTTGCTGGTTTGACCTAGAGTAAATGGGGGATTGTCTGTAACTTTAAATGAAGATTTGAGGACTTCAGTAACTCAATCAGAAATCATGGGCCTATTACAGGAATGGGTTGGTGAAGTTCTGTGACCTGCAATGTCCAGGAGGATAGACTAGAGGATCTTGAGGGTCCCTTTGTGCCTTACAGTCTATGAGTCAATAAGATGTCTAGGACCTGATTTTTTTCCCCAGAGACTTAGCATTATATAGCAGTTAATACATCCAAAGCACAGTCATGTGATTTTTTTTAACATGGGCAAAACAACATATTTTTAATTAGCCTTGTTTTCAGAAGTGGCTATTCCATTTTGGCTGAAGATTTGTGTGAGTGTGTGTTTGTATATATATATGAAGCTAAGGCACACACCCAGCATGGGAAATTTGAGCTTAAACAGATAAGGTTTAGCAAAGTTATAAGTAATCAAAACAGGGTCATTTAATAGGAACTGTCAGGCAGCCTTAACATGCAGCTGTGCTACCAGCCCCACCTCTGACGCTGTCTGTCTGCTATAGCTAACAGAGTTGAGTAAACATTTTAGGATGAGTTCCAATCAGGAGAGAGGACATATATGTTGAAAACTGCCATACTGCACAAACACAGTAGCAGATTTTTCAAGCTATCCATTGATTAGAGCCAAGTAAAGCATTCTATGTAAAATCAGAGCAACTTGAGATTTGCCTGTTGTCAAGTTCCTGGAGCTTCTTCAAACATGCAGTGCTCAACCTTAATACAACAATTTTGAATGAGTAAAATTATCATTTTTTTCAGCATTTATCATCATTGAAGCTGGGTGCAGGTTTATCTTTCTTATACAGAACTTAGCAAAAGTTCTGAAGGCAGCTTTTTGGTGCATTACAGATATTGAGCTGACTTTGGTTGTATTGTGGAAGTGATATAGATGAAAGTCACATGGCCCTTGTTTTGAATCCTTGACTATCTGAGCCCATCCCATGTATTTCTGAGAGTTAACAGAAATGTTTTTGATTTGTTTTAATGCACTGTTGAACAGCCAGAAAAAATTATAGGCCTGATTTATTGTTGCTCTGTGGGCCTTTTTATGCCACTTAGATTGGTGCAAAGCAGTCAGAGCGCAGGCATGCTGCCACCACGGAATATCCCTAACATAAATGGCCCCTACATTAGCTCTGTACCATCTCTGCAGAAGAAAGAGGCATTCTGGCACTGGCTCGAGAGATATGGCACATGGGAAACCTGCGGGGGCTAGGAAGTTTGGAGAGCAAAATGTAATGACAATCTTTTCATTCTGTCTGCACAGCTCTAGTGGCAATGCATATGGCATACATCCGAAAAAGTAAGCCATGACTATACATTTATTTTTGTTGTTTGGTAGAAAAATGTTATTCTCAAAAGGTCAAGTGTATTAGCACAGCTCAAATGATTCATTTGTAGTATGCCTAACAAGACAAATGTGGTGTGATAAATCTACAAGGGTGAAATGTTGAATGAAAGACTCCTGCTCTTTGGTTGACAAAAGCAGTACCTGTCTTTCATTTGTTAAGATGGAAAGCACCAATATCCTATTTATTGGGAGAAATCACTACTCCAATTCTTCATCCAATTCTCTGGACTCCAAACAGTATTAAATTCTCACAACTTGCTAGCCTTGGGGGAGTGAAATATATTCAAATAACTGCACCTGTGAAAGCTGTTCAATGCTGGTCAAAGTCAGTGTTCAATCATTTTAAAGTGTTTCTTTCACTAATGGGTTTGTTGTTTTCCATCTGACAAATGCTGATTGCTTTTGTCCTGCTGTTTCTTATGCAACATCAGCCAGAACTATCTGATGACTGTATTGTGGGTTATCTCTTTTGCTGAGCATCGTTAATGATGTCATCAAAATGTCAGGATGGTTCTGGGAACACAGTTTGTTAACTTAAATTCTTTCTATCAGTTGCCTTTGCTACAATCTGAATTAATAGTGACTATTGCATTTTGTGGTGGAATTATAAAAATAAATTCCAGGTTAGAGAATACCACAAGATTATAACAATTTTAAAGTACTAAGATTTTGGGGCTGGACAGTAAATTACTTGATTTGTATATCTTTTTTTAAAAGGCTATGATTTATGAAGATTTTAAGCATATATATGCTCACCCCAGCTCCTTATTAATTATTATTTATTAATAATAATTACTAATAATGTTTGCATTGTGGGAGCACCTAGCAGCCCCTATTATGGACCAGATCCCCCTTTTGCTAGGCACCTTATAGACAGAACAAATAAAGTGTAAGCTCTTTGGGGCAGGGATTGTGTCAGGACAATTTCTATGATGCACCAGGGGAAATGAAGGTGGGTCAGGGAGCATACTGGAATTAGGGGATGGAAGATGAGTGTTTGGTTGCAGATGCCTGGATGGAGGGATGGGTGCTATCCAGGTCACCTGGGTTGTGCGGGAGCTCTGCACCAAGGCTTGAAGGGCCCTATCAAAGGCCCCTATTGCTTTATTGCTCCATGGAGTTGAGGCAGCAATGCCACAGAATCCTTCAAATTCTAGGGCCCTGGTGAAGAGACACGGGCTTTCTCCAGCACAGCTGCCTGGGGTGCAGGACTGTGGAGACAGTGGTACTGAAGAAACTAAGTGCCCTTGAGTTAAGGCACCAGTACTTGAATGGCTCCCCATGGCACTGTTGTCTTGGTATGCTGGGAAGCTAAGGCTGCAGCAAATCTGGAGACCAAATTCAAGTGCTGAAGTGTGGAACAGAGAAATTTTAAGTGAAAATTTCAGTACAATTAATCTTGGAATTGCTATCAGTCCTCAATATTTCTGGTGAGTGCCACTGAGAACTTTATCATTAGCATTTCTTGAGGGTTCAATAGTTTAAATTCTCATCATCTCATTTAATTACCACAGTCTTAAGCTCTATTAACTGCTTCATTTTTACTTTCACAAGCCTCTGCATTTCCTGGTTTCACATGGAACTGCACACACTCCTAGAGGGCGAGAGAGGGTGTTCCCTTGTACAGCTGAAATAATGACAGGTTAGAAATTTGATGAAAAACTTTACCCTGGAAGATATCCAGCCCTAAAGGGCTTGGATATAAATCTTTAGAAATTCACCCCATCACATAGCCCTAAACAACTATGGGTGTCTCTGTTCATCAGGCCAACCGGTATGTTTTGTCTCCATGTGTTTTTAACAAGTCCAAGCATGTTCCAACTTCTAATGAGAAGAATCTTTGGGCCAAATTATCTCCCTTTTCCAGGCCATTTGTGCCACTCTGGAGACAAAATATGGCCTGAATCTGTCCATATCTGGCCAGTGTAAATGCCCCTTGCATAGGGGAATCAGAGAACTGTAATTAGCTCCCTGATGTCCCAGCTAGTGCCCTGAGGCAGATCTTAGCCACAGGAGAAAATCTAACCTTTTGAGAAAGCCAAGAAGCCTCTGAGAACTGTACCATGCTCAGTAACTGGGGCAGAAGTGGGTAGCTGGCCTCCTAGGGATACAATATTAAGTATCTTTCTATAGTTAAAAAATATATTGGTCCTGATGGAATCATAGAAATTCAACAAAGAGATGCAACAAATCCCACCAGGTCCAAGAACAAATGCAGACCTACCTCTATATCATGGCTGAGCTTCTTAACTATGCTTGTAATAGTCTGTATGTGGTTTTCCAGCAGTTGTCGTGCTGTTGCCTCCCCCTGTTGATGGCCCTTACTTCCTTGAAGATAAGAAACAATGTCATCTTTGATTCGAAAGGCCTGATCTAGGAGAACAGCTGTGGTCCTCTCCTGACTGGACACGCGGTTTTCTAGAAGATTCACTCTGTTTTCAGGAATCATGGGAATTGCAGGAAGGAAAGCTTGGCCCCTGTCCAGAAAAACACAGTACAGGGTAATGTCTGAATGAGGTGGAAGACTGGCCAGTGTACATTAGGTTTGAAATATGCTGCAAGTTACACTTTCATATTACAATAGTTACAGTAAGGTCAAAATTTGACATCAAGAGTAATGGAATAATAACAGTTTCTCCTTTTCTTGCCCTGGTTCTGTGTTATGCAAGCTCCATGATTATAATCATTCATGAAAATCCGTCTAGATGATAGAGTAATTTGACTAGCTGATAAACCTTGTAAACAAGCAGATTAATCTATTAGCAGGGCCCTACCAAATTCAAAGCCATGAAAAATGCGTCATGGACTTTGAAATCTCCTCTCCCCCTATCCTCTATACAATACAGATTTCACAGGGGATACCAGCGTTTCTCAAATTGGGGGTCCTGACCCAAAAGGGAGTTGTAGGGGGGTCGCAAGGTTATCTTAAGGGAATCATGGTATTGCCACCCTTACTTCTGTGCTCTGAAGGCAGTGTACCACCAGCAGCAGCACAGAAGTAACGGTGGCAATACTGTACCATGCCACCCTTATTTGGGTGTTTGGGTATTTATTCAATGTTGGGTGGCAGGAGACTGGTGGCTGCTGACTAAGGGCCCAGCTCTGCAGGCAGCAGCACAGAAGTAAGGGTGGCAATACCATACCGTGCCATTCTTACTTCTGTGCTGCTCCTAGTGGTGGCTCTGCCTTCAGAGCTAGGCTCCCAGCCAGCAGTCACCGCTCTCCACCTGCCCAGCTCTGAAGGCAGCACAGCAGCCAGCAGCAGCACAGAAGTAAGGTTAGCAGTACTACAACTCCCCACCCCAATAACTTTGAGATCCCCTCACAACTCCTTTTTGGGTCAGGATCCCTACAATTACACCACCATGAAATTTCAGATTTAAATAGCTGAAATCATGAAATTTACATTGTTAAAGTCCTATGACCGTGAAATTGACCAAAATGGACGATGAATTTGGTAGGGCCCTATCTATTAGCAGCACTCTATAGACTGATTGAACATAAATACCTATGGTAATAGATCAACAAGAATGTAATGGGTGTGGAGGGAGCTGATAATGAAATAGACCTGTTCTGCAGGAGAAAATATCACCATTATCACCTTATTGATTGTGGGAATAACATAACTACACTGCACAAAGTGACACGCTACTCTCGTTGTTTGGAAAGATTATTTGAGCTCTCGGGAGCCTAAACTGTTTTATTTTATCTCTTTGTACAGCACTGTGATGCTTTGGGGATAACCTAGACCAATAAGGGGTTCTGTCACTGCTGGTCCAGTAATCTTAGGGCCCTTTGTGCTGTGCAGTTCTGGTTTAATTCCTTGACACCAAGAACCACCCCACAAGCACAATGTCTCACCCATGCTCTTACCAGCTTAGTTACTCCTTGCAGGGTGACACCAACAAGTCCTGAGTCTCCCTAAATCTGTCGTCTCAAGTTCTTAACTATCACACACCCTGACTGTTCCCCCTGTGGTTCATCACCCCCACTGTGTGAAAACCAGCCCCCCAGTCACCATTTCACTTTGGGGGACACACTCCACGCAGTTTGCACAACGGAGACCTGCCTGAGGTAAAAACAAAACAAAACAAAAAAGATTTATTTAGTAGAAAAGCCAGAGATTCAGAGATGAAATAGGAAGGGAAAGCGAACATATATAGATTATAGACACAGCCTCAGACTTTACTCTTGAATATGAGATACAATCTCTTTTCTAATACAAGTTACCCACTGCCTTTGAACAGTTTCCCAGCATACCCTTTAACCATGGGGAAGATCCAGCCTTTCATGTACAGTGTCTGCCAAGTGAATGTCCCACAGTTTCTGGATGTCAAATCACAGACAAGTCTGTTTTTTAAAGGGTTTTTTTCCTTTTGTTTTTTCCCCTCTTGGTCGCTAGAGACTCATGTTTATTCAGAGTGTGGAAAACCCCTCTTGATTTGATGTGTCTTTTTATTAACTTTAGCGGGCCATGGCTGTCCTTTCTTGGGCTGGACAATGGATGGGTACTTGAAATCATTTCATATCAACAACTGGCTTGGGAGGTGTCTCTACATGTCTGATTGGTCACTATCCTGCTGTGAGATGAAGTCAAAGCTTTATGAGCACAGTTATCTATATACACAAATACATAAAACCATAGTCTGTATGCAAATCCTCTGATTATTAAAGTTTAGAACATGACGAGCTTTCATAAAAGACCTTACTCAACATGCTTTTATAGCACAATAGCATTGTATACAATCAGTTGATTCAACTGCTTATTCTTTGCGGTACAAATCCCTTGTTCTACCTCAGGGTGTCTGAGCCCTGATTGTCACAAGCTTGTAGCACACCAGGCTCAGATTACCTTAGGCCTCTCTGATGCTACTGTAATACAAATATTGAATAACAGCAATAATTTGTACATCCCCTCCATCCATTCAATGCAAACCATCAGAATGCCTTCCCAACATGAAGCCTTTTGCAGGTGCAGGTGTGTGAAAATAGAGGAGTTAGTCCCATTCATGCCCATGGACATACAAATCACAGTCTAGCAAAATAAGACATATGTGAACCTTGGACAAACATAATACATCTTCTCCAGGATGCCATACAAGGCATGGTACAATTTCGTATTTTTCTTGTTAATGTGTGGGATGGCTCAGAGAAACCTCACACCACAGAAAAGAGAGCCTATGGGCCAAGATAGCCCTGGCCTGCTACACCTGTAGCCAGTGCCCAGGCCTGGAGGGGGATGAACAGGAGAGAAGCTGGCTCAGTTCAGAACTGACTGGTGAAGAGGCAGGAGATAGTCTTGCCTCTCAACTGGAGGGGTGCCACCACTACAAGCCTGACCAACAGAACAGCTGCTGGGGGAGAAGCACTCCTGACCAGGAGAGACTATAGAGGAGACTGGGGGCGCATCCAGCAGTGAGTGAACTTTACTATTTTGACTTTCAGAACATTTTGGGGCTTACGTTCACCTTGCCCAGAGAACCTGAGGCTGTGGCAGGATGCAGCAAGTTGAGCCACTACAGACTGTTTGGACAATAGGGGTTATGCCCCAAAGTGAAAGGACATAGGTAGGAAGTAACCCAGGGCAATGGACTTGAATTCTCTATTCAGAGGAT
This sequence comes from Dermatemys mawii, assembly GCA_007922305.1. NCBI lineage: Eukaryota > Metazoa > Chordata > Testudines > Dermatemydidae > Dermatemys > Dermatemys mawii. The sequence continues at coordinate 252,283 of ML677342.1, forward strand.
CCTGCTGGTATTGCTTCCCACAGGACCCTGGGCTAGGACTTGATAGACAGGGAGGAACTACTATACCTCCTTAAGGGCTGAGGCCCAGATTCAAGTGGAGTCCAGAAGATTCCCAGCCTAAGTTCAGGAACTACGCACCCCTGCTGCCCAGCCAGAGAAACCAGGGCCCGGAAGTCAGGTATGCTAATTGCTAGGCAGCCAGCCCTTCAAACGCTGTATCACAGTGTTTTTATTTTTAAAAATGCCAGTCTGACAGCCCTGGAGACTGGAGTCTGCTGTTTATCTGCAGAACAAGTACAGCCGGGGTGGTAGCTGTTCAAGCTGTCTCTCTCTGTCCCGTCATTATGCCTCACCTGGAGTGACATCTCTTCCTCTGAGAGGGTAGTTCAGTCCTTGCATCCTCTACAGGGTGCTAATTAATGTCAATTGTAATGGTGGGTGTTCAGTTAATGTTGACACTTTTCCACTGGAAACTGGACTAACATCCCAAACTCTTTTCATATAAGACCCCCCTAACAGCCTTCAAATGGAAAACATTTCTAGTAATTACTGATGTTGACTGGGTTTGAACTGGGAACCTGGAAGCAAAACTCCTTATGTCCCATTACCAGTCCCGTGAGTCATTCAATACATCATCTTAACTTTACTCACACAGCTGCATAAAACCAAACAGAACATCAATGAAACACTGTAGTTTTAATGCAGAACTATTCCATAATACATAGTGTGGTCAGAAATGGTAGCTCTTCTGGACTTGTACAATTTGTACTTGTTCTGGTTAATGTCTCTTTTGTTAGCTTATCTTTGGCAATAAAGAAAATCAATCCAAACAAAACTTGGCCTTGGATCAAGGCTTCATTTACCTTACTATGGACAGATTCTGATATCAGGTCTGCTCCTCTAGTGACCTCTACATGTACGAGAAGTTTATTCATTTTAAAGGCCTGGCTTGTTTACAGTTCTCATTTATTGCCATAGTGAAAAATGGAGACCATGTTACATAATGGTCTTGGTGTCACTGTTCCCTCAAGGTTTTTATACTGGAGCCATCATCATGATATCTGAGCACCTATGTGGGTCCACTACTAATCTCCACACATGGAGCTCCTTTAGAGTCACCTGTGAGGAAGATTCCATTCCGTGGCCTGCTTCCGTGAAGAGCTCCCACACAAAGAATTAGTACTTGGGCTTTGCACAGGGATGGAAGGTTTTTGTGTGTGTATAGCTCTGTCTATTCACACACAAAACTGTCTTGATGCTACTGCAGATCTTCACAGAACACAACTCTATGTTGTACAATGATTGCAGTCTGGCCACCTACTTGATTACTGTTCACAGAAGAATTGTGCCAATTCTACTGCCATCCAGGATCCATTTGCTTGTGGATGTGGGAACACAGGACTATGGCCAGAGGAATTTTTTCACACACACACTGAAGTGCAACCATCTCTGAGGTGGAATGGACCAGCTATTTAGGAGCGTGCAGCAAAACTATGCAACTGTCTAGAGCTGGAAGGGAGGAAGAATATCATACCCATTTGAAATAGACTCATAGATAGGCCTAATCAAGACACTCTTATTCTTGTAAAAAGTCCCATGGGATCTTTAATTACTGCAAGTGGATCAGAACCTTGGATTTACATCTTATCCAAAAGACCACATGTATCACGTGACTCTTAATTTAACCACATGGCATAGGCACGACACTCTATAACATGGTTTAAGATGAAAACCATAATTTAATAGTAAAGAAAAATACCCAGATAGTAATCTGGAAAGAAATCAGATGAATTTTCCCTTATTGTGATCCTTGCTTTTAGATTGCTATAAATAAATGTCCTGCTATAAAAATAACTTAAAGAAAGAAGAAGAGAAGAAAGTTCAGCTGTCCTGCTCAATCAATATAGAAAATGCAAAGATGACAGTTTACTGATTGATGTGTGCCTAAGGGTAATCCACAACAAATTTTATAACCATATGGACTATAAAGATATTCTGCAACTGGCTCCTGGGCTGTGTGGACCAAAAACTATTTTACATTTCATTGTGCAGTTATGATTTAAAACCATTGCCAACCACGAAACAGCACTGGAAGTAAACATTTATTGTCAGTCACTGCTCTGTAAACGTTAAATATCAAACTGACCTCATGAGATTGTGTATGCTGTGCTTTATCAGTGGCTGCTGAACCTCAGTCACAGAAGACTGATTGCGAATCCTGCAGTGTAGGTCAGATTTATTTAAAATTTTATTTAGTTTTATAAATACATTGCCATTTCCAACAGACCATCTTGTTTAACAAAGAAAGTGGCTCCTGTTAATTATATGAAAATGAAACTCTAATAAAGTCTGTTGGCATATTGGCTGTATGACTAGAGAAAGATTCAGAGTTCCACTCACTAAATCTCAGACAGCTTGCTAGTTAGACATTAATTATTTGATATTTGGAGCTTTATTATTTCATTTAACTACCTTTCTGATGACCTATCTAGTCATTTGCCAAGAGTCTGATGGAAATTCCTCAATATGCCAAAGTGAAAACTCAAGGCTCTTTTTCCATTTCATATTTTTTTTACACTGAGATTTCCATTCTGTTCCCATTCCATTAGGAGACAGATAATGGATTGGAAGCAATGCATATTAAGATATCTTTTAACTAAGACTCTAACTATATGGGGAAATGTTTAGTCTATTTTCTGCTCTGCTGCTGGGTGGCCTAGGATAAGTCACTTCCTTGCTCTTTGACTCAGTTTTCCTAGCTGTAAAGTGGGGGACAATGTTCTTAACTTCCTTTGTAAAGCACTTTGAATGGAATGCACGATGTAAGAACTAGTTTTATTCTTATTATTTATTTTATAATGGGTAGCTGTTGAACTATGGAGTATCTGTGGAATGTGAAAGATCTATAATAATTTTATGAATATATATATCTATATATCTATGTATATATCTCTTGACTTGGTGGTTGAGTTGCTGGCTAACAGCTAATGAAAAGTTAAATTAGTCTTGGTTAACCTGGGATTACTGGAACCAATTACTAATGACTAGAGACAGTCCTGACTATTGATAGTTAAACATACAATTGAGGTGATAACTTGAAGTTTATCTCACCTAATAGGGAACTAGGACCTGACAGGTTCTGCAGGGAAAGGGCGTTAAGAAAGACACAAACTTGAATCTCAAGACATTTTTGTGTGGGAACTCTAAAACAGAGTCTGGAAGCAGTTAAAAATGACCCACTGATGAGTCAGAGGAGATAGTTTGCAGAAAAGCAGGCTGGAACTTGATCCCCAGAAAAATGAAGGGAGGAGCAAATGCTAAGTTTAGATAAGACAATGTGTGTTTTTGCTTTTGTTGTGATAACCTTTTTATCTCTACTTGTTATATTCAGTGGATATATAGCACTTTGTATTGAACAAGCTGCATTCTCAAACTGGTCACAGCTCCTGGAGAGAAGTAAATGGCATGGATCAAAAAGCCAGCTGGTATTGTCAAAGTACTAAGGTTGGTAAACTGGGATGCTGAAGCCTAATGATCCCATCTAAAAGTGGGGTGAAATGTGGAATTCCGTGCTGGGTGAAGTGCAAATGTAGGCCTCTCACTTGAAAGAGGTGACCATTGGGAGCCAGAGAAAGGTGAAATGTACAGCTCACCCCTGAACCATATCAGTATTATTCTGCTGTTACTAATTATGTAGCATTGCATGCTAGAACCATGCTGGGTAGATGGCTGAACAGCTTCAAAAGAACAAGCCGTGAATCAGCAGTATAACACACACAAAAAATCTATTTCCCTCTTCTATCAGGATTGCTGTTTTAATTCCCTCATTAAGGGCCTGAGTCTGCAAGAAGTTTGAGGCCTTCAGCTCCCTTGCAAGATAGAACATTAGACTCTCTCACTTTGCCCTTCTCAAGTAGTGCCATATTCCACTGACTGGTTCTGTCTGAACAGGGAAAACTATAACAAAGTAACCAATGCCTCCACCAACCAGACCCCCTTCTTTGCTAAGACTATAATGTAAGAACATAAGAATGGCCATAGTGGGTCATTTAATAGAACCAATGTGAAGAAACAGTAAAGGAGGAGACTGAATTCTGTTTTATATAGGTTCTTATACTATGCTCACTGTAGTATCTAACCACCTTCCATAATGCATGAAACAATGCGATTAACTTCTGTCACATGTTTGTTCTGTCATCTTCACAGAGGGAATAGTGTGTGCAGTGTAGTATCTTGTTTTGAAAGGAGGCATGTGATGAAGGGGGCGTTTTATTTAAATATATCTGTTGCTCTGTGTTTATGTCAGAGGAGGCAAGGTCAACAAATTCACCTTGGATTTGGAGTGGAAAGTGGTGGGCTTGTGATTGTTCTTAGTTCTTGGGGAAGTTCATTCCACACTCTCAGACCATCCCCACAGAAAGTTCTGTCTCCTGCACAGGTGACCATTACTCTTGTTTTGACAGTTCCATTGTGCCAGAGGAACGGAATTGTCAACCACAACCCTCAAGCACAGAACTTTCGGCATCTTTTAAATATCTTGGGCTCAAGTCATGGAGCACTTTGAAGATATGGAGTAAAACTTTGAACTAGATTTGAAAGTCTATTGGAAGCCAGCATAGAAAGCTTGTATGTGCTTGTGGCAGCCTGTTTTGCTGAGGAGATGCACTGCAGCATTCTCTATTAGTAAGAGTTTCCTAAATGCTGAAGGCTTCATGCCCCAGTAGACTGCATTGCTGTAATCCATCCACAAGGTGACAAAGGTATGAATAACTGAGGCCAGGCCTTCACCTGCCAGGATAGGAGAGAGTCTTCGAGTCAAGTAGAGATGTCAGTAGCATCTGTGTGTAATCCTTTCTATCTGAGAGCTCAGCACAGGTGAGGAATCTGCAAGTAATACTATACCATGGAGTGTATTGATCAAACAGACTGTACTGTAGCTGCAAGCTCTTAAAAATACTTTCCTCTGCCTACCAGCATCACCTCGTCTAACTGGTTCAAAGAGCAGGCAACAGCAAATTGCGTGATCACCTTGGACATATGAATTCAGGAATGCACTCTAGGTCCAAAGGCACAGGCTAGTGAAAAATTATGTTTATTATAAAAGAAATATATGCCTTCCTGCGGTATCAGGAGGAAATTGGGACAGTAAAATTAGGTGAAGAGGAAAGATGTCAGAAGATCAGCTATACTGCTCTTCTACATCAGTTAGGAATCTGAGAGATCTCTAGAAAGTACTCAGTAGTTTTGCCCCACCCTCTCTGGCATCATAGACATGATGTCATTGAAGGAGTACAAATGCCAAAATGTACTTCTGTGATCCCAAACACAGCTGATCAATTAAGATCACATAGCTTCGCATACAGAATACCTTTAAGAAAAACAATGGAAAAACTGAGACATTTTCTACTGGGAACAATTCTGCTAATACGTTATATTCTGGATTTCTTCCTTTATTTTCACAAAAACAAGCTTATTGTTTAATTAGAATTCCTCTGCTCCTGCTATTTATTTTCTAACTGAACTAAAAATTATTCTTCAGTGACATTGTAATCATTTCCACAACAGTCAGATATGATGTAATTGTAGAATTCTGACAATTCTAACTTGAGCCAACCAATTTTGAAGAAAAAATTAACACAAGAACGCAAGTAAATTCATGAGAGGAATATTTATAGATGTAATACTAGGGGTAGTTAATCAATTTTACATTACTTCAAGGCTTTTTCTCATTTCTGCAGAAAGGAATAATTTAGCATGATGGTACTTCACAGTCATGAGCAATAAACATGCTCCTTATATTTAACTCCTGTGAACCTTGAATGTTCAGTCTAGAAGCAAATACATCCTCATTTCTCTGTATATTAAACAGAAAGCAATGTAGGATATGGTTTGAAGGGGACCTCTTAATTTTTACTGGCGAAACAATTGATGAGGAGGACACATTTGATATCCAACCTGTGACGGAATCAGACCAGAAGGATACAGGAGAGTGCTGGAAGGCAGGTACATTAGTCTCAGGGTGTGCAGGTCCCTGTTCCCTGGATAGCCAAACAAAGGCTACTCCAGGCCAATCAAGACACCTGGGGCCAATTAAGAACCTTCTAGAAAGGAGTAGAAACAGCTAGCCTGATTGGGACACCTGAAGCCAATCAGGGACTGGATGAAACCAGATAAAAACCTCCCAGTTAGTCAGGTGGGCTGTGGGTGTCAGGAGCTGTGGAAGGAAGTTATGCTGTTGGTGAGACTGAGTGGTGGACAACATATCATACAGAAGGAAGGAGGCCCTGAGGTAACGGTGAAGTGGAGTTTGAAGAAGCGGGGACTGCTGTGGGGAAGTAGCCCAGGGAATTGTATTGTGTTTTGTGGATAAAAGGTCAGCCATCTTAGCTGATACTATTAGGGTCCCTGGGCTGGAGCCCAGAGTAGAGGGCGAGCCTGGGCTCCCCCCTTTCTGCCTCCCCTAATTAGTCTCTGAGATTGGGAGACAATAGAGACTGTGCCAGGAAGGATAGCTTCTCCTCACTGGTTTGTGATGAAAATGGCTTAATAGGCTGTGACCTTGTCTCCAGAGAGAGAAGGGCTCCGTGGAGGGTCACAGTAGGCCGCCGAAGCTAGTGAAAATCCGCCAGGAAACGCAGGATCCACGAAGATAAGGTGAGAGTTTTGTCACAAACCATAAAACACGTTATGAGCATGAACTATCCATTGCCTTGACCTCCAAACTGGTGTAATTAACAGTACCACATAACATTTGATTTTCCAATGATTCCCTCTTACTTCTTGTGTAGTTTAATCCTTGTTAAAACCTAGAATTACAGTGATTTCCTACTGGCCAAGTGTTGGGTCACTGCAGAGCTTTGCATTCTCTCTGCCATAAGCTTTAGCATGTTATGGAAAGAGAGCTCCAAACTCTGCAATCCTCGGTGATGGGAAACAGGGTTTGAATGATTTAGGCAGTGCAGCTCTGTGGTGGACATTCTACTGGGAAGGGCATTGTGAGGACCACTGCTGCCTTTCCACATGAGTGAATTCCTCTTCCAGCCCAGCTGCTTTGCAGGCACAGTGATGGGAGAATGAAAATTGTACTTCTCTGCTAGGGTTGCCAGTTGTCCAGTTTTCAACTGGAACACCAGTCAAAAAGGAATCTTGGCAGCTCCGGTCAATACTGCCGACTGGGCCATTAAAAGTTTGATTGGAGGCACATCTAGGCTAAGGGAGGCTCCCCCATTTGGCTTCTACGTGAAGGTGCAGCCAGGTGGCTCTGTGTGCTGCCCCTGCCTCAAGTGCCAATTTCACAGATCTAATTGGCCACGGTTCCCAGCCAATAGGAGCTGTAGGAATGGCACCTGTGGACAAGGCAGCATGCAGAGCCTCTGGCCACACCTCTGCGTAGCAGTCAGAGGGGGGACATGCCACTGCTCCTGGGAGCTGCCTGAGGTAACCACTTTCCAGAGCCTGCACTACTGATCCCCTCCAACCTCCTGCCCCAGCTCTGATGCCCCCTGCCCTCCAAATGCCTCCATCCCAGCCTGGAGCGCCCTCCTGCATCCCAAACCCCTCATCCCTGGTCCCACCCCAGACCCCACATCCCCAGCCGGAGTCCTCATCCCTTCCTGCATTCCAACTCACTGCCTCATCCCAGAGCCCCCTCCTGCACCATGACCTCCTCATTTCTGGCCCCCTTCCAGAGCCTGCAACACCCCCTGCCTCCCGCCGCAATCCCTGGATCCAGCCCTGTGAAAGTGAGTGAGTGAGGATGGGGAGAGCGAGCAACAGAGGGGAGGGGATGAAGGGGGCAGTCCTCGGAGGAGGGATGGAGCAGGGAGCAGGGCAAGGTGTTCAGTTTTGTGAGAATAGAAAGTTGGCAATGCAACCCTCTGTACTTGGAAAGGCAAAGCTGCACTTGGAACTGAACCAAAATCTTTCATCAGAGTGTGGCTCACTAACCATAGGGTCAGCCTACTTAACACATTGTTACTGGTACTGTAGTATTAAAGTGCAAAATATGCAGTACAAGGCTAAAAAGAAAGCTTAGTACAATGCTTAAAAAATAAAGATATTCCTTATAAAGTCTGAAAAATAGAATCTGTCACTCAGTTGTTGCATGTCTGAGTTTACTCACAATGAGAAATCGTAAATCATTTATCCCGTCTGGCTTTTTGAAATCTATATTGGGGTAGGATTTAAATGATAACCTAGTGGTAGCTTGCCAATGACCTTGCATCCTGAAAATTGTTTTTTAAGAGAAAGTCTATAGTTTGTACTTTTGATTTAGTCTTGCATTTACTTCATGTCAGCAATGATTACTTCATTTCTATTAATTTTAAATGGCTCTAGCTCTGTTCTGAGATTCAAGGACCATTTCCTGTTATATGCCAGAGGAGGAGGGTTCATACAGAAATTATTGTGCACAATCAAGTGTGCTCAGAATCATTTACGAGGCAGGCACAATGCCTCCAGGAAAGTTCACAGCAGTGGTTTCTGCTTTCCCATTACTTGGATGCAGTGTGCACTCCTCCTTACTCCAGCCTACTTCTGCTGGCTGATGTGCCACCTATGGTAACTTCCTTCAATATTCTAGATAAGCCTGATTGAATTATACTAAGCCTCTTGAATCAAGTTTAAGTGTTTGAGGAGTTAATTCATATAAAATGCAAAAATTATGTATTATTTTGGGATTGTGTGTAATTTCTCTAGAAGGAAGACAATCAATGTAAACATTGGGAAATGTTATGAGCTCCAAAAGATTATTTTAACCCATGTGCCAAACGAACCAAATGAAGTGGGCTTTCTAGGAAATACCTGGAAGGAGGTGAATGCAGATTACCATGCTCAGATAAGCAAAGACCCAACCTTTTGAAGCTTCACCCTGAATAGGGGACCATTGTCTGGCTGACTATCTATTCCTAGTCTCTAGATCAAAGACCCAAACTGTATAAATATGCAACTCATGGGTGTGCTTGTTCTAAGCTAACAGCTGTTGTGAACTTGTGACTACAGAAAAAAAAATCCTTGGTGGAGTTTGAGGGACTGCTCAACTGTCAGAGTCCTTGTTGGATCTAGAGGTGATCCCTGGTAAGCTTATTAGCGTGCAAGTAGATTCTTCTGTTTTAATGTTTTGTCTGTAATGCTTTCACCGTAAGAATAAATCTGCTTGCCTAGAAAAGACTAGGTGGTAACTTGTACCCATGGGTAATTATTACACTGTTTATAGCTGCTGAGGAGAAAAGCAAAGGAGGCTTTCTTGGAGCAATTGAGAAAAAGGGGCAATATGAGGCTATTGAGAAAAAGACTAATATCATTATGGGGTATGTTAACAGGAGTGTAACATGTATGACACAAAAGGGAGTTGTCTCACTCGACTTGACATTGGTGAGGCCTCAGCTGGAGGATTGTGTTCAATTCTAGGTGCCGCATTTTGGGAAAGATGTGGACAAATTGCAGACAGTTCAGAGGAGACCAACAAAAATGATAAAAGGTTTAGATTATTTGACCTATGAGGAAAGGGAAAGGAAACTGGGCATGATTAGTCTTGAAAAAAGAAGACTGACTATAGACCTGATAAAACTCTTTATATATGTTAAGGGCTGTGTGCCGCGGTGTATGAGGTTGTTTGAGGCCCTTTGCTGGAGGCCTTGTGAGCCTACCACACCATGCCCAGGAAAGAGCAGTAGAGGTGTGTCCTCCAGGCTGCCCAAAGAGGCTGCAGGGAAGCAGCCAATCAGGGCCCAGCAAACTCACGTAAAAAGAGCTGCTGGACAAAGCAGATTAGTTGCTAGCTGGAGCCAAGGGAGGAAGGATGGTGCTCCTGGATAGGTGTAGGAGTTGCAGTACCTGGACAGAGGCACAAAGAAGTGCTCCTGGCTGATGACTGGGGCTCAAGCAAGACTTCAGCCCTGAGGTAAAAGTGAAGTTGAAAATTCTGGGCCTAAGAAAAGAAGTGGCCCTTGGAAATGCAGCAGCAAGTTAAAAGAAAGCAGCTAGGTTGGGGCCCTGAGTAGTGGGCAGGCCTGGGTTTCTCCCACCAGCCACAGGTGGAGTGGCCTAAGCCCAGAGAAGGGGCAGAGGATTTCAAAGAGAGACAGTATTTATCTGAACTGTTTTGACTGTATACCCACAGAGGATGTGTGACTCAGCTCTTACTGAAAACTTGCTCAAAAAGTTTAATTATCAACAGGAATCACAGTAAGTGAAGCAAAGCCGAGAGAGTGCAGATGCAGACACATTTGGCTGGCAGGGGCATTCACATGTGGTGAGTGGCCTCGTCACAGGCTGTTATAAAGAAGATGGTAATCAATTATTCTGTGTCCACTGGAGGTAGGAGAAGAAGTAATGGGCTTAATCTGCAGCAAGGGACATTTTTATTATATATTAGGAAAATTTTCTCACTATAAGTATGGTAATACTCTGGGAGGTTGTGGAATCCTCTTCACTGGAAGATTTAAAAGCAGGTGAGACAAACCTGGCACAAATGATCTAGCTTTACTTGGACATGCCTCAGACCAGAGGGCTAGATTCTGACTTCATGAGGTTTCTTCCAGTTCTACACTTCTATGATTTTATATCTTCCAGTTATTCACATATTCAGAATTCTATTATGAAGTCTAATATATCTTACTTTCAAAAGTGTGGCAAGCCAGCACTTGGGTAGAGACATGGACCATGGACGCAACCAGTTGAGTGATTTTATTCCATTCTGAAGAAATTGGTATGATACAGTACAGATAATACATGCAATAGAAACTGAGTGATACATAGCAATAGTTCTCTTCCTTTCTTCAATTCAAGGTCCAACCTATGTTGCCCCCAGATTAAGTACCATTGATGTATAGCACAAATCACAATTAGAAAGTACATACCAATAAATCTACATTGTTCTCTGTATGCCACAGCAGTGGTAATAAGTACAAGAGAGTGAACTGTGCTTTATGTCTGGGACTCTGCAATCCATTAAATAATCACTTGATTGGAATAAATTGCCAATCAAGTTGTGGTAATAGTTGTGATTTTTAAGTAATTGCAGACTTACTTGTCAGGGTAGTTAACCAACTCAGTGGAGTTCTCTGACATTTTTGCTTGAAGAAAATCTTATCTAAAGCAAAGGTTAAAGTGTTTATTTGTGGTTTCCATGCACGTGCCTCAAATTAGTTTATAATCTATACAGTCCATATTTACAGGACAGGGCTTCATACATATATATTTCATAGACACAGCAAGCATTCCAAAAGCTATAGCAGAATCAGAAGAGAATTGATCAGTTTCTGATTTCTATTCAGGGAGAGTAAAAGACTGGAATTTGACTGTATTTGATCAGCAGATAATTCCCTAGAAAAGGGAAACACAGACACAAAGTCAGGAGAGCCGACTCCCATACCAGTGTCATCCTCTGTCCCAAAAGAAGGGACATATCAGAGCAAGTCGGGAAGGGGACATGGCAGAGCTCAGCTCTATCATGATCCTCCACTGGTCTTTGGTCCCTCAGTGGCCAGTAGTGCAAGTTAGAGCAGCTTACTTGCACCAAAGTCAGGTGTATGCTCATAGCCCATAGGATGAGGGAATATGTGAAATACCTGTTGTATAAGGTGTGATAGTCCCAGGCCAGTTGGCTTTGGCAAAGTAGTAGAAGGCAGGTATACTGGCCAGTGGATTAACAGTTTTCTGTTCCCTGATTGACCAGAGCAGGGGTTGCTCCAGGCTAGGGTTCTTACATGACTCCAATTAGCCTGCAGAGTCAGTTGAAGCCATTAGGCTAATGAGAACACCTGACTCCAATTAACCTGCAAAGAGTCAGGTGAGGCCATTAAGGTAATGTGAACACCTGATTCTAATTAAGACCTTTCTGATACTATAAAAAGGCTCACTCCAGTCAGGCTGAGGAGAGCCAGGGAGCCAGAGGAGAAGAAGTGCTGCTGAAGGGCTGAATAATGAAGACACCTTCAAGCTATTGGTAAGAGAGCCCTAAGGTAAGGGTGAAGAACAGAGAAGTGGGAGAGCTGTGCGGAAATAACCCAGGGAAACATAGCAACTCTAGCAGTGAAAGGTCAGCTGCCAACGGCTGCTGGGCCAGAACCCGGAGTAGAGGGTGGGCATTGGTTCCCCGAAACCTGCCACAACACTTTCTTGGAGGGGAAGACAGGCCTCTTTAGGACAGGAGGCTAAACTGTTCTGTAATAAGCCCGTAGGGACAGTAGAGACTGTGGGAGTTCTCTCACCAACCTCTTTGCTGGCTTATGAAGAAAAGGGCTCAGTAGACTGTAACCCTGGCCCTAGAGAGAGAAGGGCTATGTGGAGGATCGCAATGAGCCTCTGAGGCTAGCACAAACCACCTGGAAGTGCAGGACCCACAGGGACAAGGTCAGAGCTCTTCCACAAAGGATATAGAGTGTAGCTGAAGCTTTCCACACAGGGACTGGGTGTGAACTGCAGGTCACAGTGAACAACAGGCTCTGGGTTCTGTTTAGTAAGAGTTACGTAATCTCTAACTACAAATACCTTGGCTGTTAATACGGGTTCTCATTGCTTTAATCAAAAGAGCATGATAATTAGAGTCTTGACACCACACTGTCTTACACATATTGCCCTGAGCTGAGTGAAGTTTAGACATAGAGGAGAGTCTGGCCCTACCTTTCACAATTGTGACATGGTGAGACTGGATCTTCTAGACCCAAAGGTGACTAACAAGAGGATTCATGAATATTTCTCAAGAGTAAAATTGAATTTGTTTTCACTGCCAAGCAGCAAATAACTTCCTATTCGGATAAAGTGTTTAGGACTAAGCGTTGTCATCTGATACGTCTATACTGATATAGTACTGGCATGTATCCCTGGGCATTCACATTAAGACTTATTCCATCCTAAAATTGTTCCTTATAACTACCAACATATAAAGGGAGTGAAAATTTGTAAAATGGTTTATTCTTAGTTTTTACATATGATCTAGGATCTGTCTCTACTTTTGCGCATAGTACAGCATTAAGCTCATTGTCAGTGCTAAACAGATTGTCATAAAGAGCTATACATGAACAAAAATGGGATCATAAAACAGTCATAGAATTATATACATAAGACAGAAGGAAAGCACTTTTGTTATTAAGCATTTATTACAAGAGTGCACAAATAAAATACATATAATTCCATCCAAGACTACATTAAAATAAGGAACTAAAGATTATAAATTTAATCCCTCAAAAGTCAGGAAATGGATAAATAAAGGGCTTCCTGTTCTACCTCAAACTCAGGAAGAGAAGTATGTCTGTTCATCAAGCAGTGGATGTCCTGCTTTGCATTAAATGCTGGGACAGTTGCCCCCATTCTAAAAGATGCTTAGAATTAGCATCTGTTTCCCTGGAGATGCTGTGATGTCATCTTTCTGGTTCCATCGCACATAGCTGAAACTCTGAAGTTCAGTGAGTAAAGCACAAGACCAGTTACAGAATTTTTAACCAACTGGATTGCATTACATACCCATAAACAGATCCCATTGATGGGCTGAATTCCTTCAGATAGCACATTGCACCTCCTTAAAATGAGCTGATCAGAAATACCCTGTGATCTAGCTATATTTTTGTGAGGAGGTGAAGTTAGTTTTTTATTTAGTGCTTATTGCATTGCTCTTTAACTGTGTTTCTCAAATAGAAATAGAACAGCTCTTAGACACAAACAGAAAAAATGTAACCCAACTGATAAAGATGCTTAGTAATAATTTAAAGATGTGTGCACACACATACTCACACAGGACAAATTCTGCTCTCAGTAAATCCAGATGCAATTTTATCAAAGTCAATGAGATTGCACACACTGCAACCCTGTCATCATAGTGACAGAACAGATGGATTCCCAAGAGTTATTTTGAATGCAAAACCCTTTTTCTAATGTTAGTAGATATTTAATCATATTGTAGCAGATAGCTATACACAACATCTGCTTGTTTGCAGTTAATTGTTTGCATTGTATCACCTTATTTACTGTGCATGTGACTTAATGGAAATGCTATGACTGAGAAACAATTTTTCATTAACAATTTCTGTAAGAAATAACTGAAATAATATGGCATACATATAACCATAACACAGACAAGATAAATTATCTTATAATGAAGGAAAAATAATGTGAAAAAATATTATATTAGCAAGATATTATAATTGCATACTTTGACCTTGTTATAGACATTACACCAAGATAACCAAACAACTTTCTACTAGATGGACACTGAAAAACACTGTAATTGTCCTATTTGATGTTAGCTACTGTAAGTGTTTGGAAGGCCAGTGAGTCCAGCATTGAAAGTACATTCTCTGTGTAGATATCGTACTTTACCTTGCAGCTGACATTTTCTTTGTTCTTCTTTTTAACTCTTTAAATTGTTTCCATTAATTGCCTCAGGCCCACAGAACATGGGGGAACAAGGAAACAGCTATACTCTCCGAAACACACATTCCCCATACTGTCATCAGTTCATCTGCAAGTTCTCGGGCAGTTCAGAAAAACGGCAAACTAGCCAGGAATACCTGCTGGTAAACGCTCTACAATTCTGCACATTTCTTGCAGCAGTGACAGTATTTTGAAATGAAGATAAAATCAGAAAAGGCTGTTGAACTTGCAGAAGACACAGGAGTCACAAGTTCCTTGAGTCTCTTGGCACTGTTGCTGATACACTTGTGTTTACTCTTGTTTCTAGGTAACCAACATGCCTGTTCAGATAAGGAAGTGTACCGGAAAATGAGCTGCTGTATTTGTCTTATGCTGATAGTCATTGATGAGGATTCTGAAGAATAACATTGAAGGATCTCGCGTGCTTTTTGTGGGAGGATGCCCTGGATTTCGGGAGAGAGCACAGGGAACCTCGGCCCTCTTGCAGCAGTGCAGGCATCAGGCCAAGTAGTAACACAAGTGTTCAGTGAGGATTGCACTGGGCATAGAGGGTGTCACAGTGCTGTGGTGAAATAGGAGAGAAAAGTTTAACTGAGGTGCAGATCATACAAGATTAAGATTGGAAGAGACCTCAGGAGGTCATCTAGTCCACCCCCTGCTCAAAGTAGGACCAACCCCAACTAAATCATCCCAGCCAGGGCTTTGTCAAATGGGTCTTAAAAACTTATAAGGGTAGAGATTTCACTACCTCACTAGGTAACCATTCCAGTGCTTCATCACCCTCCTAGTGAAATAGTTTTTCCTAATATTCAACCTAGACCTCCCCCACTGCAACTTGAGACCATTGCTTCTTGTTCTGTCATCTGCCACCACTGAGAACAGCCGAGCTCCATTCTCTCTGGAACCTGCTTCAGGTAGTTTGAAAACTGCTATCAAATCCCACCTCACTCTTCTCTTCTGCAGACTAAATAAGCCCAGTTCCCTCAGCCTCTCCTCAGAAGTCATATGCTTCAGCCCCCTAATAATTTTTGTTGCCCTCCACGGGACTCTCTCCAACAACAACCCTGTAGTCTGTTGCCTTAAAGGGAGGAAAAGGTAACTCTTAGAAAAAATCAGGTGTGGTAGAGGGAAAGAAAACGAGTACCCCTTTTTCTCAGATATGCAGCTATGACCCATTCTGGTATGTCAGGGGACCCCCAGGGGACCAATACCACAGGTACATGTACACACTTAGTAATAAGTTAGTGTGTGTATGTATTTGAGCCATTATATATTTTTATTTATAGATATTCTTTGACCATTTAATGATCTTGTACGTAGGTGGAATCCAGTTCTGTTTAAATAAATCCCCATTATGTTATTTATTTTGACAACCCATTGTATTAGCTTGGCAATCATTAAATAACCTTTTATCATAGTGCAACATCCCTTTTCCCCTTCCTCCCCACAGGTCTTTCCTGCTGGCTTAACTATAAACCACTGTGTTAGACCATTACTAAATCTTGGTTGATGGTGTGGGATGGGGTAACCATTGGACACATTTCAAATTATAACACTAAAGCCCTACTCTGAGAGGTCTGTTTACAGATAGCTATAAAATAAGAGAACCAAACTGACTATGCCTTTCCACAGCAGTAAATTCATCTGGAGGCTGTAAGTGTTTTGCTTGCATTATGTAATGTTCATAGACTTGACAATATCTGTTGGAGCAGAAGCAATGCAAAATGACAATTATTACTTTCTGGCTTTTTATTGTTGCTGCTGTAAATGGAGAATGACTATAGAATCTTTACAAACATATACCAAAAAGCAATAGCTGAATGTAGAATAAAAAATAAAAAGTCCTTGTGGAATATAGCAGATGAGAAGAAACATCTGTGGGTGATAATAAACAATATTGTATCTTGATAAAAATGGAATAGATTAAAAAAAGCTGTAAGTCATTCTGTGGCGTTGTAAAAATAATATCATACAAGTGGTAATTGGACAAACCCACCAGTACAACCAAAATTGCACCAAAAATGAACATATGGGACCTGATTTTTCAGGTCTACTCTAGAACCTTTGCTTCAGTTGCACAAAAGAGGCTGTAAAACAAGCTTTGCCAACTACCCAGAGGCTCCCCCTAATATAAGGGAGAATCTGAGAATGACATAGAGGCCATATAGCACCATCTTTCTTACAGCCTTCCAGCACATGGCCTGGGAAACAATGTTGTGGCTGAGGCACGTCTGTAGAGCCTTGTGCGGATACAAAATTTGTTTCTGTACCTGATCTGCAAACGTGGTCCATGGATATTTGTATCTGCATCTGCAGGTGCGGAGATCCATGGATATAAAGCATATTTCCCCAGATTTGAGACTTTACACATCTGTGCTGACTATTTCTGTCTGCCAGAACAGCCACTAGGTGCCACTCATAATCAGACATAATATTTTACTTCTGGATCCAACTTCTATTGAAGCCAATGAAAGATTTGCTGCTAATCTGTTGGGCTTTTTTACTAATGAACAGAAAAAGATTTGGCTGAAGAGATCACTAAGGATCAGGGGCAAGTTGTATAATGTTAGCAGAACCACTATCTCACCAGCCCAACTCTTTCTCCATCCATTCCCTAAATGACTTCTCCATAACTCAGACTATGGAATTGTGCTTCACTAGCATGTGGTATAGCCCTTCTGTAAACCTTCCTGGTATCCTGCTTGCCTAACCTAAACAGTTTTGCTATGTCCCTCTTTGCAGCATTCCATTCAGGGTCCTCCATACCCATCATTTTTTTTCCTTAGTGAAAAGTCTGCATAGTACTAGCAGTTTATGTCAAATGGCCTTACCATAACATACATGGAAGTATTCAATCAATAATGAAAAACAGTAATTACAATGAAAACCAGGGCAGTCAGTTTCTTGCAAATTTCACCATCCCCTCAATTTCAAACCTCCCTTATCTCTGTACCTAGAAATTTGTTTTCTTGTTATATGTGGATAACTGCTCTCAGTTTATCTTTCTTTCCATTATGGAGTAGAGATTCTAGTTATTGTCAGTTAGTTCAGATGGTTCAATCCAGAGCAGTAGTCCTTAGTTGATCTCTAAGATCTTGTCTGCACTGGAAAAAATGGAACCTGTAACTCATTACCAGGGTCTACTAGTGCAGTTCTTCTACAGTGAAACCTATAGTGTAAGTAAGGCATGTTTTTTATCACCATATCATCTGACATCTGTCTGTTTATACTAGATTTTCCATCATTGCTACTCTTAGTGGTGCTACACTGGTTGACTCTGATAGCCTGTTAATTTTCCCTTTTTTTTCAGTGTAGATGCAGCCCAGTAAACTGGAGAACTAGTTCTCCAGGAGATGTGAAAAGTCCTCTGTACAATCTATACCACAATAGTTTAGAGCTTGATTTTTCTCCATACCCTGTCTCTCTTCTAGAGATCTCATGTCCATAATTTCAAATATGATGACTCACAAGGACCTACCTAGTGAACAGATATCCCAGATACTTCTCTCTCCAATACTCAGTATCAACTGCTGGTAGCAAGGGGACATTTTGGAGGAAAAGACACTAATCAGCTCTTCCTGATTGTCTGTGGCAATAAGGCACTGTTTAATCTATAAATTAAATTGCGAGTTAGATATGATCAGTAACTCATCCCCACATTCAGTCCCAAATCTTACAGGGAATATTTATAACTACATCCATCAACCCATAAGGCAGAACAAAGGAAAATCTTTTTTCTTAAATGTACATAACATATTTTTAGAGTTAAGCAATATTTTAAACAAAGTAGATAAAACATTTTCTTCTTTTCCTAACTTCTGAAAACTTGAATTCAAGACTCTGTTTGCACTTCTACAGCTGGTGAAAGTCCCAATCATGCAATCCTTAGTCAGGAAAAACTTCCATTGAACTCCTTTAACTGCAGCTGCATCCTATACAGATGCAGCAATTGGGGGTGGGAGGGGGTATGGTCAGAGACATGGGGAGGAGTCAACCACGGATGATGATTGCCTTTCATTAGAGCAACTCTAAAAATAAAGCATCAAAGCATAAGTTTTTATTTATTGTCACGAGAGAAAATACAGATTGAACATCATTCTTTGCCTGTCTGTAGGGAATGCATATGCTGCCTGTCCATGAGTCTGTCCCTCTCTGCCCATGTGGCACTTTCACTGTTGTAAGTTATAAAAAGCTGCTTGTAGAATAGATATTTTTTAAAAAAGGAAAAATAATCTGAATGTATTCTGAGCATTTTAGTTGCCCAGTTCTATGGTAAGTAAAACCCAGTGAATAACAGTGAAGACAATTTAAGTGCTAGTGGAAGGCTAACTTTTGACCAATTGAGAGAACTCCATATTGAAGACTGACTACATTAGAAGCTAATACTGTCATAGGTGTATTCTGGTCTTGTGACAAGAAAGAATACTATGAACTGCAAGGGTACAGGCCTTCTGTGCAATTGGTCCTGGCTTCACACAGATCCTGATGTCTTTATGTCCATCCAGCAGGTTTGGAAAATATTTGTAACAACCTAACGAGAGAAATGCTGACTGGGCATTCCAAATTGGTCTGAACCCAAGAAAAGTGAACCATTCTAGCAATAAAAATAACCTTATTTAAGGAACTGGGTTTCCTTCAAGATTAAAAATCTTTATCACTCAAAGCAAGTGGCAGAAATTCCTTTCCCAGACAGATGTAAGAGAAAAGGACTGAAGCTGACTACATATTGGACCATAAAGCTTCAGACAGTGGTGTGACTGCTCTTATGATTTTTATTGCAAGTCTCGTGATTGTTTAATGCATTATTCTGCAAGCCCCTGCTGCTGGAATCATGATGTTGGATTAGAATTGATATATTTTTTTTATGTGATTACTAGCTTGGTTGATAAAGATAATAGTGTTGATGTAATATATGTAGACTTCTAAAAGTTGTTTGACCAATGTACTTGCATGACATTTTGATTAAAAAATCTAGAATGATATAAAATAAAACATGGGACACATTAAATGGATTAAAAACTGGATAATAATAGGTCTCAAAATGTACCTGTAAATGAGAAATCATCACCAAGCCGTGAGGCCTTGAGGATGTTTGTAGTGGGGTCTTGCAGAGATCAGTTCTTGATCCTGTTTTTACATTTTTATCAGTGACGTGGCAAATAAAATATAAAATCATCACTGGTTAGTTTGCAAATGACACAAAAATTGAGGGAGTTCTAAATAATGAAGTGGAGAGGACACTGATTCACAGATATCTGGATCACTTGATAAACTGGGCGCAAACAAACAATATGCATTTTAATATGGCTAAAAGTAAATGTATAGATCTAGAAACAAAGATTATAGCCGCACTTACAGGATGGGGGACTCCATCCTGGGAAGCAGTGACTCTGAAAAAGATTTGGGGGTCATGGTGAATAATCAGCTAATGTAATCCTTGGATTCATAAACAGGGGGATGTTGTGTAGGAGTAGAAAGGTTATTTTACTTCTGTATTTGGCATTGGTATGACTGCTGCTGGAATACTGAGTCCATTTCTGGGGCCCACAATTCAAGAAGAAAGTTGATAAATTGGAAAGGTTTCAGAGAAGAGCATGAGAATGATTAAAGGATTAGTAAACACAGCTTATAGTGATAAACTCAAAGAGCTCAATTTATTTAGCAAAGAGAAGTTTAAGGGGTGATTTGATTACAGTCTGAATATCTACATAGTGGGCAGATATTTAATAAAGGGCTCTTAAATTTACCAGAGAAAGGTATAACACAATCTAGTGGCTGGAAGGGGAAGCTAGACAAATTCAGACTAGAGATAAAGCATAAATTTTTGACCAGTGAGGGTAATTAACCATTGGCACAATTTACCAAGGATCATAGTGGATTCTTCCTCACTATGGCAATTTTAAGATCAAGATTAGATTCTTTTCTAAAAGATATGCTCTAGGAATTATTTTGAGGAAGTTCCACGGTCAGTGTTATAGAGGAGGTCAAACTAGATCAGCATTTCTCAACCTATTTACCCTTGTGGGCTACATATGCAGCTCTCTGTTGGTCATATGGGCCACATCCACACAATATATATGCTACCTATATGGCCCTGGATGTCACATGGGCCACAGCTGTGTGCTGATTGGGCCATAAGCAGGACATGAGTTGAAAACCACCAGATTAAGTGATCACAATGGTCCTTTTTTGGCCTTGGAATTAAGGATATGTCTACACTGTAGATGAAAACTCAAGGCTGGTCTGTGCCAGCTGACTTAGGCTAAGGGGCTGTTTAATTGCAGTGTAGACATTTAGACTTGGGCTGGAGCCTGAGATGGAAGGGTCCCAGCCCTGCAAGAATGAGTCAGCTGACATGGCACAGGTGTCTATCTGTAGAGATACCCTGTGAATCTCAACTTTCATTTGTAAAAGAGTACGTTTCTAGGCCTCTTGGTTGCAGAGAAAAGCTTAAAAATGTGGAAAGAGTTCAGCAAAAGGCTCAAGAACCAGAAAGGCAAATAAAAAGAAATCATCATTTATCATCATCGTTTTGGTGGGCTAGACTTGCTATTTTTGAACATTTGGAACTGGGACTGCTGCCTCCCTGTTACTGATAAAGTCTTTATGGGTATTGTACTTTATACACATAGCTCCAAAATACTGTACTGGATTTGTAATTAGATAATCAAAACAATTCACAACATCATTCTCCTTTAAAAACAAACACACAGAAATACCTACCCTAAGCAAAACTTTCTATTGCCTAAAAAGGCAAAAAGCCATAGATTCCAAGAAGTCTGGTAGGGATTTTGCTTTGGTAAGCTATTTTAATTGAAATATATTACAACAATGTGTGGTAGTATGAAAATTGCTAAAATATAGAAATAACTAGAATATTTTGGTTTCTGTGATGCTTATAGCCATCTTTATTTGATAAGGTTTTTCAGCTGCAAATAAAAACTATTGCAGAAATTAGATCTTCAGTAGTTTTGGAGAAATAAAAAGCAATAAGTAAACTAACATTCTAAAAGGCACACTAACCTTGAGAGAATGTACACTAGTTGATTGCATTGCCCTAGTTAATTTCCCTTCAATAGTTCTTATCTCCTGTCAGATAGAGATCCACTACAAAAGGTTTTTTTTTTCTCCTTCTGATAATGGCCCATCCAAATTAAACAGCCTCTTAGAATTGGTATGCTAATGTACAACTTTTTTTTTTGCTTTCTGTGCGTATAAATACATCTTACTTCTGTTCCATTCTATGCATCCGATGAAGCGGGCTATTGTCCACGAAAGCTTATGCTGAAATAAACTGCTTAGTCTCTAAGGTGCCACAAGTCTTCCTCATCTTATTTGCATTTGCCAGTTTCCCTTAAAGTTGGGATAGGACTAGAGACTGCATCCTTTCTCTGTATCTCAGAGAAGCAGCACTTCCTCCCACCACTCATATGTTATAAATGCATGGAAGAAGGGAAGAGGCCATATACACGCTGGGCCATACTTGTAAATTTGGAGTAAATCTGTTGGGTTCAACAGTTACTTCAATGCAAAGCCAATGGAGTTAGTTCCCCAATGTAGTTGAGAACAATTGGCTCACTGTTTCTGAGACAGGTGTGCATTTAGGGATGCCATTTGCCTTTCAACAATTCTGAATTCCCACAAAATGAGGCCCATTCTGGCTTTTACAAAACTACATGTTCAGGAAGGCTGAAGTGATTCTGAGGAGCAATCCCAAGGGATGCATTGGAAACTCATGGATTTCCCATGTTTCTCTTGGCAAAGAGAACTCAATTGCCAGCAGATCACCACTTCCTCTATGTTTGAACTGACAGTTTGCGTGATTTAATATTTTTGCCCATATTAGGTAACTGGATGGTTAACAGAACTCTATGTTGTTAGTTCAAATTTGATCCAGGTTGAAAGGGATCAAAAGTTTTTACCATCTGATGGCTGTGCAGTGGCCTGCATGAATGAGGGTGGTGGAGTCTGTCAATTTCCTAGAGTCCAATCCATTTCCTGAGTCCATTTCATATAATAAATAGCACTATCACAGTTAGAATTCTTGTTGGGAATCATAACAGAAGATAGCTTAAATGGGTACAAACTTCTAACCTTTTAAAGTAATCTTTTTAGGTCAGGGTTGAGATATATTTGTAGGAAAGAGTGGGGAAGCCTGGCTTGTTGCTGACCATGCCTATCTATTTTGTGGATTGAGACTTTCATCTATCAAGTTGCCAGCTAACTTTCACAACTCTACAGTCACTTTTTAAAAATGACAATAAAATAAAGCATGGTAAATATGATGAGATATTTTTAGACAGATGGACTCTACATCTCTTGTACCTCAGAATACTCTCTAGGGCTTGGCATAGCTTTGAAATAGCCATGTGTTTCTTGAACAAGTTCCTCTTGAGCACTGTACTTTAGATTCCTGTGTGATATATTTAATCTGGAGATGAACAGATGGACTGTTCAGATTGGGCTTCTGTACACTAAATTCCCGCAATATTAAAATGATGTATGCATCTCAGAATGGTTTAAATGGTGCTTGGGTATACTCCTGGGGAAAAAGTAGTTTGTTTTTTATCATTCTGGGTTTTCATTAATAATATAATTTCACCAGAATGGTAGACCGCCCTTACGTCTTTCAGATTCATGTTTCTGTGATATTCCCTTTTTGTCACGTGACATTTTCCTGGCAACATATCACTCTGTCTTACTTCATAAGGGTAAATAGCATCTAATAGTGTGTGTGTGTGTGTGTGTGTGTAGTCCTGTATTTATATTTATGTTTCTAGTATCTCTATTTATGTGTATTTAAACTTATCATGGGTTTTTTAATGCCTCAAGGGGCCATTCATTTGGACTTCTTCAGGTAATTAATTCATGATTAGTGGAAATGTTATAAGTAGTTCAGACTTCATGCTATTTTAGTCCTGTAAATGGCTCCATGGACCCTTAGTCACTGAAAAAGCAGTGAAAACCAAAAGTACAAATACATTTTTTATATTTATTTGGGTAGTAACAGATGTGAGCTTCCTAATCAGCTAATCACCTAATCAAGAAGAAGGGGTGGATGAGGCTTTTTTTAAAACAACTAATAAAATCATCCAAAGCACAGGACATCTGTTGGGAAAATAACACAGCAAGGCGCAGATTATCCAACAAGTTCTTGGAATGTATTAGAGACAATTTTTTATTTCGGAAGGTGGAGAAAGATACTAGGGGAAAGGCTCTTCTAGATTTGATTTTGACAAACAGGGAGGAACTGGCTGAGAATTTGAAAGTGGAAGGCAGCTTGGGCGAAAGTGATCATGAAATGATAGAGTTCATGATTATAAGGAATGGTGGGAGGGAGAACAGCAAAATAAATACAATGGATTTCAAGAAGGCAGACTTTAGCAAACTCAGGGAGTTGGTAGGCAAGATCCCACGGGAACCAAGTCTAAGGGAAAAAACAATAGAAGACAGTTGGCAGTTTTTCCAATGAGACATTATCAAAGGCACAAGAGGAAACTATCCCACTGCATAGGAAAGATAGGAAGCATGGCAAGAGACCACCCTGGCTTAACCAGGAGATCTTCAATGATTGAAAAATGAAAAAGAAGAGTCCCGCAAAAAGTGGAAGCTAAGTAAAATTATAAAGGATGAATATAAACAAATAACACAAGTATGTAGGGACAAAATTAGAAAGGCCAAGGCACAAAATGAGATCAAACTAGTTAGAGACATAAAGGGTAACAAGAAAACATTCTACAAATACATTAGAGGCAAGAGGAGGACAAAGGACAGGGTAGGCCCGTTACTCCGTGGGGAGCGGAGGGGGCAAAATAATAATAGAAAATGTGGAAATGGCAGAGGTGCTTAATGACTTCTTTGTTTTGGTTTTCACCAAGAAGGTTGGTGGTGATTGGATGTCTAACATAGTGAATGTCAGAGAAAATGAAATAGGATCAGAAGCTAAAATAGGAAAAGAACAAGTTAAAAATGACTTAGACAAGTTAGATGTCTTCAAGTCATCAGGACCTGGTGAAATGCATCCTAGAATAGTCAAGGAGCTGACTGAGGAGATATCTGAGCCATTAGCAATTATCTCTGAAAAGTCATGGGAGACTGGACAGATTCCAGAAGACTGGAAAAAGGCAAATATAGTACCAATCTATAAAAATGAAAATAATGACAACCTGGGGAACTACAGACCAGTCAGTTTAACTTCTGTACCTGGAAAGATAACAGAGCAAATAATTAAGCAGTCAATTTGCAAACATCTAGAATCTAGTAAGATGATAAAACAGTCAGCATGGATTACTTAAGAACAAATTGTGTCAGACCAACCTGCTAGCTTTCTTTGACAGGGTAACAAGCTTTGTGGATGGGGGGAAGTGGTAGATGTGGTACAGCTTGACTTTAGTAAAGCTTTTGATACTGTCTCATATGATCTTCTCATAAATAAACTAGGAAAATGCAACCTAGCTGGAGCTACTATAAGGTGGATGAAAAAATGGTTGGAAAACCATTCCCAGAGAGTAATTATCAGTGGTTCACAGTCATGCTGGAAGAGTATAATGAGTGGAGTCCCATAGGGATAAGTTCTGGGTCCAGTTCTGTTCATATCTTCATCAATGCTTTAGATCATGGTATAGAGAATACACTTATAAAGTTTGCTGATAATACCAAGATGGGAGGGGTTGCAAGTGCTTTGGAGTATAGGATTAAAAGGCAAAATGATCTGTACAAACTGGAGAAATGGTCTGAAGTGATCAGGCAACTGAATCTGGACTACTGTCTCTTGCACGTCTTGCTGAGTTCTTCCATCGTCTGTTTCTATGTACCACTTTATCTTCTATTAACTACAGAAGAACTTTGTGCCACTATGATCTGTTGTAATTTCCTTCTAGAAGTCATAAGGCATATGAATGAGGTTTATTTTAGAATAGGATGAGAGTGGAAGGAAAGGTTTATAAGACTTGCCAGAAATAGAAAAAATAGTATTTGAATTAATCTTAAGGTTGATGCAGACTAATCTACATTTAAACCTCAGTTTATACATCTTTATTTTACTTATCGGTCTATCAATACGCTGTTCTTTAACATACATAATGCTGAGTCACATAGGCCTCATCGACGCTGAGGGGAGGAGGAGTGAGTTAAGTCGGTCTAAGTTACATAACTTCAGCTACGAAAATAGTGTAGCTGAAGTTGACGTACTTAGAGCTACTTACTGTGGTGTCTTCACTGCGGTAGGTCGACTACTGACGCTTCCCCATAGACTCTGCCTATGCTTCTCGCTCTGGTACAGTACTGGAATCAATAGGAGAGCTCTTGGTGGTTGATTTGTCATGTCTAGTGTCAACCACCGGTGGTTCAGTCGCTCTGGAGGTAAGTGTAGTAGTATGCCTATAATAGAGAGTGAACTGAAGACAGGGAAAATTAATGTAGCATTATGTGTCTAGTTGTTGGTACAGCATATAAGCTAAATCACAACCCTTTTTTTCTCTCCCTGAGCAACATAATTGAGTCTGGACAAGATGGGCTGGAAAATAGATTTTGCACTATGTACTCTCAAAAATAAATCCCAAGAGCCTCTGCACACAAAAAGGCAGGGAGCAGGAGGAGGAGGGGCAAGGTTTGGGAAAAAGTTTTATTTTGAGAGATGGAAAGGAATTTATTCACAATTGTATCTCTACCTAATAAGCCTTATTTTCTCACTTTATTTAGTGCAGGCATTATATGAATTTGGTCCCTTTGGCATTGGATACCAGTGTCTCCACTTTTCTCATAGAAATCAGGGTGCACTTTTTCAGCTTTCAAACAACACATTTGGAAAGGCTTATTGTTAGTAGCTGTAATGTTGATGAAACACAAAGAACATGAATGCAAAACTAGGTTAATCCTAAAAAGATTAGAAGAACATTTTTTGCAATTACTGTGACTATATGTGTGCATTAGAGGGAGATATGTATGGTACAATACTCACAATAGACCTCACAATAGAATAATCTTAATACTGTCAGTAAAAGTACTTTATGTACTCAGGAGTGAGTCACAAAAATATGAGACACGCACTGTGGATAAAGATGCACTGTTACTGACAGCATTGTCAAATTAATAGAGCAAAACAGATTGTTTTCCAATACAAGTATAAGATACTACTTCAATATCTGTTATAGTGTTTGTGTAATAAATGATGTTGCCCATATTTGTGCCATGTATCTATCTCTGCATGCATGCGTGTAAATGTATTATACACAAAAAAAACTACATTAAAAGAACATTATTAAGCTCTCATAAATTAGGAAATGCTGAATTAAGGTTGTCTGTGTAATCTTAATTTGGCCCCCTTGAGAGAATGCAGTATGATAGTCTTTAATTATACATTCACATACTGTTTTTCACACTGGACACCTGCCTCTGTCAGTAAAGGATGGAGGGTGCTCACTTAGTAAGCAGCTATTTGACATTTTGTTTTATCCTTATTGTTCAGTATATGGTCCTCGGCCTACCTTACTGTATGCTGTTCACTACTTTTTTTAAAACAGAATTTGTAATTTCTTCGTGGGCTTATCTATGACATTCATCAGCAAATGATTTGATTGCTTTGTAAACATTATTTAATTTATTTTCATGACACCCATATGAGATGAGGGGTGATCTTATCCCTGTTTAACAGAGGGGGAACTGAGGCACAGAGAGATTAGTCAATAATATCTATTAATTTTGGGTGACCAATTTGAGAAACCTAGAACCCTAGGGTATCAAGCTGGGCACCCAAAAAGTGAAGAACACAAAAATAGTGCACTTGTGAAAAAAACGTTTTAAGTGACTAGTCCAGTATCACATAGGAACTCTGTGATAGAGGCAGGAACAGAATCCAGATCTATAGGACATCATTGAATTGTCTTAACCGTGAGACCTTCTTTTCTCTTCCTGCAATCCCCAGCCTCATCCATTTACTTCTGCAACAAATGAAGCAGGGATCATAAAGACAACTGCCTCCTTCACTACATAGTTGTGATTCACCCCAGAACAATACCGTCCTACACACAGAATGAGGCAGGGGACTTGTGGAAAAAATAGTATGTGATCATCTAATTAAAGACTAAATCAAAATGCGTATGCACAAAGGGGCCTAATTAAGGTTGCTCAGACAGACTTAATTCTGGCATTTCATATCTTGAATGCTTGACTTTGCAAACTTAATAATATCCTTGTAACATAGTTTTTATGTGTGTAATTTCCTAAGTTTAAAACGAACAAAACTTAAACACTCCCCTCCCCCGCCCACACTCCCAGAAATTCAATCATGTGGCACCATATTAACAACTACATGGATTCATCAGGAAGGTTGGAATCTGTAGACTGGCTGTAAAGACCTCTGGTACTTAAATTAATGGAGTAACCTGATAGCAATAGCAGGTTGTTATCCTCTATATGGTTCAGCAATAGAGGGAGATGGGACAGTTTCCAATGGGTTTCACAGATATTTGCTGTTAGCAGAAGAATGGTAAGAAAGGAGTTTTGGGTTCCATTTCAGGCCCTGGAGGGGAAGATTTTCTAGTGGATACAGACTCCTCAACCCATTCACCCTGCGCCTGACCTCTTTTGCCTTGTTCTCTCCCTCAAATCTGTCCCTATCTCAGTCTTATTTCTTTCCCCACCCATCCCCACACCATAACTCCTAGTCCCAGTCTCCTTGCCAAACCAGTATTAGCTTCCTGAGAAGCTTCCAGCCTCCACATCACTGTCAAGCCTCCACTCCCCTAGTCCCAGCCCATCTCTTTGCCCAGCCAGTCCCAGTTTTCCTCTCCACCTTCAGTCTCATTTTCACCAGACTCTTTGTCCCAGTCTATTCAGTTCCCCCCGCTTCCCGGTTTGGCGTTTGTCCCCTGTACATATGAATCAGACCGCTTTCTGCTCCATGCTGCCTGGCCAGCAGCATGGGCATCACTGAGTGCACAGGAGAGACAGGCTCTCTGCTTTCGGTTTCAGTGGCCAGTCCCATCTGTCCAAGAGCAGCTGGGAGCAGACATTACAAATACAATCTGGTTTTGCCCCTTGGTAGCCCTAGGCCGGAGTGAACATGTTCAGTCACTCTGTGAGGAAGGTGTTCACACAATGTGAACGTAAAAGGAGCTAAGAGGGTCTGGAACATGCTTTATGAGGATGGATTTTTAGTGACTTTAGCAGCCAAATCAAATAAATCTCTACTGGGCATATATAATCTGTCAAAGACATATTGCTTGGCTAACTTTGGCCAAATTTTCACAGGGATGGAAAAAGGCACATATCTGATACACAAGCCATCCATTCACAATCACTTGTTATTCCTGTGATGCTAACACATGGAAAAGTGTTTATGAATTCTTAGCTGGATTCAGTGCGATAAGTATTTTTTTATTTTTGAAAAAAGTTAATTATTTATCTCCGCTTTCCATCTTTTCTGATTCTCTGAGCCGGGAACAAGCAGAGTCAACATCATGTGACCAGACAGTTCACCACAGACTACCAGTAAGTATCTACAGATCACCAACGGTCCACAGATCACAGTTTGGGAACCACTGTGTTCTCTCTTTATCTTATATACATATATAAATTATGTATTGAAGGAGAGATGGTCTCCTAATTGCATGTGGGAGGGAAGTTGTCTGAGAGATAATCTCTCTGTTAACATGTCTTCAACACTATTTAATTATATTATGTTGTTTACTTTCAATATCTGCCACTTATAACTTCAGCTTATTTTGTAAGTATGATGTAACACATCTTACAAATAAGTGCAGATCTTATGGGATATTGTCTAAATTGTGATTCAGGTAAAGATCTGTATTGAGATGTTTTCTTAGGGTATGTCTACATTTCTAGCTAGGGGTGTGATTCCCATCTTGAGGAGACATACCTGTGCTAGCTGGAATCAAATTAGCATGCTAAAAATAGAATGCAGTTGCAGTGGTGCAAGCCTGGGGATGGGCTAACTGGCCTGAATACATTTCTAGGGTGTTGGATGAGTACATACTCATACACACTGCTCATGGTACTGCTGTTGCTGCTACACTCTCTATTTTTGCCACACTAGCTTCATGAGAGCTAGCACAAGTATGTTTCTTTGAGCTAGGAATCACACCTCCAGCTGCAAGTGTAAACAAATCCTAAGTTTCATACTGCTGCCTTTTTTGTTTATATTTGTTTCCCCAAAGAAAGGGAGTGTTTGAGAGATCTGGTAAAAGCACGGTTAATTTAGTCATCTATTGGAATAGTGTTGAACAAACAGTTTCACGGCTTCATTCTATATAGATTGTAAACTATGAATGGACTCTCTTGGTAGCCTGGTAGAAAGAGAATTACAGTAGTTTAAGTAAGAAGTAATAAAGATTTAGAATAGTCTCCATGTCAGTTTGAGAGAGAGCAGTACACTCTAGGAGTGTTCCTAATGTGGCGGAAAGAACATTTGGAGACAGATTTAATATGTTCCTACACGCAGAACTCTGTCCAGGACTTTTAACTGATGAAACTGAAGTAACACTGCAGCTGTTAAGTGGTGGTGGCAGAAAAAAAGAGAAAAGGGCTTGATAAATGTTCAGGGCCAAAAAAAAATTGATTTTTTAAAAATTTCAGTCATTTAAATATCTAACACACATACTGATTCACATTTAATGAGGCTAAGTGATTTTGTTATCAAAAGCTGAATAAATAAACCATGATAAAATAAACCAAAATGTTCAAATAGCATCAAAAGTAACCATGTAGACATAAAGCAATATCATACCAAAATTGGAACCTAGAAATACTACCTATTTTAGGTATTTATAAGGTTACTGTTACTATAGTTGCTGAGCACCTTATAATCCTTAGTGTATTTATCTTCACAGCATCCTTGGGAAGTACTGTTACCCCATTTTATAGATGCGGAACTGAAGCACAGAATGTCTTGCTCAAGATCACACAGGAAGTCCTGTGTCAGAGCACAGAACTGAACCCAGTGTTTTTTTGAGTGATAAGCCAGTGCCATAAACACTAGACCATCCTTCATTGTCTCTAAGGCATCTGAGTAGTGTTACTGACCCCAAACAGGCAATCCTTCCTCTGACAAAAACTTCAATTTTTGCAGTACTAATAACTGAGGGATTTGGCCCACAAACTAAGACAACTGAGGGTTGAGTTCAAATAGTAACTAACAACAAGATACAATAAGAGCATTAATGTTACAATAAGAGCCATTAGGTTGAAATTTTAATTAGTATGTACCTATCTAATCACTGTCACCATATACCAAAAATGTGGTATTAGATGCCATTTTACCCAGAAATTTATTTCTAAAATATAAGAACACATTTATTAAAATTGAGGATCTTTTCATTTTTTCCAGAAGCAAAACATAATGAATTAAGTCTGATTTGCATTATGTTTTGTAAACAAATAGTCCTGGGAATAAACTAAGGAGCAGATTTTGTTGGTGAGACACTGTCACCTCATATTTGATTTTTTTAAATTAATTTAATTTTTATTTTTCAGTATATTTCTGCAGAGAAATACTTCAAAATATCTATATAGCTCAACGAAAGCTGTGTAGCCTGGAGCTCAGTCCACCTCACTTTCTATTATGAAGGTAATTGATCAAATTCAGAAAAGGGTTAGCTAGTTTAAGAATTTGCTTTGAGCTGGTATAATTTATATCTTCTTCTCACTCCTTGTCTTGTTACATCCACTTTAGGTCTATCATGCTTACTTAGATTGTGACTTACTGACTTAGACTACACTCATTTACCTACCTACCAGATTGGCAGGTAGTGATTGATCTTTTGGCAATCGATTTATTGCGTCTCATCAAGATGCGATAAATCGATCACCAACGGGGCTTCCGTTGACTCTGGAACTCCAGCTTGCCAAGAGGCGCAAGCTGAAGTCGACGGGGGAGCCCGCCGCTGACCGCTGCTGCCGTGAAGACGACAGGTAAGTCAGCCAAAGATGCGCCGACTTCAGCTACGTGAATAACTGGGTTTCTTCAGTCAACCCCTCCCCCTGGTGTAGACCAGCCCTATGTATAACTCTCACTCCATTTTATACTTTATGTCTGAGTTTGGCCATGTAAGTTTAAGGTAGTATAAGTAACTCACACACTAAGGATCTGAACTGAGCCATAAACACAAAGGAGGTATAAAAAGGGAACACAAGGTGGAAGTTTCGCTTAGGCACAAAATATCCTTCACTGGCCATGCCTGCAGAAGCCCTTGCTGAAACCAGTCTTTTGTTGTGGTGCAAGATACCATTTCAAAGTATGTGATGGTACAATCCTTGAAAGATGAAAGTAGTAAGTCATAACAGCTGCATTAATGAGACAATTTTGTAGTTTTGCCAATATTAGCTACATTTGAGGTAGCTGAATGAGATTTGGCAACAACTTCAAGAAACCAAACTGAAAACAAGTGTTGTCCTCTTCTGAGTAACAGCAGATGTGGAGAGAGTTAATTGCACCATTTGTCTACCGTGATGATCCCAAACTCATCTTTCTGTTCATACCTAGCTAGGTGATAATACTGAATTTTATGTCACTTTTGAAAACTGAGTTCTTGATAACAAAGGCATGAGGGTCCAATCCAAAGCACATTTAAGTTAGTTTAAAGAATCCCATTGATTTCAGTGGTCTTTGACTCTGGCCTTAGGTGAACAGAAAAGATGTCAAGTACAAGACACCATGAGTAAGGAGACCTACATTCCTAACCAAGAAAAGGGTAAAGGTGTAGTTATACAAAGAGAAAAAACAGTCAGGAAATTATAAAAATAAAGTAACCACTTTTTGGTTTATACCCTGAGCTGTGTTAAGCACAACTCATTGGGATGGTGGGGCTCAAAGGTGCCTTAACACTGCCTTTATCCCTCTCACCCACCCAATCCTGGGGTAGCCAGTGGCCAGAGCAGTTCAAAGTTTAAGCAGGTCAGCCTTTTTTTTCTCCCCAAGGATCCAAACAGCCTGCTTAGTAGTTCTACCCCACCTGAGGAATGCTTCACATTGCGGGGATTCTCAGAAGACTCAGTCCATCAAATTTATGACTGCTTTTCATGGTTTGGACCAGCATGGGGTTCAGCTTGTGATTCACAGTTATACAGATACTGAATAATGTATCCTTGCCTATGTAAACAAGAAAACAATAACTGATGCCTAGATTCATTGAAGGAAAGATGACACTGAATGACAGAGGCCATATACCACACTATTGATTCTGACAAATGCTTGAAAATATCTTGGTAGGTTTCCTTAGTTGCTACTAATGAGCAGTTATGCTAAAAGTCACCAGAAAACCTCAAGAGTTTTACTAGTTCACTATCCTCCAGGGGTCTAGTTTGAAGGCAATTAACCCTGCAATGGAGAATGACCTGACCTGAACTGAGAGAGATGTCACCTTGACTTAATCCAAGCAGACATCATCATCCCCATTCCCAGCATCCCAACAGGCAGAGCAGTCTGGAAATCTGTGTGGATGGCAAGTTAGTCAGATCCTTCTAAAAACGCAGAACTCAAAAATAGTCCTTTTTTTGAACTCCAATTACATAAAATGGGAAATAGTAGTAATGAAAGATACAGACTGCAGGCTGTCTCAGCATGTGATATTCTGCTTTTATTAAATAACTACAAACCTATGGGCTAGTCTGTACACATCACTGCCAATCTGGCAAGAAGGGTGGCCAGAAAAGGAGAGGGGGTGCAGGGGAGCTGTTTGCCTATGTGTGGCAGTGACTCTCAGAGTTCTTTGTGTATAGAATCCAGAACAATATCCTTTTACAGCTAGTGTACATTCATATAGTGTACTATGTTTTGTAAAACACCTCTTGCTGTAATGATAGGCATACACTTAAGTTTTGCATCAACTCTAATTGTGGGTAATGTTTTGCTATTACCTTCCATCTGAGAATCTCAAAGCACTTTACAAAGATTCATTAATTTACCCTCCCAAAACCCCTGTGAACTAAGTATTAATCATGCTTATTATGTACTGTAAAGATGAATGGCACTTTGCAAATCACAGAGTAATGTGTTCCATATCGCAATGAGTTTACATTTTGATAAAACAAAACAGAAGGCTGGGTGTGGAAGGATGAAGATGATGCTGAAACCAAATAAGAAACAGATGTGAATATTTGTTTATTAAAAATATTTTGGAATTATTAAAACAAAGATAAAAGGTAGTCACTTTTTATTGGCTGCAGTCCACAAAGTTGCTTCCATTGGAAATCCATACCACTAGCAAGCCATTAGAGGCAGTGATTGTATGCAACTGAGACGCTGGAAAGATTCACTATAAACCTTTAAAATAAATGTGCAGAATATGGGCTTTTTATAATCCATTTTGTGCTCATCTTCTTGAAGGTGTTCCAGCAGTCTGTATTGTCTCTACTCTTGTTTTTTTTTACATAAAACCAAACCTGATCCACTTCATGATATTCATGAATTTTACAGCACTTTTATCCTTCCTGTTTAAAAATACGTTGACAGCACCATACTGTTTTTGTGATAGTGGTTGGCATAGGTGGATTAAATATTTTTGGATAGTTAGTTGGATGAAACACTTGAAATTGTTAGGCAAAAGAAACTGATTGGTGGGCTGATTTTTATGCTGTGTGAGGACGATTGGACAGAAGTATTTGGGGAGTGATATGGGGCGGGAGGATCATTGGTCAGGAGAGACTTTGCAGCTTGCCCTAGCTGTTCTTATTTGGGCATTCAACTGTAGCAACTGCTTTCCATTGGTGAGCACTTTAGGAAAGTTGAGAAGGTTGAAAAAGGATCCAAGTTCATGGAGGTTGTGTTTCTGAGGGCTTGGGCTCCTCAGTCTTTGCAGTAAGGGAAAGACACAGTAAGAACATATTTTATTTATTTGTACTGAGTTGAACCTAAAAGAGCTGTACAAAAAGTAATATGCGATCATGTAATTAACAACTGTATTATAATGCATGGACAGCCAAATTTATGTTGCCCAGGTAACCTTAATGCTAGCATTTTCTGTTGCAATAATGTTCTTTTAACATTTTTAGGGTATAATTTTGTAGGTTATTTTAAAAACTAAAAACGCAAAAATTACATCATGTGGAATCCATCATAATCACACCTACATGGTTCATCAGCAGCAGTAGAACTTTTAGCTCAATGGTGGGCAGGCCGCAGCCCACACGCAGTCCATCAGAGTAATCCGCTGATGGGCCGCCAGACAGTTTGTTTACATTTGCATGGCTGCCCACAGCTCCCAGTGGCCGGGGTTCACCATTCCTGGCCAATGGGAGCTGCGGGAAGTGGCAGCCGCCACGTCCTTGTGGCCGGCGTTGCTTCCCTCAGTGCCTATTGGCCAGGACTAGTGAACCACGGCCACTGGGAGCTGCAGGTGGCTGTGAAAATGTAAACAAATTGTCTGGTGGCCCACCAGTGGATTACTCTGCTGGGGCCGCAGGTTACCCACCACTGCTTTAGATCCATGGCATACACCTCTGCCATTTGAGCTAATGGAGTAACTGATAGCAATAGCAGCTTGTCACTCTCTATGTGAACCAACTCTAATGAGGGATGGGACACTGGCACAGGTTTCAAATATATTTATGAATGGCAGGGGAATGATGAGACTTAGGAATCTTAAATTCCACTCAAATCTTTGGAAAGAAGATTTCTGTAGCGGGCACAGACTCTTCTGCCAGTTACCTCCCAAGCTTGTCCCCTTCTGCCTTGTTCTCTCTAACCTGTCCCTGCCCAAGTTCTGTCTCTTCCCAATCTCTGGCTCCTCATCCCAGTCCCATTTTCCTCACCTAACCATTCCCAGACTCCACTCTTTAGGAATGCTCACACCTGGATTAGCTTAGCCCTAGTGCTCTGACTTGGGTGTTAATGCCCCAGGCCAATTTTGCAGTAAAGACATACCCCATGAGTTTGCATGACTATTACTCCAAACGGGGGCTCAGCTCTGCTCTGACTGAATTTAATGGAAATCTAGGCAACGGCTTCAAAGAAAGTAAGATTACTAGGGAGTAGCCCAGTTTAGTCAACTCCTGTTCTGTAAATATGGTTCTGGAAAGACAGCAAAGGGTCTGCCTACATTGAATTCATTCTAGGCAGATGAATGATCTACTTCTAATTTAGGGCTGTCCTGGAATTGTAGCAATTCAGCATCCAGTTACCTAACTAGGCATCCAGAGTTCAGACAATGCAAAGTAAGGTTAAAAATAAAATGTATTTCTTGCCAGGTCTTTTTAGATGTTAGTTTGAATCCTTATGTTAAATATTCCTGGCTTTATACCCTGGCAGTTAAATAATTAAGTTTGTCTTGGTTGCTAGCTTTTTAGCATTAACTCTGTCCTTTTTTTGTTTTCCCTTCTCTTGGGAATTTTGACATATGTCAAGAGTGACTTTAGTGGCCAGATTTTCAGATTTGCCAAAGACAATTTGCAAAATCTATGTTTTCATTTGCAAACTGGAAGCTACATGTGCAAAACATATACAGATATTTGCATATGCAATTTTGCACCTTGTCGTTGTGTATTTTGCAAGTGCAGCTGTTTGCACCTATATATTCGGTAGGCAAAACATTACTGAAAACCTGGTTCTATATGACTGTTTCCTTGTGTATAATTGCTTCCTTTTATTCTGACAGAACATCTTCTCTTTCTCATTTTCTGGGATGAAACAAGTTGAGTTTCTGGCCTTCATAT
>ML677342.1:288328-510034 GCA_007922305.1 Dermatemys mawii
TGACAGGGGCAATGCCAGGTGCCCTGGAGTGAGTGAACCTAATAGGTAATAATCAAGTGACTCTCTCCTGCCACCCATCATTTCTCTCTGACAAACAGAGGCTAAGGACACCATACCCTACCTGTCCTGGCTAACAGCCATTAATGGACTTAATTTCCATGAATTTATCTAGTTCTCTTTTAAAAGGGATATCAATAAAGCGACTCTGAGGCACATGAGGTAAGGATCTGGCCTTTTGTGTACTTTCTTACTTTGGCCTTGCTGGTGATGGTGAAATGCAGTTCTAAAATGCACCATTTGAATCCCCCAACTTTTAAAATAAATAAACAAACAACAAAGTTTCAGAGAGATCCAAAATTGTATTGTGAGAGCTATATTCTATGTTATATTATTTACCTACATTTTGTGTGTGTTGTGATAGGAACAGACAATTCAATATAATAAGAGACAAGATGGAAGAGGTAATATCTTTTATAGGACCCACTTCTGTTGTTGAGAGAAAAAAGGTTTCTAGCTGCACAGAGCTCTTGGAGTATCTTCTTGCTCATATCCTAAAACCAACTGGGCTACAGCAACACTGCCTAATTAAGTGTAATTGATTTATTTATTGGTGATTTTTCACTCTGTTCTTGTCCTAAAGAATTTTTTTACTTACTGTTTTTGTGAAAATTGGAACTCCCTAGATATTTTTTCTCATACATTCAGACAAGTAAGACTGGATATGGGTATAGCCAAAAACCAGAATATGTACCCCTGGATAAATTGTCAATGTTTTCTGTGATGTCTGGGATTGTTACTGCATCAATCATTTTAAATAACCATTGCTCCAACATCATTTCCATAGCATCACTTTCAACAGCGACTCTTCTGTGACGTTAGAGAAAACACTTTTGGGAGAATAAGTCAAGTATTAATAACGATCCACATTGAAAGGTCCAGAATCTGAAGCAGGTCAAACAGGGTAAAATTCATCTTTATATACAGCCTCTATTCTCTTCCTCCCTGAAGAGAGCCGTTTGGCGATTTACTTTGATACTAGGTGGGATCATGAGATTAGAGGTAGCTGTAATATTCCCTTTTCTTTTTATTACTAACATTCGCTTTCAGGAACTCACAATTTCTGTTAGGAAGAGAGTGTTACATTAAGTCTAAGATACCACCGGAGTCGCAGAGAATTAAAGGCTCATCCCCAAGCAAGTGTGCCCGGCAGAAAAGTCAGCTGTTTCAGCCTTTCCCGCAAATGAGATTTTCCAGACATCGCTTGCCTATAATTTCAGACTCATTTCTTCAGCCCGAGTCCCCATATGCAAAAGCCCAGTTCACAGCGTAAGCAAACTAACCCTCACACGCGCGAAGCCAGTGTAGGGCCGTTGGAGAGATCTGGAAGGAAAACCTTCCAAGCTAATCGTGCGGAACAGGTGCGAGACCTGACCTCGGATCCAGTCCGGCCCTACCTGCACACATCGCGGTGTGGGAGATGGGCAGCAAGTGGCAGACAGTCGCGCTATCAATGGAAATCCTAACCCTCAAACGCTGTTGTATTCTGCCTCTAGATGGTATGCCTTTCATTCCCCCCGCCCCCCCCCGTCCCGGAATTAGCCTACAAGGAAGCACAGGGTTGCAGTCACTTTTATAGTTGCCATACCCACTCCCTACATGGAAGTATCTGCTGATCGTTATATTCACTACCTCAGGGAGACTTGTCACAAATGCGAATACAGTCAGGTGTGGAAGGGGCAGCAGGCGGCTGGGGGAACCCGCTTATATTACAGCTTTGGAGGCGTGCGGTGACGCGCCACTCACTCATCATCCCCTCGGCAGCTGTGACTATACAGCGGGCCAATTAATCAACGTCCCCCCCGTAAACTCTTAACTCTCACGGTCGGCGTCGTGCTAGCAGCGTTTGCAGGATCACCTGGGAGCTCCTCCCCAATCCGCTCAGCAGCAGCAGGGCTGCCTGGGTTCACAGCCCCGAGGGGACTATCTGCGGCTTGATCGTTACAAACTTTTCATCCTGAGCGGAAGGGAGGATTTGTTTCTCCGTTGTGGGTTTGCCCCATGATCGCACACGTGCTTGTTAACCCCCCCGCCCCAGCCGGCTCCCGCGGGCAGTGAGAACCGCCCGCAGCCGCAGGGGGGGAATTAGGGAAAGGGAAGCAGGTCAACTTTGGTGCCGATCGAGCTGCTGCGCCTGCTGGCAGCCGGCCGGTGGAAAGAGCCAGCGCGCCGGGGCTGCTGCAGCACCAGGAGGCGGCGGCCCCCGTGCACATCTCGCGGCGGCGTCGGGCGCAGCTTCCTTCCCACCCGGGGCTGGACTGAAGCGGCCGGGCGCCGGCGGACTCCGCTGCTGTTACTCCCGCAGCCTCCGCCGCAGTAAGAGCCGCGGCCCGCGCGGGAGGACGAGGATGGAGCCGCGGGCGGCGGCTGCTGCTGGGGACAAGCCCAGCGAGCCCGAGCCGGCGGCTTCCTTCCAGGCCCGGCTCTGGAAGAACCTGCAGCTGGGCGGCAAAGCCCGGAGTGGCAGGTCCGGCGCGGAGCGCCGCACTGCGGAGCCCCAGCCCCCCGCCGCGCCTCCTGCGGGCGGCAGCAAGGGGGACCCGCTGGCCGGCGCCAGGTGGAGCGGCTTTAAGAGGAGGAAGCAGGCGCTGGACCGCGTCTTCTCCTCTTCCCAGCCCAACCTGTGCTGCTCCTCGGCCGAGCCGCTGGAGCCGGGCGGCGAGCCCGCCTCCGCCCTGCGCCGCCTCCGCGAGCACCTGCTCCACCAGAGCAGGGGGCCGCCGCCGGGCCGCCCTGCCGCCGCCTCCTCCTCCGCAGCCCCCTCGCTCGCCTCTTCACCGCTGCTCCCCACTGCCCCCGCGGACAAGGCAGGAGGGGCAGAGGGCCGCCGGCCCATAGCCCACCTGTCCCACCAGAAGAGCTCCTCTCTGCCCGGCACCACCTGCCTGGAGCAGCTGCTGCAGGACGAGCCCAGCGCCGCGCGGGGCGAGGACGAGGGAGCCGAGGGCAGCGCGGTGAGTTCCTCCCCCGCCCGGGTACCACTGCCAGCTCCGGCTGAGGGGGCGGGAGAGGGTCCTTATTCCCCTGAGCTGGGCCAGCCCCGTGGGCTCTACCCCGGGACCACGCTCAGGACCTGAGTCCCCACTGGCCCCGCAGGCTGGGTGAAGTGTGGGCGCGAAACAGGAGCCTCTTGCTTCGGTAGCATTCCCCTCCCCGCGCGCTCTGAAGGTGTTAATGGGACAGGTGCAAAGCCGAGGAAAGGTGGGCTCCACGGCAGGGGCAGGGAAACCCGGTTCCCTTCAAACGTGCTAGGCAGGGAGGCAAACCCGCTTAGGAGAGAAGCGCGTCACTAAGTGTGAGCTTCACTCTTGTCAGCTGTGCGTCTTGCACGTGCGCGCAGGGCGGAG
Organism: Dermatemys mawii; assembly: GCA_007922305.1. NCBI lineage: Eukaryota > Metazoa > Chordata > Testudines > Dermatemydidae > Dermatemys > Dermatemys mawii. Next base: position 291,733 of record ML677342.1, read on the forward strand.
AGCCTCGGGCTGTGGGAGGAGCGTGTGTTTGCACCATAAACTGAACGTATAGGGGGCAACGTGTATTTAAGAGGGAAAGTGAGAGTAGAGGCGATTGTGGAGGCTATCAGGCCGGGCAAAGTAATCAACACCACCATCTGGTGCCACGGGACTCTTTGCTGCTTCTGCAGATCCAGACTAACACGGTTACTTATCTAATTCTTACCACCACCATCTGGTGCACTCAGTGGTCTTTTCTCTTCACAGTACAAATGATTCCAGTATCATTCTGAGTTCCTGGCTTGTATAAGGAAACAATTAAAAACAAACTGTGCACACACCCCACTCTGGGCCACATTCTGCTCTGTGTAAATCTGAAATCCTTTATTAGGATCAAATTGCCATTAACAAAAAATTAAGTTGTGTGAATATTTGGGGATTGTGCCTTGTATAATGCTAACAGTATGTCTTCTAGGCTTCAATCCTGCCATGTGAAATTTTGTAGGCATAGGGTTCTATGTTCTTAGATTGGCTTGTAGCTTTTGGAGTCTTAGAAAAGTTGTGACTAGGGTACACTGAAAAACTCTGGCTCTGATCGTACAGGTGCTTAAAAAGAACATAAAAATGGCCATACTGGATCAGATCAATGGTCTATCCAGCCCAGTATAGTTGCTTTAGAGTGACTGAATAGAACAGGTAATCATCAAGTGATCCATCCCATGTTGCCTGTTCCCAGGTTCTGGCAAATAGAGCATTGTTTTGCTTCCCTGCCCATCCTGGCTAATAGCCATTGATGGACTGATCCTTCATGAATGTATCTAGTTCTTTTTTGAGCCTTATTATGGTCTTGGCTTTCACAATGTCCTCTGGCAAAGAGTTCCACAGGTTGACTGTGTGTTGTGTGTAATTTATGCATGTAATTAGTTCCATTGAACTAATTTTTTTATGAGCATATGTAATTTAAAAGTTAAATATCTGTAAATGGTTGTAGGATCTGGGCCTTTTCAGGAGTAATCCATTAATCAAACACACTGGTGATATCAGAGCATATCATGACATTAACACTGCCAGAATAATTCTGTATATCTCACTATGGGCTTGTCTACACAAGAAATTTTTCAAGTTGCACTGATAAACTATACCAGTATAGTTAAATTGCTATAAACATCAACATGGTGAGTTACACCAGTATGATCTTATTCTGGAAAAAGGCAGTGACATAAGCTAAAGCAGGAAAAGGCATTCATACCCCACATAAAAGCATTCACTTCTGTCATACTGGTATAAGTCCCTGTGGTTTAAATTCACATCTTATCTTATACTTTCCAATGTAGGAAAGCCCTGTGTCTGTTACAGCTTGATGTGCCTCATTTACTTTATTGGCACTGCTCTGGTTGGATAACTTTTCTTGCATAATATAAAAAGTGAACCTGTTGTTGTGCATATGTACAAATAGCAGCAGCACAAATAACAGATGTGATGATACAAGTTATTTCTAAAAATATATATATGAATTTGCAGAATTTGTCAGACACTACTAGCAAATGTTTCATGCACACTGCGGTAATTTCAGGCTGAAATAACTTCAAAATGACAGCCATAGAGTGATAGCATTGAACAACACCTTCCTCCAATAATGAGAAAAATTAAGTGATGATGTTTGTTGATAGGTCTGACTTCTACAATGAATTCTTTGCTAGAAATATTCATGATATGTGAGTCACTCTGGAGTTAGTGTATATCTAAGCACTCATACTTTTGCAGAAATAATTATTTGACAATATGGTACAAGAATATACCATTCTTCTATGATCTTTAGCTATGGGAGAAATGAGTAACTGAATTAAAAGGTGCACTTCAGTTTTTGAGTGTCAGGAAGAATCTAAAAGTTTGTGTATATTTTATTTAGTCAGCACTGAGCAAATTCTGGTACTGATTCTGCAAAGACTTGTGTGTTCTGAACTTTATGCCATTGAGGTCAATGGGACTTCTCATGTTTTTAAAGTTCATTATTTGCAAAAATCTGTGCAGAATCAAAGCCTGAACTTAACTTTAATCATATGTCTCAGTCCCATTGGTGTCATTGAATCATAAGTGCCCTCCTGAATCAGGGTCTTTATATAACTTCCCACTGTTTGAGAGAGATCAAGCAGCAAAAAGTAACAATATTCCTGATCTCAGAATCAAAATCACTTATAAGCAAGAGTTTATAAAATGGATATTTCTCTTCAGTGATATTTCGTCACTGAAGATCACTAGAAGGATTAACTTATAAAAAGTCAACTCTTTAGAAAGAGTAGAAACTTTCTTTAATGGGATGATACTTTTAGTGTGAAAATGTAGGGAGAAAGACATAGGTATCATGCCTAGACCTGTTAAAACCAGGACAAAATATTGCAGATAGTGAATGAGTGGTTCTTGTGTAAAAAGCTGAATTTCATGAGGAAATTCTAGAAAGTGCAATATAATTTATTTAAATTATATTTATTTAAATGTAAAGACAGCTATAGGTGTCCTTCCACTGCTCTGGATTACACAAGTTACGTAATTACAATAGCTGGAGTATATTTTACCCTGTGTTCTGCTTAATTTGATGTATATAGTTCCCTTGCCAAAACATCTTTCATATGCTTTGCAATGCTAAGTTTTGTGAAGAGGGACAGCCTCACTTTGAGAGGCTGGGTAATAACAGTTGTAAAACAGTGCCATGTAAGCAAAGTAAGGTGGTGCCCAGGAGTGCACTCACAATGAAACAAACCGTGCAGTGGCAGGGAGCCCCCAATGATGGGGGTGGGGGGGAGGCAAAATGCTGTACAAATATCTGACAAGTGCTCATAAGTCCCAGCTGGGGTGCAGCAGGGCTCAGGCAGGCTGTCTGCATGCTGTGGCTGGTGGCCCCACGCTGCTCCTGGAAGCGGTTGGCTGTTGTCATGTCTCTGTGTGCTCCTGGTGCGGGGAGGAGGCAGTTCCACGCACTACTCAAACCTGCTCACCTCCGCCCTCCAGTGGGAGTGTAGAGCCCAGCGAAGGTGGCTCCTTGCCCGCTCTGCTTCCCTCCCTCTGTGCTGCTTCACTCCTGGAAGCAGCTGGCATATCCCTGTGGTCCTTGGGGGTATGTCTCTCCGCATGCTGCCCCAGTGCTGACTCCGCAGCTCCCATTGGTCAGGAACTGCAGTCATTGGGAGGTGTCTGCAGGCAGTGGCTCATGGAGACTCCCTTCCCGCTTCCGCCCCGCCAGAGAGGGATGTGCTGGTCATTTTGGGAGCCACCAGAGGTAAGTGCTGCCGCCAACCTCCTGCCCCATCCCAGATCCTGCACCCAAACCTCTCCCCAGAGCCCACACCCGCTCCTGCACCTCAACCCCTTGTTCCCAATCAAAGTTCTTCACTCTATTTTCATTAACTTCCTATTACTTACAGGAGGAGGATGAAGAGGGGGGAAAAATGGGGGGCAATGAGAGAGTGTTTTTTCTTGACTGGATCCCGATTGGTGCCCTGAAAATGAAGCTGTGCAAAGGCCCCCACTTACTCTAAATCTGCCACTGCTGGCGCCCTCAACTGAATTAGTGGCTTCTTTCTAACTTTTGTCTCATTAATGAAATAGTGTTTTTTAATAAGCCTACATGCATTCTCTAGCTTTTAGGATTCACTCAGGCTGTGCTTGTACTGCAAGGACATACTTTATTATTGCTTGTTTACTTCTAATGTTTTGTGGCAATAAAAAATCAATTCAGTAGCTGTAGCAATGCTCATAAATTTTTAGTTTCATAGCTGAGTAAATAAAAACTCCCTAAAAAAAACATTGTGTGTTGGGCACTTTGTAGGAGTGTATCAGTCAAGATGATAACCTTTCAAAGCAATGGAAGCTGAATTTCAAATAGCAGATTTCTCACGTTTCTAAAATAGCAAAGCCAAAAAAGCAAACCTTAAGGGCATAATCCTACTGTCACACGCCCCAATTTAATTTCACTTGCTTCACTGGAGAGTGAGTAATATCAGAGTCAACCTATAAAACAAAATCAAGCCATAAACTCAGTCAGTGAAAGGCTACCCATTGATATTGGATGGTCTCTGATTAATGGGTCTGATACAGAGCTTATGAGTCCCATGGAAGTTGATCAGAGTTCTGTGTGTGGAATAACTGATTCCACACCCTCTCCCCTTAAAGATTAATGAATATAACCATGTATAGTTTAGGGGGAAAAACCAAAAGTACATGTAACTTTTTTAAAATACTGTTTAAGGACAAATTTTGTCCATATCTTGTATCCCTGGGCCCTTAACTTGTAGAAATTGTCATAGTTCCACAGTAAAAACCAGAAATATGGAAATATGACTCCTTGAAAAAGAACATACAAGTATTTCAGCTTTATAATTAGAGGACATGGCCTTGGGCACATTTCATCTTTAATTAGCAAAAAACCAGTTTATCTTTTAGACAATCTATTATTAATTATTTACTCTATGCTGCTATCAGTGTACATGACACCTCTCCAGGAGACTAAAGATGCAGTCCATGATATGAGGAGTTACAATCTAGTGCCCTGATCCTGCAGAAAGAACTGTATTGATGTAGGGGGGTGTACCTGGAGGGCTCTCTTTGCAGGATCATTGCTTAGATAAGTGGTGTCTAATCTTTTCAGCATAAAGAATGAACATATGATATTATTTCACAAGGTCAAGAGGCCACAGTCAATAGTTGATGCCTATTCTTTACCCAGTTCTACTTTCTCTGCTTGACCTAAGCTCCAGCTATTTTTAGCTCACTGGTGTAAGATAGTGAGCTTTGGAGGTTAAAGTAAATAGAGGGAGCACAACTCCTCCTTCTCCACTAAAAGCAGAGGGAGCATACCCAAGACAGAACAAAGAGGGAGAGCAGTGCTCTCTATCGGGTGCTCTCTTGTCTAGTGTACTGATCATCCCCTTCCTTTTTCAGTTCTGTTTAACCACTGGGGAGCTGTAGCTGGTTACTGGTTCTCAGCTGCTGCTGCTTTTTTTCTTCCTCTCTTCTAGGCTGTCATAGATAGCTGCTAGAGGAAGAGGAGCCAATTTTTATGGTAGTGTTTTCTCCTAAGTTCAGGTGGACTCAACTGAGTTCCTATACTGTCATCCTTGTGGCAGGCAACAATTTACTTTTTGGGATGCCAGAGAAAAACCAGAGTGCATGAGTTTGGGCCAGGATACACTTATCTAATAACTGATAGGAGGTTAAGATAAAGGAGTGGGGAAACAAACTGTTGCTAAAGATTTCCTCTGCAACAGCTTCTTCAGAAGGCTCTCTTTCCCTAGACTTTAATGTTTCCAGTGGATGAGTCTAGAGTCTAAAATCTTCCCCCAGACTCCGTCTAGTTCTGACAGAAGATGTTCCCTTTAGCAGTGTGGGCTGTATTTGTCTGCTTCTCATTTTTTAGGCTGTGTCTTTGATCTGTGTCTGTCTTCATAATACTTTAACTGTATGCACTTATAGTTGACCTTAAAATCAAAAGACAATACAGTACAGCTGTATTTAATCAAGCACAAGTTCACTTGTGCTTATAATCAACTAAAGCTGGTCCCTGAAGTTTTCAAAGTTGATCACTTGAAAATTGGCTGGTTAGCATTTAAATTTCTTCCCCCACCCTCTGGGGTGGGATAGCCAGAACAGAAACATTTCAAAGCCCACTAGCAACTGTTCTTGTCATCCATAACCTCATTTATTTTGAACTTTCATTCCCCTCCCGCCTCTGAAATCTTTTCGGGTATGGGATTGCATTTGAGGGAATGAATGGCTCATTGGAAAGTCAGGATTGGAACACAATGTGGGGTAAATAGCTTACTTCTGTCTTTCTGTTTTTGTAAAAGTATGGTAGTACTTGTGACAGTTGTAAATACAATTGTATTCAATTCAAAAGTCTTAGTGTTTTACCACAATTGTTACAGCGTGATAGTTTGCAACTAAATTATTCAGTGATCATTGCTGAATCTTTTATTTTCTATAACTGCATCTATAAGGAAACTTTTTTTTTTTTTTTTTTTTAACAAGGGGAATAACTCCTTTGACCAACATGGCATGGAAAAAAATAAGGTTTGTTACCATAGAACTGTTCCATATGTGCTCCTTCTCTGGTTTTCCAGTTTTCACCAAAATCAGTTGGGATCTTCCCATTGATGCCTACCACATTCCCTGAAAATTTTGACACTATTGCATAGGACATTCAAAAGTTATTGATTTTACTTACTTATTGCCACAGATGGTGGTTGAGGATAATTACGTGTTATCTTTATCAGTTTTGAACTTGCTATCTTTAATTTAATTGACCTTGTTTTTGTGTTGATAAGAACAGAAATTCCCAGTCTGCCTGCTCCATACCATTAATTTTATGTACTCTTATGTCACCCTTTTTATTAATCTCCCTTCTAAAGCAAACAGTCTTATTATTTTTTTCATGCCTTTCATCTTCCTTCTCTGAACCACCTCTAGTTCTGCAGTATCATTTTGTGAGATGAGTTGACCAGTATTGCCCATTATTATAGATGACATTGCACTATTGAATTGATCTGTTATGCAATCAAATGAGGTATAGAAGTTAAACTCTCTTTTTAAATAAAAGTAAAACCCCCACTTTGCACTTGGTATGTGTAACTGGGCTCTTGCCAGTCCTTGCACCAAAAACACCCAGAGACTAATCAAAGTGCTGCACCCATGTTCTTTTATTGCTTGTATCCGTTCCCACCACCTACTTTTTACATATATTTATAGAGACCAACACTCTGGGAGACTGCAAGCTTCTCAGCCAGCAAGGATCTAGAGCCCCACATTTCTCCCCTTCCTGTCACTCCTCTTGTCTTCCCCTGTCTGCTTCCTTCCAGCTAGCTTTATAGAGCAGGCTGGCTACCCAGGCCTGCAGGTGCATCCCCTCAGGTAATTAGGGTGTGGCCTCCCAGCCAGCTCCAACTAATACCCTTTTTCACAGAGCTGGGCTACCAGAGGCCTGGCTTGCTTCTCCAAGCCAGCACCCTGTTACAGTATGCTAATACTCTTTTAATAAAAAGCATGCTTTTAATATTTATGTTGAATCTAAATATTCTTGGAAGCAGCTATGACTGCTCCATAATCAGTATAATCAATTTTTTTACGAACCTATCACTCATCAGAGTGATTGCTAAAAATTTTTTCTTACCAGCTTGATTTTTTTTTTTTTTTTGATTCAGAAAGATTGTGTGTTGTTTTGGAATTTTAAATAAACAAAAGTACATGCTTAAACTCATAGCCCAACTAAAGAGAGGTGTATGAGTTAATATCTTTTATTGGACCAACGTGTGGTGTTGAGAGGAACAAGCTTTCAAGCTCCACAGAGCTTTTCTTCAGGTTACCCAGCTTGTCTGATATCCTTGGAACAACATGGCTAAAACAACACGTATCCAATTGTGTTGAATGTCTTAAGACGAGTATAGTCTTCCTTAGACTTTTAGAGTAAAGTAGTACCATAAGGCAGCAGTTATCAAACTGTAGATCCAAACCCCAAAGTGGGTTGTGACTGCATTTTAATAGGGTCACTGGGGCTCGTATTAGACATGCTAAGGCCCAGGGCTAAAGCCCCAGCCCCACCGCCTGGGGCTGAAGCCCTGGCAGTGGGGCTCAGGTTATAGGCCCTCTGACCTGGGGCTGAAGCTCTTGGGCCATGGTTTTGCCCCTTCTGCGGGGGTGGTGAGGCTCTGGCTTAGCTCCCCCTTGTCTGGGGCAGTGGGCTTGGGAGGGCTCAGGCTTTGTCCCCGGTGCCCCTCCCCCTCGGGGGCTGTGTGGTAATTTTTGTTGACAGAAGGGAGTCACGATGCAAAGAAGCACTAGTTTTCTGGCTATCTCCAGCTTCTGTGAGCATGTCTATTTATGAAACACAGCTGGTGATCCATAAACTGCCTGAATCATGATCTAGTATGGCTTGGTTGTGTTCACATAAGCAACTGGGCTCTGGGGGGAAGAGGGTGAGAGTGTCTGCCCTGGAGGGGGAGGGTCAGAGAAATAGGAGATGGGTTGTTGTAGGGCAGTGGTTCTCAAACTTCTTGGCGGACCACTTGAAAATTACTGAGAGTCTCGGCAGACCGCTTTTATTGGCCTTTCCAAATGTTGTTTGTACCATTAGTTAGCTATTGTAAAATGCTTTGGATAAAAACACTATTTTTTTAAAAAAAAACCTTAACAATTAACATTTTTTGTTCAACAAATAAAAGCACACACCTCATATTTTAATACACGTAGTCTTCCCTTTCTAATGCGATGGAGATGCCCTCTTCCCCCGATCGCAGCAGCCCCCGACCTGGGACTGGGACTGAGAGGCGTCTCTCCTCAGAAGCCGCAGTCCTGGAGTTGGGGAAAGTCACCTCTTTCTCTGGCCGCTGCAGCCCTGCATGTCCCAAATTTCCCTCCACCCCCTCTTTTCACCCCACTGGTTCCTCCCACCTCACCTTAGATGTGTTTTCTCCCGAGTCCAGTCACCTAATTAGTGTACAGATCCACTACTGAGGTGGGTGGCCCTTCATTCTCTTGTGTGAGGTGGCCCAGGCATGCACCTTAGAGGGAACTATCCATGGACCCCCTGAATGGAGCTCGTGGACCACAGTTTGAGAGCCTCTGGGTTTCTTTAACTCTCCACTGCTTGGGGAATGTTTGTGTGTGTCTGTATTGTTAAAGACATACTTGCTGACAGGTATTTTGAAATAAATTTCCAAAATAATTGGAACTGGCATGATTATATAGTACTTCAGCAAATTTTGTCAAACTTTTAATTTTTTGGGGCAGAAATCCCTCAGGAATATTTTCTGCAACTATCAGTAACACAAGTCCTTTTCAGGGATTCCTAGATTGCTTTTTATCTCAGAAGTTTGGAATTCTGCTCAGGCTGTAATTTGAGCACTGGCTAAGGAGTTTTACTTGATTCTACCAGACAAACTGCTCTAAATTCTCAAGGGCCAAACAAACTACTTTCTAGACAGGAAAAAAAAAATAAAGGATGGCTTCCTCCTTTGTCTCTGGGGTAGGATCAGAAAAACAGAATATAATAACTTTAGAACATGCACAGGGAAAGAAAGGAAGTTAGTCAGTTAGACTTTATCAATACAATACTCATACACACAGAGCTGAAAGGGAGCCCACATCAGGAGAGCCTATGGAAATTAAAGGGGATGATCCTAAGAGTCTGGCAGCAGGTGGAAAAAATAGTGTTGCTTTCGTATGCTTTCTGCTATTTCTGAACTAGTGTGGAGTTTGTTCTTCCTCCTTCACTTGGCTGAGAACTTCCTCTGCAAGAAATACGTGATTACAACTAAAAATTACTTCTATTAAAATTGTAAAGAGCTATGAATGTTTGATCCTTGTTTTGCTTTTCTTGCTTTATGTAATGAGTAGATATTAAAATAAACACTGTTTGTTTGTTTGAGTCTCAAGATGTCATAGGGGTGAGCTCTGCTCCTTGAGTATTACACTGTGTATTTATGAAAATAACATTACTACACCATGGAAATTGGCAAGAGTGAAGAGAATGTGGACAGGGAAATAGATATGCATGATGTTGTACATTTCTAGAGCATACAAAACTCACTAAGAATTGTGAAAACACTATTGCAGAACTGTAATCTTGATGAAGACACCAAGTCAAATGGGGGAGGGGGGCTTTTTTTTTCTTAAATTGATTAACAAATCAAGTTCCAGCTGCATGGCAGCAGATAGTTTTCTCTGGAAATTAGCAGTGTCACTCTTAAATATTCAGCTCCAGGAGTATAATTTCATGAGTGTTATTCTGCATTAAGTAATCAAACATTCTAAGAATATTGCTCTGATGGAGGTTCTCAGAATCCCAGTAGTTTCCTTTTAAGATCTGTACAGCTATGCAAAATAGTTATTTTGTTCCAATGTTAGATGCTTGTTTTACCTGGCACGTAGACTGGAAACATATGGTGGCTGGCTACACAGTTCTTTTGTGCAGATGACACATTGGGTGTGAAGATGGGTGGGGGGCATGCTAGCAGTGCATCAATCCTCTGTGCAGAACTGCAGATAACACATTGGGTGTAAATGCCTTTGACAGAAAGGTCTGCTCTCTTTTCAAAACTTCCAATCTGGGTCCTCTGGATTCAGAATATTTTACAATTCATTCTTTAGTAGGTCATTTAGTCTCCAGTTACTATACACTTCAGCTGCTGTGAGCAATCTTTTTAATGTAAAGTGTCTGTTAGTCACATAAGAGCTTGCTTATGGTCTTGCTCTCAGACAGCAATGTTAATATTTGATCAAGATTGGAAAAATGAAAAGTCATGTAGAAACTGTGGTGGCTCCAATAGAATACATAGCATTTTGAAGTGGCATAATGCAACCATATTTACATGCTGCTTCTGACTCTTCTTTTTGTGCCTCTTTCATACAACCCCCTATAGCTGCCATGACCTACTTACTGTGGTATAGCAAATGCTTGCTCTCTTCTTTCTAATCCAGCCTTAAAACTTGGACATTCCAAAAAGCCCACAAATGCTGAATGTTGTCATAAGCAATGCTGTCACTGAAGTGTGCTATCAACAATTTATTGACTAAAATAATTAAAATGTGTCACAACATTTCAGGGGACAAATGAAAATCTTCAAGGTGGCCCATAAAAATGTACAAGAATATCTACCAGAAAAGGGTGGTTACATGCTTTCAAATTATTGGAGGCAAAAAAATTCTGCCTTTGCATGTACAGTCCTGATTCTGTAAAAATAGCTTAAGTAACATGGCTTTGACCTCTGTTTGTCGTGGTTTCAATGACTTAACACTTTTTTTTTTTTTTTTTTTATTAGGATTCTGCCACACTACAGACGTATTAGTAGTAATAGACTATAACCAGGGGTAGGCAATTTATGGCACGCGAGCCAAAGGTGGCATGTGAGCTGATTTTCAGTGGCACTCACATTGCTCAGGAGCTGGCCACCGGTCTGGGGGACTCTGCGTTTTTAATTTAATTGAAGCTTCTTAAATATTTTAAAAACCTTTATTTACTTACAATAGTTTAGTTTTCATTTTTATATATATATAATTTCCAAAAATGTTAATTACCACCATGTGAAACCTTAAATTAGAGTGAATAAATGAAGACTCGGTACACTACTTCTTAAAGGTAGCTGACCCCTAGACTGTACAATGTAGCCTGAAGTTCTGTATTCCCAGCATCCATTGTTCAGCTACAGAATCACCCTCTATTTATATAAATTAATTTATTTAAAGCTTTGGGCTAGTACACTTGAATGTGCAGCATTTGTCTGGGGAACGGACCTGCTGCAAGCTCTCATAAAACACTGATATGATAAAGCAATATAAGGCATACCTAACTGTTACATCTCACTTTTCACCCACAGTGATGATTACAAAGCATTGCCACCATGTTTACACACACAGGAGCCAGAAACATATTTTTTTTTTTTTTTAGCACTTATTGAGGCAAGTGTCTGATATTACACTTCTGGTACCTGACCAATCAGGTGCTTCCCTATCATCACAATCTGACACTAAAAATCAATTTTGTTATTCCAGAAATTCTAGTATGATCTGTGTTTGGATGCAGAAAAGGGAGAGGCCTGCATGGACACAGAGTGATATGGATGAATCTTTTCTCCCTCTTTTGAAGGAATTTTAAATGTAGAAGAATTTTTAAAGCTTTAATAAAGCAATGTAAAATTTTGTTTGTAGGCATCAGGACAAAAGAGTTTTAAGGAAAGTAATGAAGTAGCTTTGTGGATGTTTACTTGGAGATCCTCCCAAGTGTGAGGGGCAGCATGGAAAAAAGCACAAAGGTACTTGTTTGAAAATAAGTGGGTCATGGAGGCTGCATAAATGATCTGGAGAAAGGGTAAACAGTGAGGTGGCAAAGTTTGCAGATGATACTAAACTGATCAATCTAGTTAAGACCAAAGGAGACTGTGAAGAACTTCAAAAAGGTCTCTCAAAACTAAGTGATTTGGCAACAAAATAGCAAATAAAAGGTAATGTGGATAAATGTAAAGTAATGCACATTGGAAAAAATAACCTCAACTATACATACAATATGATGGGGGCTAATTTAGCTTCGGCTAATTTAGCTTCAGCTAATCAGGAAAAAGATCTTGGAGTCATCGTGGATAGTTCTCTGCCACTACACACTATGTGGATGTCTTCAATCAAAAAGGCAAACAGGATGTTAGGAATCATTAAAAAAGGAATAGAGAACAAGACAGAGAATATCTTATTGCCCTTGTATAAATCCAGGGCGTGCCCACATCTTGAATATTGCATACAGATGTGGTCTCACATCAAAAAAGATATACTGGCATTAGAAAAGGTTCAGAGAAGGATAACTAAAATGATTGGGTTTTGGAACAGGTACCCTATGAGGAGAGATTAAAGAAGCTAGGACTTTTCAGCTTGGAAAAGAGGAGACTAAGAGGGGATATGATAGAGGTGTATATAAAATCATGAGTGGTGTGGAGAAAGTGAATAAAGAAAAGTTGTTTACTTGCCCCTAGTTCTTATACTATGGGAACTACCAAATGAAAGTAATGCACAGCAGGTTTGAAACAAATAAATGGCAGAAGTTCTTCACACAGCACACAGTCAACCTGTGGAACTCCTTGCCTGAGGAGGTTGGGAAGGCTAGGACTATAACAGAGTTTAAAAGAGAACTGGATATTAGCCAGTATGGGTAAAGAATGGTGTCCCTAACCTTTGTTTGTCAGAGGTGGGTGATGGGTGGCAGGACAGGGATCACTTGATCATTGCCTGTTAGGTTCACTCACTCCAGGGCACCTGGCATTGGCCACTGTTGGCAGACAGGTTACTGGGCTGGATGGACCTTTGGTTTGACCTAGTGTGGCCATTCTTATGTTCTTATGATTGGTTCATGGAAGGCAGGAGTTGACATCTCACTAGCATATGAAATGATAGGTCGGGGAGGATCAGGCTAGGTCATGAAAGACTTTGACAATGAAGACTAGCTTATATTTGATGCAAACATTTATCTCTCTCAGCCATTGGGGAGAGTGCTATTGCGGAACATGACTGAACAATATTCCACATAAGTCTAATATTGGCCTTTGACAGAAACTTATTCTGAACAGATTACAGTGATCAAGGTTCACAATTCCTATCCCTATGAGAAGAAGGGAACGTCCCAAGAACTTCTGTATCCTGTGTTGCATTTCTGCAGGGGTGGGGGGAACAGGGATCCAGGAAATAGATCTGAAATGCTTATTGAAATTAAGGATTCCATTATGTCTTGAGACAGAGCAGCTCTGGGGGGGAGAAAGTGGAATAAGTGCACCATCCTAGTAGTAGTGGTGTCTTCAGAATATGTCAGCAAGTGTGTTTATCTGTGGGATTTGCTTTGAATGTGCAACAGGTGTAATTGGTCTGCAGTGGGAATGGGCCATGATTAGAGAACCTTCAAAGGTTGTCAGGCAGTATGCTGTTTCTCCCCAGAGCCTGCAGCCAGATTATGTCTACCCTTTGCAGGGTGCCTTTGGGAAGGAGGGAGGAGAATGGAAGGGTGTCAGCTCTACCCCCTAGGGCATTCATGCTGAATTAGCCTTCATTTGGCTTTAAGAATTCATCTGAGAAGGAAATGGTTTGTAGCTATAATTTAGTGCATGATGATTTAAATATTTAGCACTACGAAGTGTGGTAGAAAAGAATAGAAACTTGCATTGACTGAGTTTGTTAGTAGCAGGTCAGTATTATCACTTGTGAATTTATTTGAAAAATATGAAGATTTTATTAGTGGTTTGTCAAAAGTGGTGTTGTTGGGCTTAAGACTGAGGGGGTAATGCTGTTTCAAAGCAAATACTATTAGGCCTTGTGCATGGCTTCCGTACTCAGTGTGAAAAGTGGAACTTGAGTAACCAACAGTTTATTGCAAAGTGAGTCTTGGGCCACTGGTTGTGAATTACAGAACATGTTTTATTTTTAATGTTTCATAAAGACTGTGCAAAACGATGCCTCAAGCTATAATTTCTTATTGTAAAGATAATTTACGGAGTCTTGATATTATTTAATACTCAGTCTTCCTCTGGAGCTTTTGATAATTAGAAACTAGACTCTTCTTCAGTGTTGCTGGTTATTCATGCAGGCATAGCACAATAAACATGACTGCTGGTGGACATCCTTCGTTAAAGGTAGTGCCACTCCATAAATCAGCTATTAAGAGGCTAGTATCACAGAATGCTTATATTCATAAAGCTCAGGACCATTCTTTAATTCTCATTAACTCTCTCTATTGGCTGCTATTTATTGATGTGGTGTTGAGTGGCTAGATGATTGGATGTGAAATGCTAGGCAGGGGTTATATTTGTTGCGTAATATTAATTAAGTAGAATTTGTTAGTTGTCTTCATATTCAGTGAGCACATGAGGAATCTGCAGTTGTGCTTATCCAGTTTACCATTACCAAGTATTTTGTCTGTAAAGACTGGGGGTATCTGATAAAGAATTGCAAAAATGCTATGTTGATGGTGTTAAGGATATGCATACACCTGCTCAAATTGCTGACCACGCACAGCAAGTGTATGGCTTTTGGGTATTTATTTTGTTGGTTCATGAGTAAAGCAAGCATTGTAATTAAGCTCTTGCTCTACTGTGTGCTGTCTCAGAAACTGCTTTTCCAAATGGATCTCTGTGTTAATCTGGATGCCATTCTCACAACACTAATTCTTAGTTGCTACCCAGATGAAAAAAACAGTGGTGTTTCTCTTCCAATCCTAGTTTGATGAAAAATGATCATGACACCCCATTAGATGTGCAGGGACTGTGTAGTATTCAAGTTAATCCATAGAGGATAAATAAACCAGTTTCTTTGGTCCTTTCTACATCAGAAAGGACCAATCTGCTGTAAGTAATATTTGTTTTTTGTATGTGCTGCTCCATTGACTATAATGGAAGAAATGCCTAAAAGCTAAAATACATTAAAGTATTGCATAAAATTAAATGCTTCCTCTAACTTTTTCATATGGAAAAAATGATTCATCACTTAATTGGTAGCTTATGGTTTTTGCAAAAGGCAAGGTTATTAGACAAACTATGATGACAGTAAGCATGAAGGTATATCTTGTGTTTTTAAAAAACATAGTAGTGACTTGTAATTATTAAACAGTAATCAGTTCTTCACCTTTTTTTTTTTTTAAATGACTTGGAACTAGACTCTGTATCAACTCAAATACCATGCATTACCCCTACAACCTAATATGTTTCAAATCAGTAAGCATTTAGAAAAAGCTATGACTTTCCACAATGATGTATTTGTTTTTCAAATAGTGAAATAGAAGTTAACTCCACCTTTAAGGCATGGCTGTAGTCTTCTCCTCTGGGGTATGGCTCCTGGGTACACCTATAAGGGTGCCTGGTGCCTTCACCCAAGGAAGTCCCACCTAATGCAGAGAAGGCAGGAAAAATATCTAACACCCAATCTGTTACAGAGCAATGTCAAAGAACACACAAAAAGTTATGGCAATTCCCACAGTAATAGAACAGTAACTTGGACTTTATTAGGTATGGGGAACTCAGGATAGGGAACAGTGGGAAGAGGGAGGGAGGGGGAAGGATCAGGCTAGCAAAAGCCAAAAACTATATGTGAACTATACCCCTCCGGCATGTATATCCACTACAAACCACTCTGTGCTTTCTCCCAGTGACCTTCCTAGGAAAACACTAAATAGGAAATAGATTAGAGTCAGGCTTTTATGGGTGGTGCAATGTATCAATACCAAGAATGGTCAGATGGGCCTTGTGACTCTCTGGTCTGGATTCCAATGTGCAGTTATGCTGTCTCTTGATTCCCTGACTTCTGAATCTCTAGCTTCATGGATTTCTAGTCTCTGCTGAGATGACACTGTTCAATATCTTCATAATTCCCAAGGGACTCGGTCTTCCCTTGGTAGGAATGTGGAGGATAGAAAAGTCGTCCTGAACTCTGATGCATCTCTCCCTTTTAGGTACCAAAACAGGGCCAAAACTGAAAGTAGAACCAAACCAGTTCTATCTCTGCCAAGGAGTCGTGAACCTCTGCCACATTATTTCTGTAGTCTGGGGGAGTCCCCTAGTGGTCTGGTATTTCAGGAGCACCCTTTCCAATGGTATCACACAAAAAATACACTTTATTTTTTAAGAAGTTAGGTTTTGGTATTGGTAATGGACACAAGGACCAATCAACTATTCCAATTATCTTAAATTGTAAAATGTGTATTGTTAGTGGGTGTCTGCACTGTTCAAGACCATTGACTTCACTTTTGCAATAGACACCCTGGTTTAGCTGACAATTTGTTTAATTAATTTTGATAAAACAACAAAAAATACTAAAAAACAAATGATTTACAGCTTGTACAGTAGAACCTTAGTCCTATGAACACCAGACTTATGAATTGACTGTCAAACACATAGCTCATTTGGAACTGGAAGTACCCAACTAGGCAGTAGTGGAGATTAAGTACTCCCCGCCCCAGAATCGTTAAACGTGAAGTACTTCTTTTTTTATTAAAAAAAGAGTGGGGGGGGGCAAGAGGAAGAGTTGTCATTTGAAAAAAGACAGGAAATTGTTTGTCTTTTAAATTAATATGGTTAAAAGCAGTATTCTGCATAGTAAAGTTTCAAAGCAGTTAAGCCAATGTTCAACTGCAAACTTTTGAAAGAACCACTTTAATGAAACAAGACATTATAAACTTTTCAGAATTACAAACAGCGACCATTCTCAGGTTCTATGTCTATTTCTACTGTCTGTCTATATTTCCAAATATTGCACACTTCTCAGAATCACTAATAAAATTTGAAAGCTTAGTCTTAGTTTTTAGAAGCAATATAAAACCAGAGAATTTTACATAGACCTAACACGTTAAGATGTGGATAAGTGATAATGCTAGAAAAACATACATAAATGGGAAAAGAAGGGAAGTAGGTGCTTTATTTGAGCAGTCTTTCTTTTTAAAATCCAAATGTATCTAGAAATGGGGGCCCAAATTTTGTCAGATCCATATAACTAATCTCTGTGGTGATCATCTATTCTTTGGCTGTTAAATCAGACAGGTCTGAATACCACTGCTCTGTTGGTATAAACCTACTCTTCCATTTTTGTAAAATCGTGTGCTTGGTGATCATTGCAGATCTCAAGAACTAGTCTTTGTATTACAGTTAAATGCAGCTTAGGAGGCCAATATCCCAGTATATAACTTTTGGCAGTGCAGAGGTTCAGCTGTTTGAAGTCAAGCACCCTTTTAAGTCTTGTACCACCTCTTTCCACAGCTGCCTAATTATTGGACAGTTCCATAGTGTGAGTCGGGGCCTCCTTTTCTTTACTACAGCGCAAACAAACGTCAGAGGATAAATCTTTCTTGTGAAACCACTCTAGTGCCCAGTACTGTTTTGATAAAAACAGTCTTTTTGTTGCATCAAGTGTAGTCTGAGATCAACAGAGACTTTTTTAACCTTGCATGCTATGCTCTGCCATTGGGATTTTTTCTGAGAGGTGTGATAAATCCCCTTCCAATGCTTCATAAAGAACTCCAGATGAATGAAGTTCGTCAACTTTATGTGCTTCACTAAAAGAGTCTGGAGAATCTGAAGTGTTTCTAAAGTTCACAGTAGTTGTGTGGCCTCTGGTAGTCCTAGGGCATCTGGGCCAAACTGATATGTTAGCAAGAGTCTTAGTTGTAAGTACTGCCACTCCACTCTGGATTGCAGGCCAAAGCACTGCTTTAGTGCTCAAAAAAGGGACAAAACTCTCATTGTTGGCTAACTGGGAAAGCTGTATGATGCCCCTATACAGCCAGTTCTTCCAAATTTTAGGTTTGTTCCCTGTTTGAAAATCTGGTTTGTCCGGATAGGTGCTTTTTGCATGATGGAGATGATGAAACTGGTACCCCTTTGCTACGATAGCCCAGACCCCTTCACCCAGCGACCACTGTAGGCTCCTTGCTTTTTCTCCACTGGACAGAAAGAGGAGCCGAGGAGACCCATGGGGGAAACAGACACTTTAATGCTTCGTTCAGTTGCCACCCACATGGGTATAAGGGTATTAGCAAGCTGGAACCAGTTTGCTATGTATGACTTGATAAAAGCATAATCATTTTGTAGGTCTGAGAATCTAACATCTCCTCTCCCCTTTGCCTACATAGAGCTATAGCTTTTTAAATGATAGCTGTGGGCATTGACTAGGTCAAGCCCCCCAGAAAGGCTTTAATGATGCTATTTAAAAAATTTTAATTTTTGTTTTGCTTTTTTGCTTTGTGAAGGAGTGCAATGATGATCAATTTGCTGCCTCACCTGTTTCTTAATGTGGTTACACATGTTCTCTCAGGCCATAAATCTGTCACTGCAGTGAGAGAGCAACCGCTTTTTAGAAAGCTTAAGAGTTCTATAGATGTCTAAAATATGCTGCAGTTTTCCTTGTATGTGGGAGGGATCTTGCCTAAAAGATGGTAGAAGTATTTATTGAAATAGTGTGAAAAGCTAGGAAACTGGCTTTGACACAAGTATCACTTCTAAGTAGCAGGAACAGAAATGAGTTTCCACTGACAGCCTTTTACATCACATCTTGAAGCTAAGGACTGTCAGAAATATCATTCGATAAACAGTAACAAGAAAATGTTTTTAATATGTTGTCTTATTCAAAATAATGTTTGCCTTGTAGATGTACAAATGGTGAATTCTTTTCAGATCTATTACTTTTAATGGCAAGTATATGTTTGATATTAGTCTGAATCGCCAAGTAGAAAGTGCAAGAACAGCAAAATATCCAGTCTTCCAATACAGTAATACTACCAAGTTTCAAGGTATATGAAGATTACCAGCCTCCTATTTAGTACATTTTTCCCTGTATCATTCTGGAACTAGAGATTCACTTCAGGATGAACTACTTTCATTCTTATCACTTCTGTGGACAGACTTGAATTACATGGTGGTCTCTGGAGTTCTCTGAGTCATTCAAATGGTTGACACAGACAGAGAGAGAGCAAAGATGAGAAGGAGCAGTTTCATTTTATGAGGCAGTTAAATGAAAGCTAATTTACTTTGTTTTGGAATTGTAAGTGATGACACCTATTCACTCTAGATTAAAGAACTTCCTGGAACTCATCTGACCAGATTACATTAATTATTACTGTTATCAATTGCTTCTATTACTGAGAATTAAATTAATCAATAGGCCATATCCTCAACTGGCTTAAAGATGCATACCTCCATTAAAGTTAAGAAAGCTAAATCAGTTTACACAAGCTTAAGATATGGCCTGACTTTAGCATGTTTCTATCAAATGTACTTCTCTTAGTGAGCAATTTGAATGATGGAACTAGCTTGGGTCTTTTACAATGAAAATGTAAGTGTTAAGTCTTTTTAGGTGCCAGAAGGGTTGTAGCCATGTTGATTCCAGGATATTTAGGTAGACCAGGTGGGTGAGGTAATGTCTTTTACTGGACCAGCTTCTGTGGGCAAAAAAGACTGCCTTTGGCGCTTACACAACATTTCTTCAAGTCTGGGAAAGGTACTCCCAGTCAAAGGTAAATATAAGGTGCAACAGATTTTGTCATAAGTTCACCATGAATGACCTCCTACAATATGTGTTAAGTGGCCAGTTAACACCTATGCAGTCATAGATTTTTTTTGGAGGGGGTGTGTGGGGGGGATTTAATAGGTTATGAAAAGTGTTCACCCACAGATGCTAAGTTGTTTTTGTCCTATCATTTTTCTGTGAGTGAGTTTGAGAGCACAGATATTTATCTGTCTTGTTTCACACACACAGTTGTTTTGGGGGCATTTAGTGCACTGGATGAGGTACAACATGTTGTGACAGGCATGTGTAGGCCCCATGGACCTTGGAATAGTATGTCACGAGGAGGGTACTGTTTGGGATACTGCATTTAGCTGCCTTTTGATCACACAGGCTTACAGCAGTGTTGCAAAAATATTTAGTCTTGGGGCATGTCTACACTTACCTCTGGATTAATCACCCCAGCAGGGGCTGATTCTTCACTTCTGGTGAAGATGCAATAAACTGACTGCCGAGTGCTCTCCTCTCGACTCCAGTACTTCACCAGAGTGAGAAGCGTAGGTGGAGTTGATGGAGTGTCAGCAGTCGACCTACTGCAGTGAAGACACAATGGTAAGTAGCTCTAAGTACGTTGACTTCAGCTACAAAAATAGTGTAGCTGAAGTTGCATAACTTAGACAGACTTAGCTTGCCCGCCTCCCAGTGTAGACCCGGCCTAAATCAAACTCTTATTGGACAAAAGAAAGGAGATAAGAAAAGAACACATGGGGGTGGGGAGAGTGTCTCATACCCCGGTGGTATTTGAGATTAGTTGCTGGAAGTGAAGAAGTCATCTGGGTCCCTCCAGTGGCATTGGAATATTTTTATCATCATGTGAGGGGTGTGTGTGTGTGTGTGCTGAAAGGCATTCAACAAAACTGTAAACCCTCTCTCTAATGAAAACCACTTTAAGAGCTGACATGATGAAGCTCACTGTTTCTCTCAGACAGCCAGTAGACTTCTGTTCCCCCAAAGTCTCTTTGAGGCCCCAAAAGGGGTGTGATGGCAGAACAGCCTGTCATTATTTTGGCCATCAATTAAGCCTAAAATCTGACACACCACTCCTGGTTCATTAATTTTTTTTTTTTTTTTTTACACTTCCTCATTTTTTTTTGGTCCAACACTTCCTCGTTTACCTGGCATGATCTTAACACAATCCTTGAGTTATATCAGTAGGCCTCTATTGTTTTGATCTAACTTAATCTGTCTTGCTCTTGTACCTTTTCAACGTTTGTCATGGGTTATTATGACACTTTATAAACTTTCACTCACTTCTTATAGTTGAGCTTGCAAGCAGGGTAAAATGTAGGCCCCTCTGTTACAACAGAACACATGGCAATCAGAATTTGACCTGAAGAAATTGGCCTTGTGTAGCTGATCAGTTTTTTTTAAAAAAAATCTTAATAGGAAAAGAATTGCTATGCACTCCTTGAGAGCCTTTATCGCTGGTGAAAATGTACAAAAAGGACAGAACCCACCTTGAAATATATATAAATGGGGTTGAGTTGCTATAGCTCAGGGGTAGGCAACCTATGGCACGCGTTCCGAAGGTGGCACACAAGCTTATTTTCAGTGGCACTCACACTGCCCGGATCCTGGCAACCGGTCCGGGGGAGCTGCATTTTAATTGAATTTTAAATGAAGTTTCTTAAACATTTTAAAAACCTTATTTACTTTACATACAATAATAGTTCAGTTATATATTATAGATTTTTTAGAAAGAGACCTTCTAAAAATGTTAAAATATATTACTGGCATGCACAACCTTAAATTAGAGTGAATAAATGAAGACTTGGCACACCACTTCTGAAAGGTTGCCTACCCCGCTATAACTGGTGGTTAGGGGAAAAAAAAATACATCTTTATAGTTGAAAACTGAGCACATTTGATGTGGAAGACATGGAGGAACAATAATCAAACAGACCCACTATGACATTTTTACACAATCAGAGGAGAATTACACTTCGACAAGTTTTGCTATAATTACATGATTGGGCAAATTACTATAGGAAGCTTCCTAACTCTTGATTGGTGCTGTAGGTGACTGAATTATGGTATTTGTACTTTTTTTTTCATGTTAAAAGGAAAAACTTATCAAAGGGACAAGTAGAAATCACTGACATTCAGAAATAAGAGAGAGAGAATAGACTGACAGACTGTCTATTACATATCTTGGGGCCTGTGAGGATCTGTTCTGACAGTTGCATGCTTCAACTAGCTCACCCGCCCCCCCAAAATTAATAAATTAAAAATTCAAAACCCTTGTTTATTAGGTCAATTTCCTCACTTTATTCCTCTGCGAATATATTTTTTCATTACAAATCCTCTGGAAAAAGACCTCTGATTTATAGGGAATCGTAATATTAAAGTACAAAAAATTGTTAAACATCGTGTAGATATCTAGCACTGAGTGCTATATTCAGTGGCTTTGTATAATTATATTACATATAAAAACTGTATTAAAACATTAAGGTTGCAAAGTTAAACACTCAAAAGCTAGAAAATGTCAGAATTATGGTTTGCCTCTGTGTATGCACTATACATATATACATTATACAAAATAAATAATTTTATGACTACATACTATTTTCTTCAAGACCCATGTCTTGTTCAATGCATTGAATGGATGCTATTCATTTAATGAGCAACTATTCAACAATTTATTTTTCTCCTTGTTGTTCAATAGGTGGCCCTAGGCCTTTTTAATTGCACACTATTCAAACTCTGCTCTGACGGCAGACTTATTAATTTCCTCAGGCTTTTGTATGGTGCTCATCACTGTAGTATCCAAATGTTTTTCCAACACACAAATGCATTTACCCAACATCCCTATGACATGAGAGATTATCCCATTTTACAGATGGAGAACTGAGGCAGAGAGAGATCAAGGTAAAATGTGTCCACTCATTTTTGGGTGCCCAATATGAGACCTCTAGGACCTGACTTTTTAGTAGTCATGGCATTATTTAGCATTTCTTATGTTGAGAGCACAGCCCCCATTGACTTCATTTTGCCCAGCACTTCTGCAAATTGGATCCCAGGGTATCAAATCAGGCACCCAGAAAATGAAAACACACAATTAGAGACCACCTGTGAAAACTTTGGTTTAATTAACTTATCCAGCAACTCACAAGGATCTCTGTGGCAGATGCAGGAATAGAATCCAGGGCTTTCAAGCTTTCCCAGACCTAAAGAAGAGTTTATTGGTTTAAGTAGCCTTATTTAGGCCATTAACCCTACAAACACCTAAAGAGATGAGTATATTTACATGCTTAATCTTGCAGAATTTGTACATTTAACTTTATGGACAGTGAATAATCTCACTGAGGTCAAAGAGATACCACCTTTTAAAAAGTACTGTTTTCATTCGCTTATGTATACAATTTTTTTTTTTTTTTTAAGACTCTTCATTTCCAAAACTAGAGGGGAAAAAAACCTCTTGCAATGATTGATGCATTTCTACGGTGGCAATAATGTCAAGCAACTAAGGTATCTCTGCCTCAGGTAGATGGGAAGGAGAGGAAAGAACACATGCATTTTTGTTCTCTTGAAATACCTGCAAAATCACATATTCTGAAAAGATTTTTCTGTAATAAAAAATGTTCTGAAGCCTAAGTAATTAGTGTACAACTGGGAAAATATTATTGTAGGTGGGACTGGTTGCCTCACCTGTTGAGTGCCCAATACTTTCCATTAAAGACCGTTTTAAGTTGCTTTCAACCTTGCCAGACTAACTGTTCAGACTAAAATTTTCCATGTTGGATGTCTGCTTCAGGTTGAAGTTCTTGAGAAATTTTCAGGCAACTTCTGAAAATGAGGGTTGGAGAATGGGTTTTTTCCCCCCTAGTGTTTAAAAAAAATTCTCCCGAACTTTTCCTTGGAAAGCTCTAGCACCTCGTGGTTTGGAGAAGGGACTTGAAATTTGTCTGAGGCTGGCTCTTCTGTCAAGGATGTGCCTTTTATCATCCCCATGAAAAACTGCCTACGTTTGAAGAAATTATAAGCCGTGGAGGACAAAGGCAATTCACATAGTCTCAACTGAGATTTGCTAGAGCTTAAATAGCTAAAATCCCCACAGATTCTAACCTCACTGGGCATTGTAAAGCTCAAAAATGTTTCTCTCACCAGCAGAAGTTCCTCCAATAAAAGGTATCAGCTCACCTGTCTTGTTTCTTCAAAACCAATGCTGTTTGTAAAAATCAAGCAGCTAACTGTACTCACAATTTATACTGCCAAAGATAAAAATTGGCTAGTTGAAATGATTCTCATCAAATGGTATAATTTAGTTTGCCATGGTAACTGTAAAGAGCAGCAACTGGGTCCTGGTGTATTGTAGAATTATGAAGTGCTGACAATGTTAAATTTGTTTTACACTTAGTAAAAAAAAAAAAATAGCTTTTTAGATTTTGCTGTTAAGTGAAGAGGGTTGTTAGTTTTGCTACATTTCCTTTTCTGATTTTAAATGGCTTTAGTTGTTTGTTTAAACTGATTTCTAATTTGACATTGCAATTCTGAGAAGTTTCTTCGTGTCGCCAGTAGGAAATCAAATGCCAAGGACACCATGTAAATAACTTCTTACACATTTCCTGAACTCAACAAGATACAAATGGCAGCATTCTCAATATGCACACACTATATTAAAACAAAGGATACATATCCAAAATGTATTCATTGTTTTAAAATTGTATTACATTTCCCTAGATAACTGCATTGATAATGTATAAATCAAAATGAAGGAAGAAAACACTGTGCTAGGAGAATCTTAGTTTAGAAAAGGTTCGTTCTTTAGGGGAAGAACTCTTAAATTCTTCCCATCCATGACTCCAAATTGCACTCTTCTCTCTCTCCCCCACCCCCTGTGACCATATATACAGTATATGAGAATTTTGTCCCCTAGCCCAGAATCTTTCTCTAGTTCTGCCAAAAGACCACACAATCATGTAATGCATAGTAAATTGTTAAATGTTTTTTCTTGTCATTCATAGTCAGTGAGCATACTGTCTGGCGAGGGACCATCAGTGAATATGAACTTGATGATTTTAAAAATATACCAGATAAAACAGGGTGGATTTGATTTAAATCACTAGTCAAGACTATTTAATAATAGATTTCTACATAAAATTTCTTTATAAATAATAGATTTCTAAAATAATAGATTTCTACGTAAGATTTTTCTGTATTCTTGTTAGTTGTGGTAACCTTAATACATATTTTTCACAACTCAGAGAAAAATGTAGGTTTCACTTTTAGAAGATGCACATTATACATTTTTAAAGTGATTTATTTTGTAAACTTTGCAGATTAGTTTTACAGCTATCTCAGAAAATGAATGATTGGTTATTTCATTTACCAAAGGTAATTGAAGCAGACAGTTCACCTCCCAGACTTCAGAATGACTTCAGAAATATCTCCAATTCAACAGGTTAATCATTAATATTTGGAGAAGTTTCTTGCCATGCTGCATTAGGAGGAGAATATCACCAGACAGACATTTAAATTGTTTTATGTAACTAAAACAACATTATGCATTCTGGGTTTTTTCTTCAGCAGCAAACATAATATTTTAACAAAACAAGCATATGAATTTTTTACTTTAAACATTAAATTTTTAAAAATTTTAGGTTGATTTTTGTTAAAATTGTTAATTTAAACTTGTTAAATGAAATATTAAAAAAAACCAAATCAACTGCATCAGCCAGGTCAACATGAGATACTTAAAATATTGGCTTCTGTGGCTCACTGTCGTTTTCACCTTCATTTTCCTGTTTGTTCATAAAATGGAGAAGAAAATCGAACTTTCCTGCTTTTTCAGGTCCCAAATGATTTCTCAATTTGGAGATCTCACCACACTGGTCAAAGAGGAAGTGAGATTCAAAAGTTCTCAGGGCTCTTCCTGTCTAACTGCCCAGTGCATTTGTGTCGAGAGCACTGTCCAGAGTGATCACACTGGAGCACTTGGGGATAGCTCCTGGAGGCCGGTGACATCTAATTGCATCCTCACTAATGCTAGTTCGACCCGGAAACGTTGATTTCAGCGCTACTCCCCTTGTCAGGCTGGAATTCGGAAATTGATTTAAAGTGAGGATGGCAAAGTGTAAGGATTGATTTTTAACATGGATAAATTCAACTTTACAGTGTAGTGTAGACCAGGCCTTAGACACATACTTCTCTCCATTCATTTTTATAGGGAGCCTAGACACCTAATTCAGGTTTTGTGGTTCCCATTGTTTCAGTCGTTTTTCTAGGTGCTTAGAACTCCCTTTGTGGATCCAGGCCTTTGTGCACAATTTGAAAGTATACTTAAAATATAAAACATAGCTTATAAGGCATCTGTAAGACAGAAGTACAGGGCCATAGCGTGCCCTATCACAGAAATACCTAAAAAAGGTTTATGGGGAGCCCAAACACTCACATTTTCCTACAAATATTTCTGAAAATCTAGAAGTACAATAGTAAACAAACTGTAGAAAAATATAGGAAGAGTCCAATAGAAGTATAGGGAGAGCGACATCAGAGGCATACCTTTAACTTTGCCACTGCTAAAGGAGTTTAAAAGAGGATGGATTAGTAATGATAAACTACAGTGAGCAGTTTAAATAACCAATAACCCCAAACTGATTTTGGATTATACTCTCAAGGATTTTGAGTATTATAACTCCTTGTTGATATGTTAAATAAAATAATAGGTTTTTTTATTGGTTTCACCTTTTATCTCTCATGTTAATTTCCTTTTCTGTATGTTTAAAATGGGCAATTACATTTTTTCTCTCCAGAGGATAAGCATGTTTATAATGTACTCTTTTTTGCTTGTTGTGAAATAAAGGAAATGATAGGAACATTTTTTTCAGGTGGGAAGGGGGCGAAAGATGCTCTTGAAACTTTTATCCCAAATCTAAGATACTTAAGAGTCTAATTCATTTTCAAAAAGTAATTAAGGCATTTAGGAACCTGACTTTAAGTGAAACTTATGCTCCTTAGTGTATAAATCATGTTTGAAAATGGGACGTAGGCACCTAAGTCATGTACTTCTGACAAAAAAATGCCCTTTGTCTAATGCCAACTCTTTACTGTTTTGCCCATGTCCAGTGGAAAGTTAGATTTGTCAGTTCTGGGTAAAAGTTATAGTAGAGCAGAAAGGATTTGTTCTTATGGTTGGAATTGGTGGAAATGCCCTAAATTAAAATAGTTTTCAATAAGATTGTTGCACCATGTTCCAAAAGAGTGGACAAAGTTGATACTGTCTAGTTTGTGCTGCTTTTGGGGCACAGGGATGACATAAGACAAATTTCAGTTAGGTAGCATTTACAATATTGCTTGTTATCAAAATGAGAGACTCCTAATTAATGCATGATTTGCTTTGGAAAAGCTTTTTTCTGGAATGAGTTAATATAAAGAAGGAAAATAGAGCCTCACTTTTAAATGAGAAATTGGATGGAGAAGGTTTCATCAGCTGAAGTAACAGAGACTGGAGTTATTTATTCCTCAGAATCCAGAATGAACAAGTTGATCTCCTTGTGTAATGAACAGGGAAAGCAGCAAATAAACAGATGGAATTTTCAGAGATCAGAAACAATTTGGCTTTTTATCATATTTTATTAGAAGTGTGTTTGGTATAATCAAACAGGATCAGCTCCTTGCTTTCCAAATGTGTGTATACAGCAAATGAATGAATAATAGTGGAGAAAAGAGAGCCAATCTCCTGTCCCAGATAAGGTATTTAAAGTTTCCATTTGTGCAACCTACAGTCTGCTATCTCTGCCAACACTACAGCCATCTACCTCTGCTACAGATCCTTCAATGTATTATGTATATTGTAACCACTCCCACTGCAAGGTGCTGCTCTGGATGTTGCGGTACACCACTCCCCTCTAGATGTCAGGTTACTTGGAGGCAAACATCCATATGCTCCAGATACTAGGCCCTACAGCCTCTTCCTCCCTCCATCCCCAACTACCCTTGGAGGATTCCCATTAATGCTCACAGATTCTGTGGAAGTAACAGAGCGATTACTTTACTAAGTTGGACTGCCAGAAAATAAAATATGCAGTTAACTTAGTGGCAATTATTTTAACAGTTACAATGAAGATCAACCAAAGAGTTCCTAACCCAGATCCCCATCGGCAGTCCAGTCAGTCCAAAGATATAAAAGTGACTGTAACTCATGGGGCTCCGCAGGCCTAGAGACATGAGTACTCCATTCAAGCCATCCCTTTCTTTGTGGCCTTACTGGCCAGCAAATATCCCATCAAGAGTTCAGTTCTTTTGTCTGTGGTCTTGTTGGGGTCTGTCTACGATTTGCTCCTGCTGTTCCCGCAGGTGGTTGTCTCCCCCTTGAAAAATGCTACCCAGAGTCCACTTACCGCTGTTATTGCTAGTTGGCAAACAACATGCAACAGGCTGCTTCCTTGCCCTTGCTTCCTCTCCACTTTGTCCCAGCTCTCGGGCTTCCTGATGTTCTCTTAAGTTAGTTCCTAGTCTTCTGCCTCTGACATGCTGGTATTGCTCACACAAAGCCTCTTCTGTGTTGCTGCTAATCATATGAATTTCAGGATTTGGGGATGATCGTTGTAGTTGTGTGTGATCAACATAGGAATTTTGTCTGACCCAATTGCCATTTTCCATGTCTGCCACTAGAGGCAGCTTTGCTGCAAGTAGCAGAGGTAGATGTCTGTAGTACTGGCATGCCCCTGTGGAAAGCTTTGAAGCCAGTGTTCCAGTTCCTCTTGCCAAGCTCTTCAGCAGCTGTCAGCCTACCCAACCTATTACATTGCAGTCAGAGAATTAGCTGAGGCAGGAGCTCAGGTGCCATCCCTATTCTTCAGGCTGGATATTGGGGGCAGTTGCTGAAGCCTGGCACTGTGGTAGGCTCCAGCATCCTCAACACTATCAGTGGGAAGCAAGTTCTAGGGAGAACAACTGTAAAGAAGAAATGTGGGAAGTTGGGGAGAAGGTGCACAGAGGAGCCATGGTCTGCACTTGGGCGCACAAAGCCCATCCAAGGTTGAATTTTCATCCTGTAATTCTGTGCATACATCTCTTTTCCTCTCTCTCTCACACACACACACACACAGGGTTAGTCAGGGGAGTTCAAAAGCCAGATGACAAATCAGAATGGCAATAGAAAATTACAGACCTTCAAAGAGAAAAGAAAAGGTACTTTACTTCAAGGCGGATTCTCTGTTTTGCCACAGCTGCCATGAAGCGGTCAGCAACAACTGCTAGGAAGTGGCGCTCAACCTTTCCAGACTACTGTACTCCTTTCAGGAGCCTGATTTCTCTTGTGAACCCCCAAGTTACACCTCACTTAAACTACTTGCTCATAAAAATCAGACCTAAAAAGTGTCATAGCACACTATTACTGAAAAATTGCTTGCTTTCGTTTTATCTAATTATAAAATAAACCAATTGGAATATAAATATTGTACTTAAATTTCATTGTATAGTATATAGAGCAGTATAAACAAGCCATATGAAATTTTAGTTTGTACTGACTTCACTACTGCTTTTATTTAGCCTGTTCTAACCCAGGCAAATATCTAAATGAGTTGGTGTACCCTCTGGAAGACCTCTTTGTGCCCCAATGAGTACACACATACCCGGTTGAGAGCTACTGCTTTAGGGAATACCCTCAACATAAGAGTTTCCCAAGTAGCTGGTGAAATAGCCCTTTGCTACTCTCCATCGCAGCTCCTGGCCTAAGAGGTTTGCTGGAGAATGGGCATGGCCTCTAGCTATTCTTGACTGCTGTTTAAATAGTATCACACTATTCACTGGTGCGGAGAAATGAACTGATAGCGCTGTGTGTGCATTTAAGAGCAAGATCATTAGAGCTGTGGCTGAGACCTTGGGAACTTTAGAGATTGTGAAACATAGATAGAATTGTATGAGTTGTAAACAAATTCAGCAGTTTTTATCTCAAAATCCAGCTAAGGTTGTTTCGTTTCAAGTCATTCCTAATTCCTTCTTTCCCTGTTCCCACTAACTTTGTCTCTATAGTGCTTTGTAGTGGGAGGATTTATGTATCCTGACTGTCTCTTCGATTCTATAGAGACATCATGTGTTATAATGCCTTTTGAAATGGTTCTCCAGGGTGTTTTGCCTTTAAAAACAAAAGGCCAGAATCTGCCACCCTTTCTCACATTGAATAGTAGCTTACTCTACATGTGTTCCATTGAAATTGATGAAGTTACATGTGGAGTTAGTTGCTACTCAGTGTAAGTAAGGATATCAAAATCTGCCCCAAAATAAATAACAAAGAATTCTGTATGAATTCATTCTATTTTATTCAATAGAATCTTTATTTTACCTGAAGTTGTCCCAGAATTTCCAGTCTGGTGTATCTTGGCTATAGTAGATATTCAAGAATTTGCTTAAGTTATTTTTATCTGCTGAGTGCTACCAATGGTGGGCAATCACTTTATATTAGAGCTGTGGATTATTCAGTTAACTCATGCGATTAACAATATGATTAATCATATTTTTTTGAGTTAAACAATAGAATCCCAATTGAAATTTGGATGGTTTTTCTCCATTTCAAATATATTGACTTCAATTATAACACAGAATACAAAGTGTTTACAGTGCTCGCTTTATATTCTTTATTACAAATATTTGCACTGTAAAAATAAATAGCATTTTTAAATTCACCTCATACAAGTACCATAGTGCAATCTCTTTATTGTGAAAGTGCAACTTACAAATGTTGATTTGTAGGTGTTACAGATTAGTTTGACAATTGCTGTCTGCCTGCAATATTTACATGATGATGGACAACACTTGGATATCCACCCCAAACACATTGTCAGACTCAGAAAGGAGAACAATTTTTTTTAATTACTTGAAATAAGAAAATATTTTCTTAAGTGAGATAACATACAGTATATTAGACACACAATGAAGAATCTCTTTAAATGATTTCCCCCCACCCCATATCTTTGTATTTTTCTTTAGGATTAAAGACTGAT
This sequence comes from Dermatemys mawii, assembly GCA_007922305.1. Taxonomy (NCBI): domain Eukaryota; kingdom Metazoa; phylum Chordata; order Testudines; family Dermatemydidae; genus Dermatemys; species Dermatemys mawii. The sequence goes on from ML677342.1 coordinate 322,215, forward strand.
GGAAAATATGGACTCAGTTCTGCCCTTCTTGAAGTTAGTGGCCAAGCTCCTGTTGACTTATGTGCTGGAATATCAGGTCCTATAATAATTAAATTCATGCTTCCCTGATGAAGGATTTGGACTGACTATCATGTAAGGACTTGAGGAGGGGATGTGTAAAGGAAGTGGATTTGGGGGTGATGGGGCTCAAGGAGTGGTGATAGTCTTCTGATCGGTCATAAAGATGGACAGATGCAGACACTTTGAAAAGTTTCTGTGAAAGCTTCTGGTTAAAAGTCTCCAAACAACTTCCAACCAAAAGAAATTTGTCTGAATAAAGCAAATTTTTTTTTTTTTTTTTTTTTTTTTTTTTTTTACAAAAAAGCCCCAGCCAGCCAGCCCCAAGACACCGCATCATAAGGGGAAAATCCAGTTGTAGATTTTTTTATCCTGTCTGCTGGATGACACATTGACTGAGCAGCAAAAAACAGATACATGAACAGGGACCACAGTGCATGGGAATTCAAACAATCTAGTGAAAGTACAAGCACAACAATTTAAAATTTAAGCAGAATGAGTACAAGGACTGGAAGACTATCAGAGGGACAACAGGAAGTGACTTTCAACAAAAGTAAAATAACACCATGTACTGTTTGAAAATGGACTAAATCATAGATTTTTTTTTTTTTTTTTTTTTTTTTTTTTACAGCTCTTCAGAACCAATCCTATGCATTATTAGATTTTCTGGAAGAAGTAGAGAATAAAGTCATGATCTAATTTACAATGAATGCCTAAAAATAACAGTAGGTGACCTCTTTATTTTATATTCCCACCTGAGGGTGATAGAGCTCATGGAATCATATGCCCTAGAGAACACACTTAAAGCAATTATCTTGAAATGACGCCTTTTATAAAACCAAAAGGAAATACTAGACCATACCCATAAAAATGGGTACATTTTCCTTGTACATTTTCAGAGTTAAATTTTAAAGCCAGCTATAAAAGAAAAGAACAGAGATGTTATAAATGTATTTAAAAACAGATTGCAAACATGCTTTACTTTTTCCCACCAGTCTTTTGTATACATTGTATACATTCTTTCTTAGGTCTTTTAAAATGAAAAATGTACTGTCATAATTTTTAGCCTTACTTGATGAAGACTGATGCACAAACATAACCCCCTCCCCCATAAAAACTGCCTTTGCCTCAGGGCCCCAGTGTGCTACTGACCAGACTTTTAATGACCCAGTTGGTGGTGCTGACTAGAGCTGTCAAGGTCCCTTTTCGACCAGGCCTTCCAGTCAAAAACCGGACATCTGGCAAGTCTACTCCATATGCTATTTGGTACCCTCTTATGGCTGAGAGTGAATTTCAAAATTTACAGTTCCTCATGGAGAACGTGACATCCGCAGTCACTGAACGTGGCTGAGCTAGAACTCTATTGGTTTAAAAACCAAGAAGCTGCTAGCAGAGCAAGGTGGTATAGGAGAAGTGGTATCTCAAATAAGCAGGTCCCAAGCCACAGCTTTATACATCAAAAGCAACACTTTTTTGTGCTCCATTCATTCATAACCCAGCTCCTAGTACATATCACACAACATAGGTTGCAGGAGTTGCTAACTGACTGCTATTAACTTTTATCCTTTATGATAATTGACCATTTCTTTTTGTTTCCTGTCTCTTTGCCATTTTTGATCCATGAAGGTATTCTGCCTTTCACCTCATGATTACTTAGCCTCTTTAGCAGGGGATCTGTGTCAAAGGCCTTTTAAAAATCTGAATAATAGGTCACCTGGTTCTCCCAGAGTGCTGAGAGGTTAGTGAGAAACAGTTTTCCTTTGCAGAAACTGCGCTGGTTGGACCCTACTCCTATGACAATCTTCTAGATGTTTCTCTGAGCACATGAAGTGATGCCTAAAACTCAACTTGAGGGTAGTTATCTGTCTTTCTGATGTAATATTTGAGAATAGCCTTCCTGCAAGAACAGGTGCCCCTGCACTCCTGTCGTGCTGAGCTAGACACTCCAGTCAGCTCCAGCACCGACCCAGTGGTTGGGCCACACCTCTGCAGTTCACTGAAACTGAGATTCACTCAGCCCAGGGGCTCCTTAGTTAACAGGGACTTCCCCAGCACCCAGTCTTCAGCCTTTCTGGGAGCCTGAACCTCAAATAAATCTATTTTACTTTGCATAAAGCTTATACAGGGTAAATTCATAAATTATCTGCCCTCTATAACACTGATAGAGATGCACAGCTGTTTGCTCTACCAAGTATTAATCACTTTGGGTTTGTTAATAAAATCACTTCTGTTTATTAAGTATAAAAAGTAGGATTTAAGTAGTTTCAAGTAATAACAGACAGAACAAAGTAAGTCACCAGGCAAAATAAAGCAAAATCATGCAAGTTTAAGCCTAATACATTAAGAAACTGATTACAGGTAATATCTCACCCTCAGAGATGTTCCAGTAAACTTCTTTTACAGACTAGCTGCCTTCCTCATCTGGACCAAATCCTTTCCCCTGATACAGACCTTGTTAGTTCCAGCAGACATCTCCTGTGAAAAGCAGGGTTTTTATCATGATGAGCCAGCCCCTTTGTCTTGCTCCACCCCCTTTTATAGCTTTGGTACAAGGTGGGAAACTTTTGTCTGTGCTTGTCCCCACCCCTGCCTCATCAATGGAAAAGTACAAGGGTAAAGATGGATTCAAGTATCAGGTGACATGGTCACATGTCACTGTAAAACTCGTAGTCTCCATTGTTCCTGTGTTGGCCCACAGGTACACAGGAAGGCGTGAAAGTTAATAAACCATTTCCAACCAATTGTCCTAGTTAATGGGAGCCATCAAGATTGTAAACCATTATTAATGGGCCACACTTTGCATAATTACAATAGGACCTCAGAATTATAATTTATATTTCTAGCTTCAGATACAGGAATGATACATACATACAAATAGAAGGAATATATTCAGTAGCTTGTAACCTTTGTTATGCTACCTTACAAGAGACCTTTTACATAAAGCATGTTCCAGCTGCATCATATTCACACTCATAAGCATATTTCCATAAAACATATGGAGTGCAGCGTCACACAGGCTGTATCCAGTCACTTCCAAAGCTTCAGGGCACGTTCTAGGCATTAGTGGGGATTTAAAAAAACCTAATAGTTTTGGGGACACTGGAAAACCAGAGAAATCTGATATCCATAGGATACCTGTTTGGTGCTCCAGGTGAAGGAGCATTATAACATCAGAGGTAACTCAGCCAGTCATCACTTTCTCCCTCAAGTTCAATTGCATGCTTCAATTCCATTGGGTGAAATAAGTCAGCAAATGAAACTGCAGTTCCGGACTGAAGTGCTTTCACAAAGTTGCGGGGACACAGAGTTCAGAACTGAAATCGCTTCAGAGACTGAACTCCAGCCCAAGGCACAACTCCAAAGTGCTTTCTATACAGTTATTTTTAGACCACTAGCAAGCGCCCTGCCATCCTGAGCCTATCCATGCACACTAGGAAGCTCACTCTGAAATGCTGTGTAAACATACCCACAGGTGCTACAGAACACTCTGGGAACACCTTATCTTTTGCTGAATCTGGGTTAGGCCAGGCATAGTGAACAAGAGTGTCAAAGGATGACCCTGACTGGAATGCCCTCTTGTGGCAGGCCATGGTCCTACCGTTGCATCTGCTTCAGTTTCCCATCTCAGATAACCCAAGGATTCCACTTCAGGCTCTCTTACTTCAATGGTACCCTTCCTTGGGAGTGGTTTAGTATCAAAACCACAATGCGAATCAGTCATAATAAAAGTCCTCAATTTGTAGCCCTTTAATTATCACCACAGTGCAGGTAGTCATTAAAATCCCAAGTAATCTAATTCCTCAACACTCCACCTATCACAGTGCAATTGGAAGGTGTGTGATTGCAGCATGTGTATCCATACCTAAGCTAGCTTTGTTTTGAGTTAGTTTAAGGATGTCTATTTTCTGCTCCATGGGGCAAAATTCAGGTTTTATTGACACTGTTTCCTGTTCACAGAGGTTTGAGTTTAGCTTTTTTCCATATTGTAGAAGGACACGAGGTACTACACTGCAACCTTAATTCTGAGTTAATTCCTTCTCCCTCACCCCATTTTTTAAATTTCTCAGTACCCCCATTTGCTGTTGCCCAGCTGTCCCACTTCACAGCTTCTAGATCCTTGGCAATAATTAATTTGGCCTCAAAACACTGACTCTGTTAGACTCGTCACATCATCCCAACGTTCTGCCTGTCCAGCACTGCCCCGTTCTCCCTCTTCAGCCAACTTCCCCATGGAGAAGAACATTGTGTAACTTGGCAGAGGATGGAGAAACAGTGAGCCAGTGGGGATATTGTTTTGAAGGGAAAGACAGAAGGGGAAGAATGGATGTGTGAGATTTTGGGGGAACAGTTAATGCCTCTCTATTTCATAGTTCTGTTCCCTCATTCATTTCCCCCTGATTTCTCAGACTCTTCTCATCCATTCAGACTCCCTTACCATTGCTCTGACGCTGCCCAGACTTTTCCAACATTCCCTCCATCACATCCATTGCTCTGACCACACCCTCACATCTGCTGCTCCATCCTTCTTGCCACCCCATGCCCCTGGTAAACTTGAATGGGAGGAAGTTGGGAAAGTGGTTTGGGCTGTGAAGAAACCATGTACCGTCTGGAAGGGGAGGCTGGTAGGGGCAGGAGAGTGGAGATGGAGTCCCTACCTAAAATCTGGGCCTAGTGTTTGGGGTAGGGCGCCGCACACCTGTCTTCAGGATAGGAGGCTCAGAGAAGTGTGAAGTAGCCTGTTCCTCACAATGTGATATTCTCAGCTGAATGAAACTGTCCCATGGAGATGAATACAACCAGAAACAATAGTTCTGAGAGGAATGAACTGCCCCATTCATCTTAATAGGTGTTCTCATTCTCCCAGGGTTACAGCACTTGTGGGCCTGTGCCATGCACGAAACATGTCAGTTCTCAGCCCCTCATTGTGTGTCTGTGCCAACTTAGGCTTGGGCATTGGACCGGTCTGAAAATAATTGGTCAATTGACTTGTCAAATATTGTGCAATATGGTCAAATATTTTAAAGCACTAATTTATTAGAACAAGGAGTAATACTTAATCATCTCCAGTAGGCTTGGCCTTAGGTACTTATGTCTTATTACAAAAAAACAAGTTGTTTAACTGAATTGTTTTAACTGGGCGGCGGGTGGCAGGGATGACACATGAAACAGTACAATTCTAAAAAAAAGAAAAAATACAAACTTTAGCAATATTAAGTTCACATTTAAATGTGAATATTATTCAAGACTAAACAGAGAAATTAAATTAAACAAAAATAAAAACAAACGCATAGTAGCCATTTAAAAAAGTAATTTTAAAATGCACTTATGCTGTAGGCAGACGGCCAGCTCTTCAAGCATCTTACATTTTATTATCTTTATCAACTTCAACTGCTTTATTTATATCTTTGTCTTCATAGTCAAATTCATCAGTATCACCTCATTCCTCTTCATCTGATGAATGCTGAGTCAATGTTTTATCCACCATTTTCTTCTCTAATCTTATTTTGTGATGCATGGTGATCAGCTAGCTTCCCAGCAGTTGAGGTCTTCATTCTATTTTTTGGTTTTGGAGTGACTGATTTCCCAAACTGGCCAATTTTGGTTTCCACATGCAGTAGTATATGGAAGTGTTAATATAATTTTTGCCCCTGTAACTAGAGTGCAAGAGGGACACCCCACTTTCCAGCTTGATGGAGTAGGCTGTTTTGATTCAACTACTGGGATTGCACTCCGCATTGTTTTATGACTGAACAGGCTGGTTCTCGCTTTATAATTTGCTACCTCTGTCAGAATTGTTTGCATATCCTTAAAATGTGTAACAGCCTTTAAAATTTCCATCAGTCACTAGAGACTTAAGGAGCTTGCACAACAAGAACACCTCCTCTTTTTCACATTATCCATTCTGGCATTTAGAAGACTTCCTGCAAGCCATTTCCATCCACGTACTTGTAAATTGGACTCCACTTGTGAAAAAAGTATAGCATCTAAGGATTTTCAACTATATGAAATAGCTTACTGCTGGCATAAATATTTATAGCAAATGTATGATCAAATTTGTTTTTCTAGTCATGGAATATTCTGTCAGAAAACCTCTTAATACCAATTTGATGAACCTCTGAAGACGGGAGTTGAGATTCTTGATGCAGAAGCAGCTAAAATAGATGAAGAAATGGATTTAGCTTCATTTTTGCTGTTACTCATATCACTGTCTTTATCTAAAAACTCCTTGCCCCATGATGCTTCTGCTGAAGACTAAGGCCTTGTCTACACTACTGGCTGGATTGACGCATAGAGATAGATCTATTGGGGATAGCTTTATCGCATCTCATCAGGATGTGATAAATCAGTTCCCAGAGGCGCTCCTGTTGACTCCGGAACTCCAGCTTGCCAAAAGGTGCAACTCAGAGTCAATGGGGGAGCCCGCTGTTGACCGCTGCCACCATGAGGACGGCAGGTAAGTCGACCTAAGATGCGTCGACTTCAGCTATGGTATTCACATAGCTGAAGTTGCGTATTTTAGGTTGACCCTCCCCGCTAGTGTAGACCAGGCCTAAGTAGAAGGAGAATGCACAGAAGAAAACAAATTTTGATGCACCTTTTCTTGGTATTTGACTGCTATAATTTTAGCTGTGACAGCATTTAGACAAAAATTCAACTAGTTTCTCCATTCTATCTACATGTCATGTACCTAGAAGTACAGAACTTGCACTTAGCTTGAACAGTTTTTCCATGTTCATATCCAGTCTCTTTTTTTTTCAGTACAATTGACATTCGCTTTCCATGACACTGCATAATGAATTATGTCACTGTTATTAATGTCGCACTACGTCTGGAATGCTCTCTAGGTTGTGAAGTGTCTCTTGTGTTTCAGTCAACCAGAAGCAATTTGATAGCATGTATGTCGCTGGAGGAGAAAGTGCCAAACTTTCCCCCCTTATAGTTCTGTTCTGTCTGTGTTTCTGAACAGATCAAAGGCTTTTTTGAGGATGATCTTTCAAAATTAATTGAGGATTCATAGAAAGTGTCCTTATGGGAACCCATTTCTCTGTTGAATCTCTAGGCCGTTGAACTGGGTTTTCAAAAACAGCGTGAAAAATTCCCTTACACTAATAAGGGTTTTTGTCTAGGGGTGTGCAGGCCCCTCAGATGGTGTGGATAGCAGTGGCCACATTTCCCACAGACATTTGGCAAGGAACATGCTTTCAGATTATATTAGCTGAAGAGTTTGTTCTGATGGTAGATGATGTAATTGTTGTAAACTAGTATTCCACTTCCTGGATCTATTATGATTTCTGTTCTAGATGATGCATCTTGAACTGTCCGAGAAGGCACATATTTTATCTTGATTGTATGACATTTTTGCATGGATTCGGGGCTATTGCACTAATATGCTCATTAAGCTGTTTAGTAGACTGTGCAAGAATATCCACCCAAAGGTAGTTAGGTACTGTTCCTTAGCATATAATCGTAGTAACTTCCCCCTGACACTTTGACACAGAAACATAAACTTTGAAAACTCTCTTTAAAATATTTATTTCATGTTTGGCATTACACACACTTAGATTGATATAATAAAACACTTTTTAAAATTTTACAAGCGATCATTTTATCATTCAATGGTACTCTATTTGTTGTGTACATTTATAGCTTTCAGGACCAATGGAGAATTACCTAAGCCATAATATTCCTATTACTGTATATCTTAGTGACCATTCAGATGGAGAGATTAGTTCATTTAAGTATAACATCAAGGAATAGTCTCTGGCTCAGTGAATTAATCACATTGTTACACACAGATGTCATACAGTGGTATTTTAATCACTTCAGGAAAAATATTCCTTTGTATTGAACTCTCTAAATCAATTTGGGTAATCATTGGAAAAGTCTAGATCAGCATCTAATATAATTAATTCTTCTTTTATGAAGTTAAGCAGTTAGTAACAGGAGTATTTTTAAAAAATACTCTGAAAAAACATATAAAATGAATCTGAGGGTATCGTCCACTACTTTCTTCCATCTTTACTCCTGTCAGGGTTCCCTCCCCGCTCTGAACTCTAGGGTACAGATGTGGGGACCCGCATGAAAAGACCCCCTAAGCTTATTTTACCAGGTTAGGTTAAAGCTTCCCCAAGACACAAGTTTCTCCTGTGTCTGGTTGATAGGCTGCCACCACCAAGTGTAAACAAAGAATTAAGGACAGGGCCACTTGGAGCCCTCTATTCCCCCCAAGTGCCCCCAGCCTACACCCCCCGCCTCCTTCCTGGGAAAGGCTTGAGAAAAGCCCCTCACCGATCCTTATAGGTGTTCCCGATCCAAAAGTCTGGATCTACACAGTGAGAAAAATCAGTCAGATTCTTAAAAGAAGAAATTTTAATTAAAGATAAAAGAAAAACAATTTACCTCTATGAAAATCAATGTGGAAGTATTTTACAGAGTCACAAAAGATTAAAAGAAAAACCCATATCACAGAGGAATGCCCTCTGCTTAATTTCAAAGTTACAGAGAAAACACACTGATATCTCCCTAACCTAAAGCATGAGAAATTCACAAGCGAGAAACAAATATAAGCTAACATGCCTTGCCTGGCTACTTACTTACTTACTGTTTATGATGTTCAGAAATTGATATAGAACTAGATGGAGAAAAGAAAAGCTGTCTGGCTCCTTTGAAATCTCCAAAGTAAATCAGGTGCCAACCAGGTTTTCTTAGCTTCTTAACCCCTTACATGTAAGAAGGAATTCTAGGCTACTTTATGGTTAAGACGACTCCTATCCCACAATTCCCATCTACGTTGAGGATTTTATTTAGTGTCAAAAATGTATTCTGCTAAGATGATGATTCATCCTGGTGATTAGAGATGGATAGGAATTTTCCCCTGAAGTATTTTTTGATGGAAAATGTAATTTTTCTAAAATCAAAATCTTCTGGAAAATTTTTACTTTTCTTTTCTTTTTCACCAAAATATTTTGATTTTTTCCATTGGGGAAAAATCAAAACAGTCTAAAGATTGCCCTTTAGCTAAGCCACATCACCAATTTATCCCCTTCCAGGGTAACAAAAACCCAAGCAAACAAGATTCTTCTGCCGTCCTGAGCTACTCTTTAGCCTGCCTTCCTATCTCAATTTTCAGCCTATTCTGATTTACCTTTGTCTTCCCTGCTCCATTATAGAGAGTTAACTCCTAGACTGCTTTGCCCGGAGTCCAGTTACACAGTCTACCACTCACTGCAATTCCCTGTTTCCTGGAGACCCTACTTTATGGCCTTCCACAAGAGCCTAACCTGATTTCCGTAGTTTCTCTGCGAGTTCTCCCAGCCCTTTTAATGAGGTCCACGTGTTCATCAGGCTATCCCTTGATCCTCTTAGTCCCACCCACTCTGCTAATTATAGCACAAGCAGGACTGGCTATTTTCTTTATAAAGGGGCCTCTCACCCTGTGACTGTGAAATACAGGGGAAAATGGAGCGAGTCAGAGTGGTTATGTGCATGGGTACACTGAAAGAGTTTTTAATAGCAAAGAAGCATAAGATAAAGGAAAGAAAAATACAATTTAGAAAAATACATCTTAAAAGAGCTAAAGTAAAAATACAAAAAGACAGAAAGCTGGCCCTTATGTGATTAATCTGCTAAGCAGCTCACTTCCAAGTCATTGGCATAAGAAATCTATTTATATAGTAGTCAGTTATCAAATATTCTCAGAGAATTAGTCTCTCAATAAGTCTTTTTAATAAATAGTGTAATAGTTATTTACATTATCAATATATTCCAAATTTTATAACTTATATATGTAGAACAGTCACCTGGATATATGTAATCAAATTTGGTTTTGAAAAATTATTTAAGCTACATTGTATATCACTGTCCAAATGAAACTAACATCTCTGTCAATATATAATAGTTGTTTGAGTAACGTAGCAATTGTAAAGGGATGAAAAATTTTTCACTGACATTGTTGGATTCCAATCTTGTGATATTTCTTAACCATAAAAGATATACAGCATGGTATATTTTTCTGTGAATTTGGTATTATGTAAGTTGAAAACAGATTTATTTTTTGTGTTTACCACTTTTAAAGGCTTGACATTTTTGGAAAATATATTTTAAAAGGTTTTCCCCCCCATATTAGTGTACAATGATTTATAACTGTTAGCCAGAGCCCCTCAAACTAATTTTTGTCATATTTCACAAATTAAATCGGGGGTGTAAAAAGCTTGCTCAGAACCTGGATGATGAGGATCATTCTCTTCTGGCCTAACTCCACAGATGTCAGTGAAGTTGCAGTGGCAGAGATTCTAGCCCTAAATCTCTAAGGAGACCATAGGTGATGCAGAAATACTTGTCTGAGCTTCTGAATCACCCTCTTTCTTTTTGAGTCACTACATGAGCCAATACCCTAGCATGAGAATGTGGGAGATGCTGTGGTGCTGAGGGGACATCTTTTAGTTGTATTATGTAAATTTGGGTTGCTTATGCCTAATACCAAGTTCCTGATATTTTTGTGTTGATATTTGTTGTATTTGTTTGGAAGAGCAGGGATGTTTGCCCCAGTGCCCTATTTAAATTTCCATTTAGATAATTCCTTACCTATAATTTCCCCTCCATAGTTTCAGTTGGATAGGATTATGTGCTCTCTTATCTTGTTCAGAGCTGGCTGCATTTCATTGATGGCTTTGGTAATTCCTATATATCGACTTGTAAAGTCTTTTTGGGTATTTCTGGATGAAAAATGCAATTAAAATTAAGCCATTAGTCTTTAATCAGTTCCTTTATTAGTACACCAATCAGATGTGCCAAACTGACACTGAAGACTGTTACTTCTTTGAAAGTCAAAAAGTGTATGTCTGCCCTTATCTTGAAACGCACAACCTATAGCTTTTTAGGTTTATGGGGAAAGTATATTGGCTTATTATAGATCTTAGAGCTCAGTGGTCTGCTCCTCCTCTCCATTAGTTAAGTTTTATACCATTGCAACTCCAAGGGAGTCTCACTGGCAAAAAATGGCTTTAACATAACAGTGAGCCAGGCCAGAAGACCCCAAATTTTTCTAAGTCAGTGTGATTTATTAGAAGGCATCCTTTCCCCCTTCCCCTATTGTTTGTGGAAATGTGATCCTATTCGGCTATTTCTAGAAATGTGGTTGTGCCAACTCATAATTAACTGTCTTAGAGGGAGGACATTTTCAATTATCGGATAGACAGCAATGCAATAAGAACAAACCTAATATCTGCATTTACTCCTTATTATAGGCATCTTGTGATTTCTAATCCAACCTTTATGTACACCTCATGACAAAAATGTAGTTAAAATATAATTAGGGTTTTACATAGATGCATATCTATTTAAAATATCATATTGTACTACTGTATTATTATTATTAGCCATATATTTGAAAGTCAGGAAATGTACCTACAAGTTTAAAAAAAGACCAACTAAATGTAGTAATCTAAAAGATGCAGATAAGTCTCCAATATGACTGTTACCTCTGCGTGCTCACCTTACTCTTCTTCCTGCCCAGTGAAAGAAATTAAGTCCGTGATGATCCCTTTTATACCTATGGTGCAAAGTGGCTGGGAAACTAGTCTAACTGGGCTCCTCAGAATCCCCTTGCCTCAGAGGAATACCAGGATGGGATACCACTAAATTAGAGAAGGGCATAAAGCCACCTTTGCATGTGTATACTCCCTTTTGAGCTAAGCTGACCATAGCTCTGGTATGGCCCATTATATTGGCTCTGTCTTCTCTTTTTGTGTATATAAAAAAGAATAATATAGTACTTTGTTGTAATGTGTTATAATGAGCACCTTTCTGGTCCTCCACTGGAGAATTACAGCAGATTCACCACATTGCTCTCTAGCCCATCACTGCCCATCTGATTATTGATATATCCATGTAATATTTAAATATATAGTGTTTGCAGGTGTGAATACAAGACAGAGTATCTCATGCTGGAATCTGTAGTTAAGAGACCTCTAAGGCTGTATACTGGCCACTTGCCTCTCCCTGAGACACAGTGTTTGCTTTTCTTAAAAAAATTACCTATGCCATTTGGATTTTTTTTTTTGTGGTTTTGAGTTTTGGATCTGAAAAATAGTGGCGTTCATGACAACTGTCCAGCTAAAAGATTTAGATTTGGATGGTTACAGATTTTTTTCTAATCAGGCTGTAATGTCCCCTGGTGTCCAATGTTCCATTGCTATGGAATAAATCTGTCATGTCCCAAAGAAACGTTACACTTCAGTAAGTAACAACCCAGACAAGAAGAACAAACCTTTTAGATTTATTTTTCAAACATTTCTACTCCTACACAAAAGGCTCTGTCCTGCAGAATGTATTTTTCTCAGAATGTTCTATTTCTCTATCAAGTAAAGATGCTGTTTGGCATGCATCACCTTGCTGCCAAATTAATACAGGTTAATGCTAGTAACTTAATTTGTCATGGTCTCATTCAAATATTCCCATTGTATTTTGTGTAGAAGAGCACAAAAACACATCATCCAGGCAACAGAATGCTGCAGTCCTTGGGGTTTTTTTAATGCAAGTTAGAGACAGAGAAACTTCAATTCATCACAGGTGTTGCATAGAATCATAGGACTGGAAGGGACCTCGAGAGGTTATCTAGTCCAGTCCTATGTTCCCTTGTACTCATGTCAAGACTAAGTATTATCTAAATCATTTCTGACAGGGGTTTGTCTAACCTGCTCTTAAAAATCTCCAATTATGGAGATTCCACAACCACCCTATGCAATTTATTCCAGTGCTTAACCACCGTGGTAGCTAGGACATTTTTTCTAATGTCCAACCTAAACCTCCCTTCTGCAGTTTAAGCCCATTGCTTCTTGTCCTATCCTCAGAAGTTAACAATTTTTTTCCCTCCTCCTTGTCACAACCTTTTATGTACTAGAAAATGATTATCATGTTCCCTCTTAGTCTTCTCTTTTCCAGACTAAACAAACCCATGTTTTTCAATCTTCCCTCATAGGTCATGTTTTCTAGACCTTTAATCATTTTTTTTACTCTTCTCTGGACTCTGTGCAATTTGTCCACATCCTTTCTTAAATATGGCACCCAGAACTGGACACAATAATACAGTTGAGGCCTAATCAGCATGAAGTGGACTGGAAGAATCACTTTTCGTCTTACAACACTCCTGCTAATACATCCCAGAATAATATTTGTTTCTTTTTTGCAACAGCGTTACACTGTTGACTCATTTAGCTTGTGGTCCACTAAGACCCCCAGATCCCTTTCTGCAATTCTTCTTCCTAGACAGTCATTTCCCATTTTGTATGTGTGCAACTGATTTTTCCTTCCTAAATGGAGTACTTTGCATTTGTCCATATTGAATTCTATCCTATTTACTTCAGACCATTTCCTCAGTTTGTCCAGATCATTTTGAATTTTAATCCTATACTCCAAAGCACTTGCAACCCCTCCCAGCTTGGTATCATCTGCAAATTTTATAAGTGTACTCTCTATGCCATTATCTAAATCATTGATGAAGATATTGAACAGAACTGGACACAGAACTGATCTCTGAGTAACCCCACTCATTATGTCCTTCCAGCATGACTGTGAACCACTGATAACTGCTCTCATGGAATGGTTTTCCAAGCAGTTTTTCACCCACCTTGTAATAGCTCCATCTAGGCTGCATTTCTCTAGTAAAGCTTTTGATATTGTCTCATATGACCTTCTCATAAACAAAGTAAACTCAAGATAGACCATGGCCCAGTAGGCTGTGTCTAGAGTACATCTCCATTGCAAAGAGAGTCAGTCAGAATTTTGAATTTTCCTCATCGCATGACTTTCCTTGTCTGGTAGACAAAACACTACTTAGGTTTGTATAGTATTTAACTTTTAAATGTTTTTTTCCTAGAATGTAAGATTTTACAGAGCTGTGCATTATTGGCCTCAAATTCATCTTTTTGTAAATGTTGCTTGAAATAATTTGAGTGCTCACACCATGTTACAACAATCATCTTGGATTTCTGGAGGAAAAAAAAGACAATTTTAAGCAGATCTGAGAAAACAGAACAAGTTTATTGGGCTTTTCCACCCCTACCACTCTTAAATATAGTGCTATAATTTGTTAGTAGCATTGAAATTGGAAGACTTAAGCACATCAAAATGCTGACTTTTTTGTTGCACCCTCTGATTTAGCAAAGGTATAGTAGATACAGTAGATAGCAAGCAAACAAAACTCTACACTTGAATTAATAAAGGAAGCAGAAACTAGAATAGTCAGCTAAGAGGAAGAACACATTAGTTCCAGATGCTGCTTACCAGTTCTCATTTCTGTCTGAATATTTGAAAAGAAGAAAAATCCTTTTGATAGCTTATTTTCATTGATCCGGCAATAGGAAGGAGCTGAAAATTAGAATTCTACAGAGTCAGAATTGTGCTGCTGACTACCAATTAATAAGTGAAAGTGTCATTGGCTAAAAGCTCTTAAACTGAAGAGACAAACATTTAAAAAATTAAAAGAAAAACACATACTTTGTTAATGGATAATTAAAGGGACAGTTGCATGATCTGTGTGAGGAATAATAGGTTTTGTGGTGCCTGCAGCTGAAATTTTGGCCTATAATGTACAGCATGAATAAATCAGGTGGCATTTCCAATCAGTTTATAATAGCTTTTAAAGTATAATAAAATCTCAGTCCAATTTTCTAGCAAATTTTTCATTGTTAAAGAAAACCAAATGCATATAAATTCTCCTTCTGCTACCTTCAATTCAGGTGTATTAGCCTGTGAAGTGACAGCATAATAATATTGTCTTCTCCTTCTTATCTCCTGCCCTTCCCTGTATTTTCATATTCTCTTTTTCTACTCATCTTAATATAGGGCCCTGTTCTGAAAACATTTTCTTGTGAGTATAGTGCTGATAAGAGTAGTTGAACTCAAGACAATGGGTTAGTTTATGGCATTAATTGCTACATTCAGTAGCATGGGACCAATTGTGCCATGGCTCACCAAAGCAATAATTTCTTGGGTGGCTCTTTTTTTTGCTCCAGAAGCTGAGCATTTTAACACACACTACCTAGCTCTTATGGTTGCAAAGATAACTTTCAGAATGTGGATTAGAAGTACAGTGGTATCTGTCTGAATCTGCTAATATGCCTGAATCAATACCTCAAGAGAGACTGGTACGGATCCTAGTCATTTCAGGGGGTATTTGCTACACAGTTAATTATTCTTCTGTTGAATAAACTTATGCCAGAATGGAAAGGGATGATGATGTTTTGAAGATCTTGACAGTATATTAGGAGGGCATCTCATTTTGCGGTCATGAGTGGATGGAGCTTTGGTTATAGGTGAAGTTCAAAGGGAAAAAAAATTCAGGGTGACCACTGGGTGCAAAAACATGCAGGATCAGGGCTGTAAATGGTAAGCTTTTCAGCAAAGGGAGTAAATTTTTATGTGTATTTTAAAGTGTCATGTCAACCAATAGCTCTGTAATAAGTAATAGCAACAACTTATTTTTACTCATAATCCCCTTCTTGCAATGTCCTAGCACTCTGTCCTGCTCACTCAATATCCCTTTTCCAATACTCTCCCTAGCCTTATAATGTTTGTACTTGTTATAATGTAAGGTTATGTTCTAGGTTTTATGCTTTGGTATCCAAGAAAACTTTCCAAAGATTCTGTTTAGAGGGAAAAGAGCTAGTTGCAGGATGTAGGAAAGGAATTAGTTGATGTGAGATCTTAAACCTAGAAGATGTTGTTCAAAATCAAATTGCTTCAGGTTGTACTTGGATGATGAATAATTGAAATGAGAAAAATCTTTGAGTTTCTCTGGAGCAGAGCCCAGCTGCAGTGTGGATTATGGATTGTAGGTGACTCTCCAGTTTGTTGTTCCTGTGCATGCTAGACTCCAGTCCAATCATCTTGCTGTACCCCAGTATGGCAGAGTTTGCTGTAATCATCTTAACTTCAGGCTGGTTCTGCATGCTACTGAATGCCCTGCTATGAAAATAATAATTTGTTCTGGGGATGCTTTTTGTGTGTCTTACCTGAAGTACAGCAATTTGATTTGTATCCGAGACACACTTTAGGTGCTATTTGTTTCCTGGGAGAAATATCTTTGTGCAATCTCAGATCATTAAGAGGAGGGAGATATATTATTGTTTTGATTTATTTTGTTTTTAAAATTTTAAATATTCAGTCATTAAATTGTAACCAGCTTGGGGTTCAGAGAGCATGGGGTTTGGGGAAGAAGCAACCCAAGACTGGAATTCCAAGGCTCCCCAAACCCCCCACAAATGGGGGTTAGCCAGATGGGCTGGTAGGATCCCAGGCTGTAGTACCCATTCGTATAGAAGGATGATTGTATGCGGCATTGCTGGACAGCGGATCACAGGTCACCATACTTTAGGAATCTTACTATTGAAAACACCAGCAGCATTTATCTTTGTGTCCCTGTCAGGTCTGACAGTCTGGGTAGTTGGCTGTGACTCCTGTCTTTATAGAGAATATATCCTGTTGAATGTCCAGTTTCCAAAGGACGTTGCAAGGGTAACCCAGGAAATAGAAACATTGGTGCTCGTTGCTTTGATCCAAGGGAAGAGAGTATACTTCTTTAATCCTAGGGACAAATGCAAACCTGTTCCAGAGATTGGTACAGAAAAGATGGGGAATACTTGTGGCACCTTAGAGACTAACCAGTTTATTTCAGCATAAGCTTTCGTGGGCTATAAGCCCACTTCATCAGATGCATAGAGTGGAACACACAGAAGTAAGATGCATTTATATACACAGAAAGCAAAAAAAGTTGTAAATTACCATACTAATTCTAAGAGGCTGTTTAATTTGGATGGGCCATTATCAGCAGGAGAAAAAAAGATTCTATAGTGAAAATGTAGTGGATCTGTGTCTGATGGTTAATAGGAACTTGTAAAAGAGACTTAACTAAGAAAATGCATTCAATTAGTGTAATGACAAAGCCATTCATAGTTCCTGTTTAACCCTTGGTTGATAGTGTCCAATTTGCAAATTAATTCCGGTTCCTCAGTTTCTCGTTGGAGTCTGTTTTGGAAGGGAAAGAACCCACACTGAGCATTCCAGAGGCCCCACTGGCCGAAGCTGCAGAAACTGCTCCCCTCTCCCCCCCGCAAAAGCCTAATAAGGAAAGTACAGTGCAGACAAAACCCTGTACCGCAGATAGCCACCCAGACATCCTCAATTTTGTGCGTCAAGGACCCATCATCTTACCTTCATGTTCCATGGTGTTACCTCAGCCAATGCCCAACAGTCACACTAAATGTTCCTCCAGGGAAGGAAAGCCCAGGTATGTGCTGATGTATGATCGCTTGGGGGAACCCAGTGACCTAGAAAGCTTTGGGGTTCCATGGAGAGTGAGTTGCCTCATGGGAAACCTGTTCCAACCCTTGAGGTCCTGTGGGATGGACCATGGGGATGTTCCTGATCAATGGGAGCCCTGGGTCTCCATGACCTAGAGTTGCCCACATTGCTGGAGACATCAAGGTTTATTTCTTTGCGGGGGGGGGGGAGAGTGTAACCCCCTTTGGGGTTCAGAGAACATGGCCTTTTAATCTTTTTCCTGAGGGGGGACATGCTGATTGTTCCAGAAGGAGGAAGTACTGTTGGAGGGATGGGGAGCGGGGAGGGGAGCGGGGGAGACCAAGAAAGTGATGTCTGGAGTTCCAGACACAAGGGCTGCAGCAAGCAAGCCCTCATAGGGTGAAACAGCTACCAACCTGCCTGAAGCCTGGGAAGGACAGAGCAGCTGACTGGAGACATCCCAGGACAGGAGCCAGAAGGAACACTCTGCTAGGGAGGATTGCCTAGAAGGTGGACCCAGTATTGCTGCTGGCCAGAACTGCATGGAGCTGTGAATACTGGGGCTCGTGACTTTGCACTGAGAATAAGGAGAGAGGCTGTTGCCTAGTAAAGCGGGGAAGTTATTGCTCTGTGTGGCTATGCAGAGAGAGGCAGAAGAGGGCACTGGAGGAGTTTGTTGGAAAAGTTTACTGGCACCGAAGATGACCAGGAGCACTCAAAACTCACCACTGAACTGGAACTTTGCCCAGCATTCTTGAACTCTGTGTGCAGACACATTGCTTGGTGCCTGACCTATCAGACTGTGGCACCCCTGGGGCTTTATGCTGAATGCAACTCTGTTTTACTGCTTCCCCTATATTTGCCCCTGTTGTTTTCCCCTTCTCATCGCTCTGTAAATAAATATTTCCCTTTTATATATTTGTTGACTCTGGAGGGCTTGGAACAGGTGCCCTGGAGTAGAAGGGACTTTCCTTCCTGCATTCCTGTGCACACCTTATCTTGGACAGAGCTGCCTGCAGAGCAGACTCCATCTTGGCCATGAGGGCGCTAAAGTTAAAAAATATTGAGCCTGTCAAAGAGATCACTCATTTAAGACCATTGTGGGCAGAGAATATATGATCAGTCTGAGTTATATTTCACTGTAAAAAACAATCTTGTTATCCTGAATATTTAATATTTAAAACTGACAAGTTAATATTTTTTTAAAAGGCTTGTGCATGTGCCTTAATCTTTAACTTTTCTCCCAGAGTTTTTGAATAATCTAAGAGACTTTTGTAAAATATCATACAGGACACAGCATTGTGTTGTAATATTAAATAGGACCGATTTATCCTGTATCTCACCTGGAAGCATTTTATCCTCTGGGCCAGAAAGTTGTGGATAGAGTTGCAGAAAATACCAATTCTTGCTTTGTAAATATTTTTATGACCATAAACTTACTGTCTTTCGCTTTCATGAAAAATCTGAGATGAGAGAGGTGTCTTTTTCTGAACTCTCAAAAGCATTATATTATAAGCCAGCATGAAAATTTTTTCTCTTCATATTTTTAGGCATACAATACAAGAACTTGGCTTTATTCCCAAACAGTGCAGTGTAATGAAAATTTCAGATCAAGGGTGAAGTGTGGGCTTCAAGGTTCTGATTCAGAAGACAGTGTAGGGCTGCCACGTGGCCGGTTTTTGACCAGAACGTCTGGTTGAAAAGGGACTTGGCAGCTCCAGTCGGCACTGCCAACTGGGCCAGTTAGCAGTACAGCAGGACTCCCTGCCTGCCTTAGCTCTGAGCGGCTCCCAGAAGAGTCCGCTAGGTCCTTGTGGTCCTTAGGAATGTGGGCGGCCTGGGAGGGAATGCAGAGCTATGGCAGGGGGTTGGGGTGTAGGAGGGAGATCGGGTTGCAGACTGTTCCGGCCAATGGGAGCTGCGGAGCTGGCGCCCCTAGTGCCAGCTCCACACTTCCAATTGGCCGGGAACAGTGACCAATAGGAACTGTGGGGGCAGCATCTGTGGGCGTGAGAGCACTCCGCGGAGCTTCTCTGGCTGCCCATGCATCTAGGGCAGTGGTCATCAACTGGGGTGTGCGCACCCCTGGGGAGGTGCGAGCCCACCCCAGGGAGTGCACAAGACCCCAGTGCCGCTGCCGCCGCCGAGCCCACCTGGGAGACCGCTGAACTCCCGGGCGGGCTATTTTGGTCCCGCTGAAATGCCGCCGTGGAAAGCGGAAGCTTCTGCATTCTGTGGCAGCATTTCGGCAGATATACCCTCTGGGGGCTGCCAGACTTTTCCCTCCACGGAAAGGGGTTGCGGGGATGCACTGCAGGGAATTAGCAGACATTTCCTGGGAGATGTCATAAGTGCCGCCAGGAGCTCGCACTTCAAACCACTGCCCCCTGCACTTCAAACCCCTGCCCCAGCCCAAAGTCCCGTCCTGCACCCAAACTCATCCCCAACCCCACCCTAGAACCCACATCCCCAGCTGGAGCCCTCACCCCCTTACACCTCCAGCCAAAGCCCTCACCCCCACGCCCCAATTCCCTGCCCCAGCCCAGTGCAAATGAGTGAGGGTGGGGGAGAGTGAATGACTGAGGGGGGAGGATGGAATGATGGGGGCAGAGGTCAGGGCAGTCAGAGAACATGGGGGAGGAGTCCTCAGGGCAGTTAGGGTGGAGGGGGGTCCCAGGAGGGGATAGTCGGATACGGGGTAGAGTCCGGGGGGGGGGGAAGTTAGCTATGGGGGGTGTCAGGAGGGGGCAGTCAGGGGACAAGGAGTGGGGGGAGGTTGGGGGTTCTGAGGGGGGAAGTTGGGGTGGGAAGTGGGTTGGGGTCAGGTAGGGCGTGGGTCCAGGCCATTTGGGGAGGCGCAGCCTTATCTACCCAGCCCACCATACAATTTTTCAACCCTGATGTGGCTCTCTGGCCACAAAGTTTGCCTACCTCTAGCCTAGGGACATGCTGACCGCTTCAAGGAGCTGCGCGGAGCCACGACAGGCAAGGAGCCTGCCTTAGCCCTACTGGGCTGATGACTAGGTGCTGCCTGAGGTAAGTGCTGCCTGGCTGAAGTCTGCAACCCAATCCCCCTCCTACACCCCAACCCCCTGCCATAGCTCTGCATTTCCTCCCAGAGCCTGCACCCCTCCCAGAACTCAGCCCCCTCACACTCCTGTCTGCATCCAAATCCTCAACCCTGAGCCCCACTCTGCATCCCAAACTTCTCATCTTTGGCCTCACCCCAGATCCCACACCCTCTTCTAACACCCCAACATCCTGCCCCAGCCCATTGAAAGTGAGTGAGGGTTGGGGAGAGCCAGCAGCAGCAGGAGGGGGAATGGAGTGAGTTGGGGGCAGGGTATCTGAGAAGGCAGGGCCTTGGAGAAGGGGTGGGGCAAGACAAGGGTGTTGGGTTTTGTGCAATTAGAAAGTTAGCAACTCTAAATCAGATTTAGGTTAAAAATTCGGTGGGGTGGGGGAGTGGGAATTACTGGTCTTAACCTGGTATCTCTAATAGTTTACGTTTATCCATATTCTAAAGGGGGTGGGGAAGGGAGGGAAAAAATCCAACCACATTGTAACGTTACACCCCGAATTCTTCATAGAAATATTGTTATGATCTGAATATGCCCTGATATTTTTATGCAAGATGGGTCTTGTAAGGTATCCTTGGAAATGTTCTGATTTACTGAATATGATTATCCAATTTGTATGCATGTATCATTTCTGTATCTAAAGTTAGGAATATTGACTATGTAACAATTACAACTGTGTCTGTATTTTGGGAGATACCCACCAGACAACAGGCCACCAGCTTGATGGGCCATTAGGAGCAAACTACGAGACTGTGAAGATACTAATCTCTTCTTTCTGAGAGGCATAGCTGTGAAACTACTAGGGGCTTGGCTACACTGGCGCTTTATAGCGCTCTAACTTGCTGGCTCACGGGGGTGAAAAAGCACCGATGTGAGCGCAGCAAGTCTGAGCACTTTAAAGCGCTAGTGTGGACAGGCTCTGAGCACTGGGAACCGTACTCCCAGCGCTCGGAGCTAATCCCCTCGTGGAGGTGGATTACCAGTGACAGGAGCATTCCTGCAGCAGCACTTTGAAACTTCAAGTGTAGCCAAGCCCTAGGTCAGGTGGTCCTGTCACCTGGTACTAAACACTATCTTGGACTTCTAGTAATTTTCCACTAAAAGGAAATTTGATTCCTCCCAGGGTTTTTAAATTCTCTTAAAAATGAGCTTTGATTTAGAGTGGGACCCCTGCACAAGAAGAAAGACTGCTGAAAGTACCTGAAGAGAGAAAGGAACTAATGTGAGGGGAAAGGCAGGGATGAATCTAGACTGAGACGGGGGTCCAGTCTGTAAGAAGAAATAACTAGAACTCTAAGTCACAAAAACTCAGTAACTTGACTAAAACAATATTTAGGGTGAGAAATTATTTTTTGAAACCAGTCTCTTTTAAGATCTTAAGCTTAATATGCATGTTTTGTTTTATTTGCTTGGTAATTTGCTTTATTCTGTTTTCTGTCTCTTTTATAATCATGTAAAATCTGTCTTTTGTAATTAATAAACTCATTTCTTGTTTATAATATAACCCAGTTTGCGCAATCCATATCTGGGGGAAGGGAATGGCCAAGAATTTGTGCACATCTCCCTTTGAATTGATGGGAAGAGCAAATTTTTTTTAGGTTGTGCTGTGCAGAACTTTCTATACATCGCAAGACAATATTATCTAGGGGTTACTTCTCCATGGTGGGTGTGCATGTGAGTGCTGGGTGAATCCTCTTCTGCAGATCTGACTGCAATCTGTGTCTGCAACTGGGTGTGATCTTGCCTGGGTGTGTACTGGAAAGCAGCTTGAGAACTGGGCACAGCAACCCAGTACAAGGGAAACCCAGGCTGGCAGGACCAGAGGGCTTCACGACCCCAGCACATCAGGTGGCATTCTAGAAGTGTGTATGGGGGGTCCAACCTGTCACAGATATGATCTGAAATGATTGATAGTTTTTAAAATTTGTTTAAAAGTGCAAGATAGGAGCAGAATCTGCAAATAGTAAGAATGCAGTAAAATTAAAAATTGTACTTAGGCAACTCTTTGTTAAAAGAATCAAGAACTTTAAGGCAACAGATTGATTTGTGAATCAAATCAGAAGTAAGGAATAGCTAGTATTTGGAGAGAAAGGCAAAGTGGTGGGGAAAGGACATGATTGATGGACATGAACATAATTCTCTTAAAATGAGCTTTGATTTAGAAATAAGGTTGCTCAAATGCATTTCCTATTGATACAATCATTAGAATTCAAGGAAATCACTAGTTAATATGATCTTAGCATCCAAACCAGCCTCATATTGCATACCTCTCCACCCTAATATCTAAATATCCAGAAACATTCAGACTACTCAGTTCCAGAGAGCTCCATTTCAAATCCAAAATATAACCAGCTGTGGTGCACACTTATAATTTCTCAAAATTGCACTCAAATCCTCAAATTTAACTGTGACTTCAAATAGTCTAAGATCTATCCCCTATGTTTAATGGTCTGTAATGTGTTAGTTATTTTTTCATGTACAATTATCTTCAAAGCCCACCTTTTCTCTAGGGCATTTGGGGAGTGCTTGGAGACTAAATTGGAGGGGTTAGTATGAGATGTTTACGTACCTCTTGGAGGGGAATTTTCATTGTGCGTGGTTATAATGTTGGCAAATGGGTAGTTATTACCTTTTTGTGTGGGAAGAGGAGTCTTTTTTTTAATTGTTAACAAAATTAAGGGAGGATATCCAGATGTAGATCATTTATTATTTATTGATATCTATTAAATAGGCAATAAGGATGAGCAAACTGTGTGGTTGCAATCCTGCTAGTAAGCAGCAGCCCTGACAGTAGTTGATTATAATTTTTTTTTTAAAAAAAAAGATGGTGGATGCATTCAGAATTGTCTAGCTGATGTCTCAAAACAGTGTATTTTTATAGGCGGCCCTAAACTGGAATAGCAGATACATTATAGGTCCAGATTAGGTGGGGGTTTTTTTTGTTGTTTTTTTTTGGATAAAGCTGTACATAGAAGCTTTCAAAGCAGTTTTTCTTGCATTGTTTGGCTTTCTCTACAGCTGTCAGCTTGTCACTCATGAGTGTTAAAATTCACTTATATTTCACTCCTACAGCCACTTGAAACCTAGGCAGAGGAAAAAATGAATTATGATAATTCTCTTTGAAGGTGTCAAATGATATTGTGCTTAACACATTAAGTAAAAAGTTGTCAGGACCACAAAAAGAACCTATTCTACGTTAATGGAAGAATAATAATGAACTGAGGAAAACCATGACTAGTTTAGCTTTTCACAGTGCGATGAGTTCTTTAAAGTGTGTGACTCCTTTTGAATTAACTTTGTTATTCTAGGTAACACTCAATTCATAAAATTATCCCTTACTGGACTCTTCATAACTCCTGGACTTCTGTTGCGAGCTCACAACTAATTTATTTCTTGTCTATTTCTTAAAGTGTCTGCTATTTAAACTGTGATTATGTAAGAATCTCGCCTTTTCTTTCTAATTAGAAAGCTAAGTTTCTAGCGTACATGTTTATGAAGAGGACTGAAAACATAACCTAAGTGCTCAAAACCCAAAAGGCAAACAGTCCTGTCCCACAATTTATTATTCCATGATTTTCTTTTAAAGTCAGTCTTGTGTTTTGCAGGTTGGGCTGAGTCATGGTTTTTGAATATTTTGAGTTGGCAATTTTGATTTTATACTAATATGCTTGCATCACAAGCAGATTTGACATGAAAATTGAGAACAGGAGGCCAATAGAGGATTGGCCTGCTAAAAAATATGCAGAAGTGAGAAATACAGTAAGCTCCATGAGACATGATACCTATCTACCATGAGATCAACCAGCAAAGAGAGGTCATCGATAAAGCTGTCTGGGAAACAAAATTTCGTTCCCATGAAAAGTTTAGAATTTTTGTCAGTAATTATTGTAGCCTGAATTGAGATAAAAGCCAAAACCTTTTCATTTTTATCCCACATTTTTTCTTGGAACTGAAATTCCATAATTTTGTTTTGTAAACACCCAAACATTTGCACAACAGAAATGGGTTGCTATTTCCAAAAAATATACGTACTAACTGGGGAGCCTTAGCTCTGTATGGATGAGCAGGGGCTAGGCAGAAAGTGGTATTTCAAGTTGTTGAGAGTCAAGTAATTTTATTTTAAAAATTACTAAAAATGTATTGTCTACCCTAGAGAAACAAGAAAAGGTGGACCAAATGATGTTAACTCTCTCTCCATACCATTTCAGAGATATGACTCCCACTATTTTAGTCACATGTGGTTTTTTGCCTGCCTTAGGGAATTCTGTGATTTTAAAAACAAGGAAAATAATTAGTTACAACTACTATGACTAGATTTTTATTTTTTCCTGAATAACAGAACACACGCAATGCTTATTTCAGTTGCAGCCTCTTCTGTATACGTTTTGATAGGAAATATTCATTAGAAGTTAAATGTATTTTAGAAAACTATCCAATAAATTGCTATGATGAAGAATCCACCACCATACTTTGGTAAATTCCAAGGGTTAATTACCTTCACTTAAAAATTTACACCTTATTCCATTCTGAATTTTTCTAGCTTTCACTTCCTGTTGTTGGATTGTGTTAGATCTTTCTTTGCTAGACTGAAGAGAGGGTCTATCAAGGTTACCAAAGAACCTTTTCCCCAAAACTAGCAGAGTCTTGTTTTAGTGCATCATAAATGAAATTCTCTCGCCATTTTAGGATTGGTGAATCTTGTTTGGTAAATCATGGATAACCTAGACAGTTTACAAATGGGCAAAGATAAGTAATCTTAACTAAATCCTATGAAATAGAAGCATTGTTTTAAAATAAGCTATTTAAAAGAAGCCATTGAAGGAGTGGTCCTGAAGCGAGCAATTAATGACTATGGGAATCCTAAATCCCAGTTAAATTCCACTGTATCTCCATTTATCAAGGCTAGCTGATGGTTCCTCTTCAGGAATATACAGCCTAATCACTTTAATGTTCAACAGTTTCTTCTGTTCATATCTAATATTATTCCATTAAAATATTACAAGAATCATTTATATCTAATTCCTTGGCAGTGCTTTGGCAAACTTCAGCATCATGGTTGAGATGAAGAAACAGTGCTCAGCTGGAGGTTGCTGCTTCTTGATAATGTTGTTTGCCTCTTTTTGTTCTGTCTGATTACTACTGTTAGTTGCTCGCTAGCCGTGATGAACAGGACAAGCAATGATGAGTTCTATAAAGTTGAGGGTGGAAGCAATGAGATTTTACAGCCCGGTCTTTCCATAACTTCACTGAAGGAGAAAGGCTTATCTCTTTCAGGGTTTTGGGTAGATTCAAAATGAATTGCTGTCATCCTTTTATTGGCTTAGCTCCTTCGTTAGCAGTTTCAGCTCATGAATAGACCATCTGCTAGCTACTACATGTGCAGTAGGGTTGTAATTGTTCCTCGACTTTATGGCCATGCGATCTTTGTGGCAGGAAATTATGGTAACATATTTACAGTTGGACTTCTCTCTGTCTTCTATTCAGGCCTATTTCTGAGAGATTTTTAGTTCCATTAGAGTTTAATAGGAACTGAAATTCTGTTTCAAATTGGTCTAAACACCTTACTTTTGGTAGCTGACTGCATAACCCAAAAGAGCTACTATCTGTTCTTTCCCACCAGTGCACAGAAACTCTGTAACCTACAGCATAAATGAGGAACTCTGAGGTAACATTCAAAGCTTTGACTTGCACAAAATATCATTTGTGAATATCAAAAATGTAGATGCCCATCAGTGTCATGAATTTTATGTAGAAAACCATATGAACTTGTGCATTTCTTTAGATTCTTTGGTGTGTATCACAAAATATTTAATATTGATTAAATCTAGCCTCAAGTATTTTCGTTGCATCTATGTTTATTTTAGATGTATTTTAGCAACACACCATACTCCTTTTATGTGCCTGTCACCAAAAGAAAATTATGCATTTTAAAAATGTGCAGTCCTTTGATGTATACATGTTAAATTTAAAATAAACAAGGACATAAATATTTTGATCTTGTTATACTCCAATCATAGATAACACTAGGGACAGAAAAGACTTCTTGGAGCATCCAAATACAGACCAATCTTAGGCCTGATCCATCTAATTTTTGCTATGTTGCTCAGAACTGTGAAAAAATTTGTTCCCCAAGAACCATAATTAGGTAAACCTAATCCCTAGACACAACTAGGTTGACAAACCTAGGCACAACTAGGTTGACAAATAAAATGAGGAATACTTGTAGCACCTTAGAGACTAACCAGTTTATTTCAGCATAAGTATTCGTGGGCTATAGCCCACTTCATTGGATGCACAGAATGGAACAAACAGAAGTAAGATGCATTTATACACACAGAAAGCAAAAAAAAGTTGTAAATTATCATACCAATTCTAAGAGGCTGTTTAATTTGGATGAGCCATTATCAGCAGGAGAAAAAAAACCCTTTTGTAGTGAAAATTTAGTGGATCTATGTCTAACAGTTGATAAGAGCCTGTAAAAGAGACTTAACTAGGAAAATGCATTCAATTAGTGTAATGACAAAGCCAGTCATAGTCCCTGTTTAACCCTTGGTTGACAGTGTCCAATTTGCAAATTAATTCCAGTTCTTCCATGAACCTAGCTACTGCCTCTGGGAGAGGATTAACTGCATTGACACACAATCCTCTTCTGTGGATGTAGGATAGCACAGCTGCAGCACCATAGCTCTGCTGCTGTAATGAAGAGGTGGCCTTTACCGTTGTGTGTTTGCAGATTAGTGTAGAACTCCAGAACAATACTGTATTTACATTGAAATATCAAATAAAAAGTACGTAAATTGTATTGCAAGTCATTGTTTAAAAGTAGTAAGGATCTTCATTTTGTTTCAACACTTAAGAATGGTTTTAATAGTTTAAAAGTGTGGGTGAATTTACTATCAGTCTAGCCTTCCAGCTTTGAGCTGCTGAAAAGGTATTTCTGAGGCTCTTATTTGATTTATTGTGCACAGCAATTTTGTGGAGGAGTTATTTTATATTCCATTAAAGTTATTGCCTCATGAATTGCTTATTGGTTATATGGCTGCTTTAGTCAAGCAGAAAGGTCACATCAGAATGGAATAATTAAAATAGAATAAATGTACATTTTATTAAAACGTCAAATTACTCAAACTACTTAAATTAATGCCTTCCAGACTTGGAAAAGAGAAGGCTGGCTAACTTTCTGACTGCTGATAGCAAGGGAGAGAAATGTGTGGTGGTTATAGCAGCTGGCATTGTGATGTTTAGGTATAAATCATATTGTGGGAAGGGTTTTGGCAAGTAGCCATGCTTGTGACTCCTCACCCATCTCCATCTGTTACTTGGCCTTCTCACTTTCCTGCTTTACGCTACCCCCCGACGCAGAATCCTAGAAATATAGGACTGGAAGGGACCTCAGTGGGTCATCTAGTCCAATTCTCTCCATTGAGTCAAGATTAAGTATCATCAAAACTGTCCCTGACAGGTGTTTGTTTCTGCACCTTAAATTGAAGTGTGGATGGCATGGTGAAAGGACAGCTAGCTAATTCATATCAAATCAGGTACTAAAACTAACTTTAGAATGATCCAGCCTAGGGGTTTTTCTGCAAACTAAGACACTTGATCATGCTGTATAATTTTCTTCAAAATGTGGCTGTTGATTTTTTTCTTTTCAAATATTAGGGTGATTGGGAAGGGGCGGGGATTAATTTTTCCCTCTTCGAGCCTTCTCCTATTGATGTATGGTGGCCATCATCTTTATCTTGTGAGACTTGAAACGATGCTCTTCAGAACCCGTTATTATTGCTATTCAAGAGAGTCATGATTGAGATGCATGAGTCATTAGGGACTTAAATATAGTTAGGCGCATAACTCCTGTCCTAGAAAACTGGATTCATTCTTTTCCTCTGTCACAGAGTTCCTGTGTAATGCTAGGCAAGTCACTAAATCCAGTCTTTTCGCACACAGTCACTAAATTTGTATTCCTAATTTTCTGGATGCCCAACTAGAGATACTGGGAGTCTGATTTGCAGAAATACTGAGTACTGGCAGCTGCAACTGAATTCACTTGGAGCTGGGATTTGGCTGTGTAACATGTTGTAAAAGTGCAAAGTACTCTAACAAGTTGGACACCAAAACTCGTAGACAGTTTTGGCAATTTGTCCTTAATCTCTCTGCTTTAGTTCCATCCGCAAAATGGGAATAACGATGCTTCGGTATCTCATTATTGTGAAAATAAATCTGTGATGCATGGCCAGAAAGGGTACAGCATCCTGCAGGATAAATGATCCAAATTCAGCCTTTAGGGACATATTGATAGATGATGTGTGTATTTATTTATTTGTGTGTGTGTATATTATAAAATATATGGAGATATGCCTATCTCATAGAGCTGGAAAGACCTTGAAAGGTCATCAAGTCCAGTCCCTTGCCTACACTAGCAGGACCAAGTACTGTCCCCTGACAGATTTTTTTGCCCCAGATCCTTAAACAGCCCCCATGAGGATTGAACTCACAACCCTGGGTTTTTGTAGGCTAATGCTCAAACCACTGAGCTATCTCTTGTCTCCTTTCCTCCATGTTGTTGGAGGTTAACAACATAACCAACTGCTGTATTCTGTATTCCTGTCTACTCTATATTCTGCTAATTCAGAGATCAAAAGGAGATCACAGAATCATAGAATATCAGGGTTGGAAGGGACCTCAGGAGATCATCTAGTCCAATCCCTTGCTCAAAGCAGGACCAATCCCCAACTAAATCATCCCAGCCAGGGGCTTGTCAAGCCTGACCTTAAAAAACTCTAAGGAAGGAGATTCCACCACCTCCCTAGGTAACCCATTCCAGTGCTTCACCACCTCCTAGTGAGAAAGTTTTCCCTAATATCCAACCTAAACCTCCCCCCTGCAACTTGAGACCATTACTCTTTGTTCTGTCATCTGCTACCATCAAGAACGGTCTAGATCCATCCTCTTTGGAACCCCCTTTCAGGTAGTTGTATTGCCAATTGATTAAGGTTCGTAGGATAGAGACACAATAAGGACACAAGTGGGGAAGAGTTCAGAGTATTTATTACATATCAGGCAAATAAAGGATACAAACAAGCCAGCTCTATTGAGCAAGAGTGTGATCTTACACTTCTCCTTTCAGTCATCGGGAACTTCAGACAGGTGACGATGGAGAGACCCCAGAACTTCAACACAGACCTGAGACCGGTGCTGGTGCTGCATGTTGGCCTGGAGTCTCTCTGTCGTCGTCTGGGGCAAAAAACAGCTTGAGGGTTTAACTCTCAGATCCATGTCTGCACTTCTCTGTTCTTTCCTTTCATGTTGGCACCATTATCGTAGCCCTGACCTCTCACGTCAGCTATCGCATTTCCCATATCTTCCAGCTTTTTTAGAAGCATATTTGTCATACCATCTGCTGTAGTATCATCAATGTCAATAAATTCTAGAAAATGCTCTCTGAGAGTAACCACTGCAGGGACATTTTTCACTAGGTTCTGTTGTTGTTACAAAATGCACAGTTAAAGTCATTTTCGTATGGCTGATGTCAGGGGTGCAGTCCAGAATAACAGAGTAATATTTCGCTGACTTCAGATCTGCCACAATCTTCTTTTTGACTTTTGTTGCCAGTAAATGTATCATTCCATGGTCAAAGAATCCAACTATGTATCTGATTCTCTCTGACACCACTTGTATAGCCATTCATTGACTTCCACGATTCAACTGTCTCTATCTGGGCCTTTTCCTTCCACAGGGAGGATGGACGAGAACACCACTTGTGCCTCAAACTCCTTTATCCTTCTTCCCAGAGCCACATAGTCTGCAGTGATCTGCTCAAGGACATTCTTGGGCAGTATCATTGATGTCCACATGGAGAAGCAGGAAGGGGTAATGATCCAAGGGCTTGATGAGTCTTGGCAGTCTCTGTCACATTGTGAATCCTAGCTCCTGGCAAGCAGCACATTTCTCGGATTTCCTGGTCAGGATGGGAAATGAGCACTTAAATGAACTGTAGGTATAGTAATATCACCGTATTGATCTTCCTTTGAAATGTCTAGCAAATCACCTGCGAAAACAGGCAATTGCCTTATATTAATCCATGTAGCTAATTATTAGTGATACTTAAGAAATAGGTCTACTTCAAATCTTGATGATTGCCTATTGTTTGCCTAAGGACTCTGAGCTGTCAAGAGAAGGCCTAGAACTGTATAAAAGTCTCTTGGGTCCTGATCCTTTTAATCTCAGATCTGCTTTATGCTGGGGAAGCTTAAGTTGTAAGACTGAAATCTGCAGTCTCAGCTGGATCACCCTGAATATGAGCATTGGACTGAATCTATGGACGAATTCTAAGAACTCGTTGCAGCTCCAAAGTTCACCATCTCTACTATGAAACTGATCTCAGAACTATACTCATGTCTGTATGTATATTGATCTTTTAACCAATACTTTTCTTTTAAAATAAATTTTAATTTAATTAATAAGAACTGGATGCAAGAATGTATTTGAGTAAGATCTGGAAGCCCAAGGCAGGGTTGCTATAAGGGAACAGCATTTTGACTTCTGTGCATCTAGTAAGGTATTATAGAAGCTGCTTTTTGATCGTTTGGTAAATCTAAGTATTGGAATATCCACCAGCTTTGGGGATTTTCTCCTCCTTTCTTTTCAGTTTGCCCTAATTGAGTAATCTCTGTGTCTCATCTCCCCGCCCTTCCTGGATGACTGCTTCATCTCGGAAGTGCAGAGACAAATCTGATTTGGAGCCCAAGTCTTCAAAGGAGAAGAGGTGGATATTGCCCTCCCCTGATCTAACTTTGAGGTTGCATAAGACCACGAGGCTGTCAGACATTAAGAATGTCTCAAAATGCAAGAAAAGTTCCTTGAGCATTGGCACCAGTACCAGCTGAATGGATCTGGCAGAGACAGAGGACACCGTGTCAGTACTGGTGTCCTTGGTATCAAGGCAGTTGGAACTAGCATCAGCTTGTGCAGTACCTGGTGGAAGTCTGACTTTGGTACCGGCCATCTTGTTGCCTTTAGCACTGGTAACCTGAACAGTTGCCGCTGCACTGACTGGCAAGAGTTTTGACACTCTGGGTTGCTTCACCAAGACTGGTGCCTTCACAGCTATTGGAGCTGCATTGGCCTCCTGATGCTTTCCAGATTCCTCGATCTGGCAGTATCAAAGTCTGACACCCAATCAGAACCTTCCTAGACCCCATGAGTTGAGCATCACCCCTTCTAGAGGACTGTACTCTCACCTCTGATGCTCAGGAGAACCAGCAGCTGTCCCCAGTCAGGTCCTAAGGTGGTGATATAATTCCATATCAATGAGGACATGCACCCACCTACATTCTTCAAAAAGCCTCATGCTGGGAGAGCGTAGCAGGAGTTGCACATACTGGATGTATGCAGGGCCATGTTGTTCTTCCTTGATGTGACAAAATCCTTCGGGAAGTCTCCTAGGCTGTTTCTGGCTTACATGGAGAGAATCAAGGGCAGATAGTGTCTACACAGGATATCAAATTACATTGCTCAAAAAAATCAAGACTTGTTATCAATTAGTGGGCAAATAGGCACCTGGTAGTATACTGTCCCATTCCAGCAGGGTGTAGTCTACCTCAACAGCCTTGCTAGCCAACCTACCAATGCAGAGCATTTACAAGGTATTCTACTAGTAATGGCATCTTCCCAGGACTAACCTATCATTTGGGTAGATACAAAGGAAGCAAGAAGGAAGGAAGAGGTAAAACAAATGAAACACTCAAACGTGCTCCTCAGTAAGGAGAGGTCACTGTTGTATGGTGTGTAGACATTGCAGCAATAGGTGTCTTTGGAAAAACTTCAGGTAGGCTACGTTACTAGGTTACAAAAACAAAACATTCATCCAAGTAGTAAGATTCAGCACTTCAGTAATGACCAAAGTGTTTATTTTTACATGTTGACAGCAGAATGATTAGTGTGTGTCTGCTCATTGCTGTCCCACGGGCTGGTCCTCTGTTACACTGAGACATTGTGCTGCCTAAAGCCAGTGATTCTTTATCTGCCAGTTACAGCTCTTTCATCATTTTCTACACTCCCCTAAAGGATAAAGCATTGTTAATTCCCTTTATTTGTTCCAAACCCCATCTTCTGCCCCTACTGTATATTCTGTGGAAACAACAGCAGCACACAGAAAAGACATGTTTGTACACTTGACTGCTATGTTCTGCTAAAAGTGCCTGGCAGAGGGCCATGCATACACAATGAATGTTACTGGGGTACAGAGCTTGAATATTCCTTCTATACAATATAATCCCATCATTTCTTTTACTTCATCAAAAAGGTCAAAAGTCTTACTGACTTCAGCTTTGTTCTTGTCAAAAGTCCATGCTAAAGTGCTCCTAGCTAAGTTAGGAGTACTTTTTTTGCAGATTGGTCCCTCAGTGTCATTCCACTGAGCCAGATGGCCCTGTCAGGGGCAGACTCAATCCCAGACTGAGTTCCTGGGAAAATAGCCTTAAGCAGATGTGGAGAGTAAAACTGACATTTATATAGATGGTTCTGAAAAGGAAGTACACATCTATGTAAGGTTTAGCTACTTCATCTGTGTAATTGAAGGATCTTCTGCAATATAACAGTCACAGGCAAATATGAGTTGGATAGAGCCATAAGTAAAGAAAATGAAGATATTGGTTGTGTACACCAAAGTAGATATGACATAACTCTTTACAAAGAATAAATCAGATTTAAATGTAGTTTCAGTTAATTGAGTTTTCTTTGTTTAATCAGAGTTTGGTGATAGAAATTAATTTTTAATTAAATTTATGACTATCATGGATTTCCTCAAAATTTCATATGGCCTTCTGGGTGACCTTGGACAAGTCACTTCCCCTTTATGTACCTCAGTTTCCTCCTCTGTAAATTGGACGTATTGTCACTGACCTCCTTTGTAAAGTGCTTTGAAACCTATGATGATAAGTGCTATATAAGGGCTAGGTGGTGTTGATGTGAGTTGTTCTGTTGAAATTAAGGGAACTGCATGTATGTATGTATGAGAATTACTTGCGAGAGTAAGGGTTATAGTTACGGACACGCTTTAAATAAATTTCAATAATCAATTCTTTTATAAGCTAAATTATAACTGACTGCCTTTCCTTATACAGTAAGATAAAATGAAGTGCCATTAATGTATTCCTAATACATTTTAAGTGTGCTATACGTCTTCTGAACTTGTATTTTTGCTCTTTAGTGTTCAACTATTTTATTTGAGATTTGTTGTAACTTAGTGATATCCATCACTTTTGTCCCAGATTCTGCTTTCAGTTTAAATTAGGGTAAGTTGAAATGTCTCCCTCTAGAAGAAAACAAACATTTAACATGAATTAAATTTCTATAGGTATGTATGTATAAGTTAAGAGAATGAAATTTCTTATTGCTCTTAAGTAGATTTCTTATTTTTAACAGATTTATAAGAAGTCCATGGTGAGACTCCTTAAAAATTGAGTACAGTACTCCAACTTTGAAAGACACATCTACGAAACACCACCTTCAGTGCTTTCCTCTCAAACTCTGGGCATAAGAAATTAGAAAATGAGAGAGCAACTAGAAGCTAAAGGAGCAAAACAACACTGTAATAATTAAAGCAAATGAACAAACCCCCATCAAAAAAACAAATTAAAGAAAATCATGTAGCCCATATTGTATATGAAGTTTCCGTTAGGAGGCAATTTACACCTTTGCAACATCAAGCTTATGAAAGAAATGCATTTAAGAGGACAAGTGATGAGCAAGTTCAAGCAGCCACTAAAAATGTGTAAGATCAAAGTCATAGTCATTAAAGGACTAGCAAAATTATCACTACAAATAGAGATCCCTTTAAACTGACTGTCAAACAAGGAAATCAATTTACACTCTTAGGAGTAGTCCCATTGTTCTAAAACAGGGATGAAACTTTATACAAATCTCAACAATTCACTGTATAGATGAGATATAGAGTTAGCCTATCCAGGGATGGACCGAGAATGGGGATGCACCAGATTCTAATGTGGCACTTGCTGATGAGCAGTTGGGAGTAATACGAAGCTCAGGCATTCAAAAATCAGAAGACCAACCAAAATAATCTATTAAGTTATTTCTAACCAGAATAGAACACAAATCAGCCCCATTACATGTCCTGCAGCAAACAGGAAAGTTACTGGAAAATACACTAAAGACCAACTTATTTTTGTCCAGTCTGTAGTCCCTACTCATTTTTTATATTGATCTCATTGAGAGTTCTACTGGAGCAAGGAATTAAGGTTTGGGCTCCCATTTGCAGATTGGTGAGTAATACTTTAGAAGTTGACATGTTATTCCCCTGTTGTTAGTGACTGACCCCTTTTAATGCTGACCTCATTCCTGAAATCTGATCCAGGCAGGTCCAAATGCAGATATGGAGTCCCTTAGAACTCTGGGGGATTCTGAGTGTACAGGGGGCTACCTACATGGATCAAATTTTTCTGGCTTGGAACATTAGTAATTTTAACTTTTGTGGTACATTTGTTTTTTAAGTGTTGTTTATAATGTATACTTGTCAAGGTACCAGTAATACAGGAGATTTAACTCATGTGCTTATTGAGTGCTACTACAGTAGAATCTGGTATCGCTGATAATGTTGTGTGGCAAAGTACCCTCCCTGTCTCACCAGATATAAGTCTGTTATGCCTGGGAGAGACTGGTTTGGGCAGGGCACTCCTCCTAACTCTCCAAGGGCAAGCTTTTCCTTCCCTTCAGTAATTTTTGGCTGCGGTTTTTTCCTTCCAGCCAGGGAATGCTGCCTCCCTTCTTGGAGGGGCTCCTTGTTCTACTGCCCCAGCCTGCTGGCAGCCTCCCTCCCTCCCTCTGTCTTTCCCCCCGCCTTCCTGACAGGGGAAGGTTTAAAAAGGTCTCCTTAACTGGCCTCAGCTGATCTCAACTGAGTCTCTGGCAACCTCTACTCAGCTGAATCCAGTTAATCTGAGGTTACCTTTTCTCATTTGGCAAGGAGAGGGCCTTTTACTCTGCTGGGATTGCTTACCACCACTCCCTCCAGTAGCAGTCTGCTCTGGGTTTACCACATATCCCCCCACCCCCGCTCAACACTACGGGGTTGGGCTACTTGGGTCGGCAAGCAGTGTACCCTCGACAGGCCATCCGCATTGCCATGCATGAGTCCGGACCTATGGTGCACTCTGAAGTGGAAGGGTTGTAGCGACAGGAACCATCTTGTTACTCTTGCGTTTCTGTCTTTGTTTTGGTGCATCCACTTCAGAGGGGCGTGGTCCGTGACGAGAGTAAACCGCCTTCCAAGTAGGTAGTAGCGGAGGCTTTGCACTGCCCATTTCACCGCCAGGCATTCCTTCTCCACTACCGCATATCTTTCTTCCCTGGGCAGGAGCTTCTTACTGAGGAATAGGACTGGGTGTTCTGCGTCGTCTCTCATTTGGGAGAAAACTGCTCCTAGCCCCACCTCAGAGGCGTCAGTTTGCAGGATAAACTCTTTCTCCCAGTCTGGGGCTACTAGCACGGGGTCAGTGCAGAGGGGTGTCCGTAGATCTGCGAAAGCGTCCTCCACTGTGCTGGTCCATTTCACTATGTCCGAGCCACAGGCTTTCGTCAGGTCCATTAGCGGGCATGCCCTGGTGGCAAAGTGGGGAATGAACCGCCGATAATATCCAACCAGTCCCAGGAACGCTCGGACCTGTTTCTTCCAGATTGGTTGGGCCACTTCTGTATTGCCTCCAATTTGTTGAGCTGGGGCTTTACCATGCCCCTCCCCACTATATACCCGAGATATTTGGCTTCTGCCAACCCAATTGAGCATTTGGAGGGATTCGCAGTCAGGCCCGCTTTCCTCAGAGTGTCTAGTACTGCTCCCACCTTCTCCAAGTGTGTCTCCCAATTGGGGCTATATATTATGACGTCATCGAGATAGGTGGCCGCATACTTGCCATCTGTCCGCAACAGCTTGTCCATGAGCCTTTGGAACGTAGCGGGAGCCCCATGCAATCCAAAGGGGAGGACAGTGTACTGATATAGGCCCTCTGGCATTGCAAAGGCTGTCTTCTCCTTGTTGGCCTTGGCAAGGGTGGACAAGAATCGGGCCTTTCCTAGACGGTCAATTAGTTCGTCTTCTCAGGGTATTGGGTATGCATCAAATTGGGAAACTTCGTTCAGCTTCCGGAAGTCGTTGCAAAACCTCACACTGCCATCCTGCTTAGGTACTAAGACCAATGGACTTGACCATTGGCTATGAGATTCTTCAATGACTCCTAACCTTAGCATTTTCCTGACTTTTGCCCTGATCTCTTCCCTTTTCGCCTCCGGGATCCAGTATGGCTGACATTCACCTTCACTCCAGGCTCCGTGAGGATGTGATGGTATACCTCAGTAGTTCTGCCTGGCTTCCCCAAGAAAACATCCTGATTGCGTTTGATCATACCGATCACTTCTCTTTGTTGGTCCGGAGTCAACTCCAGGGATATTCCTACTCGGCCAGGCTGGTTGCCTGCAAGGGATGATGACCCTAGTGCGACCATCTGAGCCTCTCTATCCTGCCATGGTTTCAGCAGGTTTACATGTTAGATCTGCTCCAGCTTCTGGCGATCAGACTGTCGGACTTTATAGTCGACCTCT
The DNA here is from genome assembly GCA_007922305.1 of Dermatemys mawii. Taxonomy (NCBI): domain Eukaryota; kingdom Metazoa; phylum Chordata; order Testudines; family Dermatemydidae; genus Dermatemys; species Dermatemys mawii. The sequence goes on from ML677342.1 coordinate 359,264, forward strand.
CCTATGGCTTCTATTATCTCGTATGGCCCCTGCCACCTGGCCAGGAGCTTGCTTTCAGCCGTGGGTACGAGCACCATTACCCGGTCTCCCACCTGGAACTTTCGGGTCGTCGCTTGGCGGTTGTAGTACGTCTGCTGGGCCCCTGTGCCTTTTCCATGTGTTCTCTCATGATAGGGGCGACTTGGGCTATTCTCTCTTTCATCTGTAACACATGCTCAATGACATTTCTCCCTGGGTTCGGCTGTTCTTCCCAACCCTCTTTAGCAATATCTAGTATGCCGCGAGGGTGGTGACCATATAGCAGCTCGAATGGGGAGAATCCCGTTGAAGTCTGAGGTACCTCCTTCACAGCGAACAGTAGGTAGGGGAGCAGGGTGTCCCAGTCCTTTCCGTCCCGGCTTACCACCTTCCTTATCATGCTCTTCAATGTTCTATTAAAACGTTCAACAAGGCCATCAGTCTGTGGACGGTAGACCGACGTCCTTAGGGTCCGTACGTGGAGCATTGCACATAAATCCTTCATTAACTTAGACACAAAGGGGGTCCCCTGGTCTGTGAGGATCTCTTTGGGTATCCCCACTCTAGAAAAAATTTGAATTAATTCTTTCGCTATGGTCTTCGACATAGTGTTCCGCAAGGGTACGGCTTCAGGGTATCAGGTGGCATAGTCCCGCACAACCAGTATGTGCTGATGGCCCCTGGCCGATTTCTCCAGTGGCCCTATTAGGTCCATAGCTATCCTCTCAAATGGGACTTCAGTAATGGGCAGAGATATTAGTGGGGCCCTCAAGTGTGGTCGGGGACCATGTAATTGACATTCCAGACAGGAGGCACAGTATCATCGAACCACTGCATAAATTCCGGGCCAGAAAAACCTCTGCAGAATTCTATTGAGGGTCTTGTCTACGCCTAGATGCCCCCCGAACAGATGGCTATGGGCTAGATCCATCACGCCCCTCTGATGCTTCTGTGGTACCAAGAGTTGTTCCACGACTTGCTCTTGGACCCGGACTACTCTGTATAATAGGTCCCTTTTTATTACATAATATGGCCCCCGGCCCTTGGCTCTCCCTTCCCAGGGACCCCATTTACCTCGACTACTTCCGTGTGAATATTGCTGTAGATCGGATCATTTAGCTTGGTCCTGTCCAAAATTTTCCATTGAAGGGCCAATTTGTCCAAATTCAAGGGGATCTACTTCTGTCTCCCTCTCCGGGGAAGTCCTCGGGGAACTAGGTCCAGCTACGGGGTCTCCGGTGACTTGCACAGCCCCCTTGTCAGTTGAGCCTACTCCTTCGCCTACAAGCGTAGGCTTCTGATACTGGGCCAAGATTCTCATTCCCAAATTTTTAGCTGCCCTCCTTTCCCTCCGAGACTTCCTGGGCTCCCCGGGCGGGGAGAATAATTCTTGGGCAAATTCATGGAAGACTGGGGGGTTGCCAACTATCAGAGTCAACCCTTTGGTCCCAGTGTTATCTCCTTCTGCCTCCTTTCCAGGGAGTAGGCTATCAAATCCTGGGAAGTGTCATCCAATGAGGACTGGGTAGGGGAGTTTTGGGACTACTCCCACCATCACTTTAGTGGGGCTTCCCAGGACGTCTATTTTTACAGGGATGGTCGGATAGTAATTGACATCCCCATGCACACAGGATATTCCTGAGCGCTTGGCCCGGGACAGTTGGTCTTGCCCGACCAGCTTTCCCGAGACCAGCGTGACCGCACTTCCTGAGTCCACTAGTGCGGTGGTCTCTATGCCATTCATTGTAACAGGCCTAATATATCTATGGGGTGCCATCGCTATCCCTACTTGATTTATCAGGTCACAAGGTCCTCTTATACTTCTCAAGTCACATTGCATGGGTTCTTCTAGATTCGGGCATTGGGCAGCTATATGCCCTATCTCCCCACATGCATAACATCGATAACCTGCTCGAGGCAGCCCCCTATTTTTCGGGCTGTTAGGCCTTACCCCCCGGGTCTTGCTTCCTCAGTCCCCAAGTCTCTCCGTGATCTCTGGCTGTTCTTCAGCCTCCTTTTTCTCCTCCATTTACCGGCCTGGGGTCATGGCACCCCGGGCCCTTGGCGCAGAGACTTGTCTCCTATTCTGGCGCCTTCCTTCCCCAGTAGTCTGAGACAGTTCTTGGGTGGCTAGGTGTCTTTTTACGAGGGCAACTAGTTTGTCATAGGACGAGGGGTCACTCTTGCTGACCCACCCCTGTATGTCCGGTGGCAGCCCTCTCAGGTATCTGTCCAGGACTCTGATTTCTACAACCTTCTCTGGGCCGTTGGTCTCAGGGCACAGCCACTTCTGGGTGAGGTGGATCAAGTCAAACAGCTGGGATCGTGGTGCTTTGCTGTCCCGGTATTTCCACTCGTGGAATCGCTGCGCCCTTAGGGCTGGTGACACGCCTACCCTTGCCAGGATCTCGGCCTTGAGCTGGGGGTAATCCGCAGCCGCCTTGGTCGCCATAGCAAAATAGGCCTTTTGGGCCTCCCTACTTAGAAAAGGAGCCAGGATACTTGCCCACTGCTCTTGGGGCCAGGCCTCTCGCAGTGCCGTCCTCTCGAATGCGAGGAGATATGCCTCCGTGTCGTCGTCCAGCATCATCTTCTGCAAGTAATTGCTGGCCTGCAGCAGCGTGCAGGGTCTTTAGCTGGTTCACGATCTCATGCAGGGTAGCTCGATCCTGGGCTACCTGGTCCATCAGTAGTCCATTCGTCTCCTGCTGCACTTGCACTGATTCCTGTTGGGTAGCCGTCTGCACCCTGGTAGCTTCTTGCTGGGCCGCAGTGGCTTGCATCAATGCCTTCACTACGTCCTCCATTTTTTCCTCTTTCTTTTTTTTTTCAAAGGGGTGATTCACCCTGCCCTGAGATGGCATGCCACAAAGCCTTACAAAACATCCCACTCCTGACACCACATGTGGCAAAGTACCCTCCCTGTCTCACCAGGTATAAGTCTGTTATGCCTGGGAGAGACTGGTTTGGGCAGGGCACTCCTCCTAATTCTCCAAGAGCAAGCTTTTCCTTCCCTTCAGTAGTTTTTGGCCAGGGTTTTTTCCTTCCAGCCAGGGAATGCTGCCTCCTTTCTTGGAGAGGCTCCTTGTCCTGCTGCCCCAGCCTGCTGGCAGCCTCACTCCCTCTCTCTGTCTTCCCCCGCTCCCTTCCTGACAGGGGAAGGTTTAAAAAGGTCTCCTTAACTGGCCTCAGCTGATCTCAACTGAGTCTCTGGCAACCTCTACTCAGCTGAATCCAGTTAACCTGAGGTTATCTTTTCTCATTTGGCAAGGGCCTTTTACCCTTCTGGGACTGCTTACCACCACTCCCTCGTGTAGCAATCTGCTCTGGGTTTACCACAGTTGCCACTGAACAACTTAAATACAACTAGATACTCTTGAAGCTAGCTTTGGTTATGTAAACTGTACTAGGATATGCTGGACTGGATGCATGAGGACAACAAGAGTGTCCTATCCTGTTGTTTCACTGCCAATGCTCTTCACAATCTATTTTCACTTGTCTCTAGTTATGATTCACTTTTTATTTTAGCTTCATCCTGTACTGCTGATCAGATAGTATAAACAGTGCCAAATTGTCTTGTCAGTATTATATGTTAATCCGAGCAAATATAAAACCGTTAAGGACTGTCTGTACTGGTATGAATTTGTTGGATTAACAGCATAATTTACGAAGTGTGATTGTTGCTGAAGAAACAAAGTATGGAACTGTGCATGATAAATGAAATGAGGAAAACCTAAGTTTTAATTGCCAATGTGAATTTTTTGTATGACTTCAGTTTATGCTTTTGAGGTTATTAACTGGCAACATAAGAAGAGATCAGATAGTACTGTAGAAAATAGCACATTTAGCTTTTTAAAATTGAATAAAATTGAGTTTATTTTACTGCGTAATAAAATAAACATTCTTAAATAGCTAACTGAAATATAACTGAAAAATTAACCAAACCCAGCAAGTATTTTAAAAAACTTTAATAATTACAAAACATATAAGTGTAACCTTTATATGTTTAAATGTTGATTCACTAATTGTTGACTTTAGTCCAAAAGGTATGCATTTTTACAGAATTACCCATTGCAATAATCTATCAATACCTCTAATTGAACGCGAAGGCTAGTTTTAAGTTTTTCAACATCCTCTATCCAACTATAGTTCTTTCCAGGGACAAATTTTTCTGTGTGCTGCAACATTTGTGCAGTAAAAGATTGCAGTGTGGGTGGGAAAACAAATTAAGAATGGTTCATGAGTATCCCTTTAGAGCTGTGAGTGACCACAGCACAGCTCTTTAATTGAGCCATAATGTCAATGCTGGTTACAATGTATAATGATGATGTGCCACATTCAGACTAACTCAAAGCGGTTACCTGATTGTACATACACTTAAGATCTAATTCAATACTTTTGATAAAAGCAACTTGGAAGTTTAAACCACAGTTTCATTAGCTTCTGCACCAAATTCTATTATATCAGAAATACTGAAGTACAGAATCACTAGAGCTACATTTTCAAAAAAATTAAATAAAACTCTGCATTGGGTGCTATTCTCCTGTTTGATTATGGCCTCCTATTAAATTTTCGGTAAGTTCATGGTTGTTATTGAAACCCTTCCTCGCATGTTACATTTGTATTGGTATCTAATTAGGAAAAGTGAAAATTTCAGCCTTGATGTGTAGCATGGTAATTATGCTCTACTGTTTTATATTTCAATTTTGTTACCCATGTACTTGGATGATTAAACAATAAGTAGTGGTTTTTGGCAAAGCTGGTGCTGCCTTTGGTAACAGTGACTGTTCAGCTTTTGAAAGCTGAGTGCCACTACTCTAGAAGTTGATAGAGTTGGCATTGAAGAATTTAAGGACTGTTTAGGTGTATTTAAGGTTGCTTTGGACAGAAGGATATAAGAGAACGGTGGAAGGCAGGTATATCAGACTCAGGATGAGCAGGTCCCTGTTCCCTGCATAGCCAAACAAAGACTATTCCAGGCCAATCAAGACACCTGATGTCAATTAACCAGTTAAGGTCATTAGGCTAATACCAGGACCTGATCCCAATTAACTGGCAAAAGGTCAGTTAAAGCCACTAGGCTAATGAAGACAGCTGGAACCAATTAAAGGGTGGCAGGGATAGCTCAGTGGTTTGAGTATTGGCCTGCTAAACCCAGGGTTGTGAGTTCAATCCTTGGGGGGACCGTTTAGGGATCTGGGGCAAAAAAAGTCTGTTAGGGGACAGTACTTGGTCCTGTTAGTGTAGGCAGGGGACTGGACTTGATGACCTTCAAGGTCTTTCCGGCTCTATGAGATAGGTATATCTCTGTATAGGGTCTCACTCATACTGCTTAAAAGTTTTCCTTTCCTCATAAGAGCCCAGGTGAAAGGAGCTGGAGGAGAGGAAGCATTGCTGTAACCTGAGGTAAGGGTGAAGCTAGGAAAAGGGGGGACTATGAGGAAGTGGCCCCAGGAAATAAAGCAGTGTCAGTGGTGAATGGAAAGCCGCCAACAGCTTTAGGGTCCCTGGGCTGGTAGCTGGAGTAGAGGACGGACCCGGGTTCCTTCCCCCTCATCCCTATACTCTACATAGATTCCCTTGAGAGGGGAAGCAGGACTCGGTCCAGTCAGGAGGCCACACTGCGCCCACTGAGCTCTACAGAGCAACAGAGTCTTTGGGGTATTCCTTCTTCACATCTCCCATACTGGCCTGTGATGAAAGTAATTCAATAAGCTGTGACGTTTGCTGCTATATTGAGAAGGGGAGGTCACATTGGGGCCTTACTGAATTTCTGAGGCCACTTAATCTGCCCAGAAGTACCGGACTCACCAACACAGGCTCGGAACTTTGTCACAATGTATAAATAATTCTCTGTTGGGCTGGATGCACTTGTCTGACCGAACTGCATTAAGTACAGGAGTGGTAGAGTAGGGGTGGTGGAAAGGTGAGGGGGTAGCAGGGAAAAAGGTAGTCAACTTTGCAGTTTCCTTATCCTGTTGCTAATCATTGTCAGGCTAGGGCAGCCCTTGCTGCAGTGTAGAACAGCCTTAGGCTTGGCTGTCCTTGGCCCAAAGAGGCCCTTCTCACAATCAGGAATCTGTAAAACACAGATATATTCCAGCTTTTTCCCCACTCATGAAGTTCCCTGGTGCTTTTGGGAAGCAGGGGTGAGTCTGTGCCACCTGGGGATTCCCCCATGCTTTGGATCCTTAGCTTGGAAGGTCTCAAGTTCTGGTTGCTTTGTGCCGTGAAGCAGTGTAAATAAGGCTGAATGGGGCCAACCCTCTGGATCACAAAGACTTACTAGAATCAGACCTTAACACTTGACTAGAAAATTCATACTAACTCTAATCTTATAGCAGACTGCATTCTATAATGGTTTTTGGAGACAGGAACTTGAAGCCAGGAGAACTGTTCTTTATTACCACAGACTGGCTCAGTATCTCTTTTGACATCTTCTATGTCGGTGTTCCCATCTATAAAATTGGGACAATAATATCTAGTTCTTTATGGTTCTTTGAGATCCTTAGATAAAATGTCAACTGTTTATTACAGTACTTAAAATATTAGTAATATGTATTAACAAATTCTATGCAAGTTAACTTTATTGTTTGTGCCCAAAAGTAATTTAATCAAAATTTACAATTTAGTTGCAATTTTACACAACTATCTAATAAATATATATAAATCTTCATGTATTCTTAAAAGCAAATATTTCTTAAGACTTGGTAAAATTCAATATTCTACTCATTTTTAGCAAATTAATACCTGTTCTAAAGTGTTTCACAGTTCCTTACCAACAAGCCATTCCTGCATATTTCAGAAGTCATTTTAACAGCTTTGGTTTCCTCCCTCGACTCAGTTTTTTTGACTTTAAGAAATGATGGAATGTAATTTGCAAGTATGTATGATTATATTTATTCTACATAGTCAGTCACGCAGATTGCTAAAGGCTCTGTAGAGTGAATTTAGGTTAATCCACGAAATATTTTCTGTGATTAAAAAAAGAATATGGAATCAGAAACAGCTATATTTAAAATGAATAAGTAATATACAAGGAAATATCTGGAATAACTATTCCCGATTAACACCATGCGTATAGACTCTTATTGTGGAGTAATAAGTGCCTTATTCCATTTCCGTTTACTTTACTTTGAAAGTGGACTAGCCTAAATAGGAGCAAGGAACTATTATTCTGGAATAAGTGTTCCCACACATGCAGTTTTTCTGGAAAAGCTATTGTGCTTTAAATTCACATCCTACCGTAATCCAAGTTCATAGATTCCAAGCTCAGCAGAGGCCATTATGATCATCTAGACCCCTGTGTAACACAGGCCATAGAACTTCCTCAAAATAATTCCTAGAGTAGATCTCTTAAGAAAACATCCAACCTTGATTCAAAAATTATCAGTGATGGAGAATCTATAACAATCCTTGGTAAATTGTTCCAGTGGTTAATTACTCTCACTGTTAAAAATTTGCATCTTATTTGCAGACAGAATTTGTCTAGCTTAGTTAACTTTCAAGTGTAGATACCCCCTAAAACAAGACTATTTTAGATAATTTTCCACAGTGTAACACCTGTAAGCAGTGTCAGGAATGAGATATATTCTGACATCTGGTGGCGAACTGTGGGAATTGCAGTGAGTCTTAGAAAATAATTCTGGGGCTGATCAATTTGCATAGACACACCCACTGCTCCTAGCCTGAGCCCACAGCAGCCCACATGGCCACTTCGGCTGATGAGGGAGCCCCAGTTTCTATGTTATCGGGGCAGGAATGATAAAGTGATGTTACTGTGATTATGTGAATGAAGGACTATGGACATGTACTTGGCCCTTGTTATGATGGAGAGACTCGCCATCATCTAGGTAGCACTCAGTGGGCAAGGGCCATGCGTTTCAGAACACTGTGACATTGAGAGAGGTGGTGGACAAGCATTTATACCTTTTGGTGAGGGCTCTGTCTGAGGGCCTCCCAGGCCTATTGCACCCTGCCTCTCTCCACTGTGGAATGTCAGAATTGAATTTTGCTTCTATTAGGAGCCTGGTTCCAGGCTGCTGAGCTGAAAATTGCTTTGGGCTCACTGGTGCACCTGTACTAAGGCTCCCCTACTGTATGCTGAAATCACTTAAGAGCTGAAATCACCTAAGAGCTAAAGAAATCACTGAGCACTGTCTTAAGTAGGGGGGCCTGGAAAAAGTGCAGAGTGGCTGGTGCAGCAGAGCAGTCTGTGTGTTGGCTAGCAGGACGGCTAGCGGAGTGACTGGTGCAGCAGAGCTGTTTGTCGACTAGCGGAGGCGTTGGTGCTGCGGGCAGAGTGACCGGCGCGGCAGAGCATTACAGTTTTTAAATAGTTAATACATTGACTTTTAATAGCATACTGTATTACTCTTCCTTTTTTCATTTTTGACTATACTTTTGTATTGTATGAAAAGGTTTCAGCAATGTGGCCCTCAGGCCAATGTACTAGTCCTCATGTGCCCCTTGTGGTGATTTGAGTTTGAGATCCCTGGATTTGACTGTACAGCTAAATAAAGGAAACAAACCTAGTTAAAGAAATAACACAAGATCAATATCTGAAATGTTTATATCCTTTCCCTTATAATATAATTGATTCCTTCTTTCCCTTCATTACCAGTATCAAGGGAGTGTTTTGTTTAAGATTACATCCTCTTGACATTTAAGTGTTTTATAGAAGAAGAATCAAGGAATCATTTCTGTCTACAAGAACAAAGCACAAAATACTGTAATAGGGTAGATTTATTGGAGTTTAGAAATATCAACATTATTGTTATACATCTTCATATTTTAGGTAACAGCATGAAAAATAAATAAAAGAGTATTTACCAAGAAATTAGAGAATTACCCATCACCTTTGCTGTCCATGGCGGGGCTGCCTGAAAGGGGAACTGCAACTTTGTTTTTCAATTCTTAAAACTCCTTTGTGTAGTGGCTAAAAAGGGAGAAAATATATAGAAAAGATTAAAAATATAATCCATAGTACATTCTAACATAGTTAAAATGCCTCCTTCCTTTGCTCCTTCAGCTACAGATTTTTTTCTTGCTTTGTCAAATGATAGCACAAGTGTCACAAATAAAAGTTTGGAAAGAACCATTCCATTCTAAGGACTTGGTCCTTTTCGTATTAAAGTCAATGGCAAATCTCCCATTGACTTAAGTAGGATCAGAAGTGGACCCTAAATAATGTTTTTTATCATTCTTCTTTTTCTTTGTCATAGTATTTGTATGTCATTTTGGCAATGAAATCAAAAAGTCAGCTCAGGTTTAATGCAGAGGTGGGGTAAAATACAGAGCTCATTACATTTTTAAACAATTATATGTAGTTTCACCTACTGGGATCTTACCTGTAGTTTTAAAAGTTTTACTAAAACTTTTTCAGTTTTCCTTTAAGTAGAGATTGCCAAAGGATGCTTAATTGTTGATGTTTTAAAAAAATGAATTAAAAACAAATAAGAACAATGAGCCAGATTCTGATTTCTGTCACTGTAACTAAGATCAGTATGGTCACAAACTGTTCCTATACATACCACTCCTCCTTGTATGCCTTTCCCATCCCAACATCAGAGTAATTATTTAAAAAAGCAAAACAAAACAACACAAACCTGACTCCTCCCTCTGGTTTTCTGAAGACATCTTGTTTTTCCTGTGCTTGCTTTTTTTATATTACAAACTCTTTCGAGATACGAAATATCTCCATATTACCATGTCCTACAGACTGAACATAGTGGTGCTTAATAATAAATATCTAATAGAAAGAGCACCTATGCATTAGATGTTCAATCCAAAGCTCATAATTTCCTTTTACACTTAGTTACAATTATATAAAAACAGAGCTATTGACATTAATTGAATGCATGTAAACAGTAGTGAAGTTTTCTCACCTATATTTGGAAAGATTGCTCTTTTTTCTGCTTTGTCTAATTCTTTTTTTCCATTGCTATAATGTCTGAAACTCTGACAAACCATTCTGTTACAGAAATCTGTTCCAAACTGTGATGTAAAGTTTTAATTAAAACATTTTGATGTATAGACTCAATGAAGCGCTAAAGAGGAAAAAAAACAAACCTTCAGCAATTCTGATGCATTAGTTCCTGTACCAGACAATCCTAACACACTCAAAGTTTCTATGAGGTAGTTGGTGACTTCAGACTATCCTAATTTTTTAAGGTGTAGATCAGGGATCTCAAACTCACATCACCATGAGGTCCACATGAGGAATAGTACATCACTGAAACCTTTTCATACAACAATACAAAAGTAAAGTCAAAAATGAAAAAAAGAGTAATATAGTATGCTATTAAGTCAATGGATTAACTTTTTTAAAAACTGTAATGCGAAGAGGCATTTTAATAAACTATAAACACCTGTAATATTCCTTATGTGGTCTGAAATGCTGATGATGATCTACATTAACAGTCTATAAACATAGCTGTAACGGCAGGAAATTTTTAAAGTAACTGTTCATACAAAATACGTTGCCACTTTTAACGAACATTATTTGCACCACTGCCTCGCCTTTTCCCACTCCTTCCCCTCCCCCATTCCAACCCTTTCCCCAAAGTATCCTCCCTTCCTTACCCCTATCGCAACCCCTTTCCCAAATCCCCTCCCCGGCCTCGCCTCTTCTCCTCCTCCTTCCCTGAGTGCGCCATGTCCCTGCTCCTCCCCCATTCCTACTGGAAAGTCCTAAACATCGCCAAACAGCTGTTTGGTGGCAGGAAGTGCTGGGAGGTAGGCAGAAGAGTGGGGACACGGTGCGCTCAGGGGGAGGAAAGAGGAGGGAAGCTTGGCTGCTGGTGGAGTCGGTGCCTATGGCGGGCTGCAGGAAATAACTCCGCGGGCCATGTGTTTGAGACCCCTGATCTAGATTGATTCTTCAACTTTACTCAGTAACAGTTCCTCCCTTATCCTCCCCTCTTCAAACTGAAAGGAGAGTAATTTGAACTCTTTTTAGGGTGCAGATTAACGCTCCCTTCTCATGCCTGACCAGCATGTGGGTGGTGGAGGCATGCCTTTGCCCATTACTCATCCCTTATCACCCTTCCCTGCCCACTTGCTCACAGAAGTGAGTATTGGGGACCTTTGCATCTCTGAGTATTGGATAAAAGCAAAGTGATATGGTAGCAAGCCATTAACATGCACAGAATAGTGAGTGAAATCAAATACCAAAGGCCATACATACTTAACTCAGAGGAATGAAACAAGTATAGAGTCTGTAGATCCAGTTAATTGTTGCCCTGCACCTGATGTAGTAATTTGTACCAATTCAAAGAGAGTGCAATAGTTCTCTTCTTTCCTATTTTAACACATAGTTCTACTGATAATTTTTTCCCTATGTAAAATTGATGCATAAGTACACAATGGCAAAATCTCTGATATTTTTAGCTTTCTATAAAATATAAATTATAATTATTCTTGTAAATATTTGTTAGTTTCCAGACAATTAATAGGAATGACATTTTATTTATTAGAATAAAGAATTCTAAAACATGATCTGCTGACCAATTGTGGCCTGGAGTAGCTAAATTTTATAAAGTAATGACAGATGCCTAATGTGTCACTAATTATAAACTTAAAATGTTTTACATTTAAAATTGTTCTCTAGTGTGTCATTAATAAGGATAATTTAATAATGAATTGATAAAAGTAAGGTCTGGTCTATGCCTAAAAATTAGCTTGACTAGGTTTTTTGCTCAGGAATATGAAAAATTAACACCCCCGAGAGATGTAATTAAGTCCACTGAAGCCCAGGTATAGTCACCACTAGGTCGATGAAAGCATTACATCAGCTCTTGAGGGGGAGAATTTATTATAATGATGGAAAAATGTCTTCCAACACTGTAGCACTTGTAGGGTAGACATTTTTTTCAATCTTCCTCATAGGTCATGTTTTCTAGACCTTTAATTATTTTTGTTGTTCTGGACTTTCTCCAATTTGTGCACATCTTTCCTGAAATATGGCACCCAGAACTGAACACAATTTTCTGGTTGAGGTCATATCAGCGCAGAGTAGAGCTGAAGAATTACTTCTTGTGTCTTGCTTACAACACTCCTGCTGATGCATCCCCGAATGGTGTCTGATTTTTAAAAAACCTATTCTTTGTATGAGCTATAAAACTAGTAATGATTTCTGCTGATCTTGACAGTTCTGGAGCAGTTAACCAATGTCATGTCATTTCTAGAGCAGTGCTAACTTAATCAGTTATGTTAGTTCTAAAAAGATACTTAGCCATGATAAAGTAACATATAAAGGGAAAGTAGTAGCACTATTTATAAATCTGCATCATACTGTGTATTAATTTCAGGCCCTTAGTAGGAAAAATATTAGTGTTTCCCACGGAAGAAGAGAAATATTATGTTCAGAAAATGAAAGTCCTTTTGAACAATGAAAAACCTTTAAAATAAAATATATATTTTGTTTTGAAAGAGAAAATATCTCAGAATTCCTGTAAAAATAAAGTATACGTTATTTGATATATGATTCGTTAGTGTATTCATTCTGATTTGTAAGGTCACAATAATATTTGTGTTTACATTTGAATTCCAGATCCAAATTTCATCCTCAGCTGATGTAAATATCAGTTAAACAATTTGTCCTTTGAAACAGGCACTCTCTGTTGAAGAACCCAAACTATTGTTGACACTAGGGAAAATACTTTTAAAAAGGCATTTAGTTATAAATCTAGTAATCCTTGATCAAGTACGGTAGATTTTATGCCAAGGACACAAAAAGCAGACTATTTAACTAGATCATTTAGGAGACCAAATGGGCAGCAGAATTGGCAAGCTCTTTAGATGCTTCTAAGGCTTTCAGCTGAACAGAGTAGGATTACTTAGTTTATGTGTAAAAGAGATTTTGCTTTGTGGATAAATGTATATTTCTAAAGTTAATCATGTATTTACATCCGAGTTTACTGACAAAGCTCATCAAGTTTCTCCTTTTCTACTGCACAACAGGGCAATGCAAAGGTGCCCATAATTGCTTGCCATCTCTATAAGCACATTAGCAATTAGATACAAGGAGAATTTCTAAAACATTGAAAAATAGCCAAGGAATTAATAAAATGTTTTACAGTATGCAGGATCCCGTGGCTGCTCCTAACTAGGTCTACCATATCATCTGCCCCAAAACACTAAACATTCTAATTTCTGGTATTGCAGAGTGTAAAAATCAACAGTGAAACAGAAGTTTCACCATGGGCCTCATTTACATTCACATTTGTTTTGTGTTTCCTGTACTTGGCCCTAAAATCACTGTATTTTGTGCATTCAGCAAGTATTCATCCATGATGATAGCATTGGCTGCAATATCATTAAACACTGCCCTAGTGTTCCCAATCCATGTATACTAATGTTTTTTAATGTGATATTTCTTATGATGCTGATAACAGTTCATCTTTCTCTTTGTATGAACTATGCCTGAGAAGCAGCATGACTAGTAATAGTGTTGTGGATTTCATTCTTCACATAAACTGACTTTTTTTAATCTTTAAAGATTTCTGTAGCTAGTTTTAGAGCTTTTTGGTTTTTTTACCTTTCATTTCTCTTGAAAAATGTTAGGGCATCCAAACTCTTGGGTGTTTCTCCATATATATGAAAATGAAAATTTTCTGCAGATAAAATACAACTAAAACTTAAGCCAACTATATCTGAAAATAAATGGGGATCTGACTTCTCACCCTATTATTTAAGGTACCTATTACAGTATGACATAGCTACTGCTAATCTTATTCCTTCAACATGCTTGTACTGAGGGACTGGAATAACTGTTATACTGTCATGAACTACTAGTATCCTAGTAGCTGATGCATAGTAGTTAGTTATAGCAGGTAGCTGTTATGCTGATAGAGCTCTGTGGTACTAACTCCAGTATTTGTATCATGGTTCCATTTTGCTGACTAGTTGTATCTATCAGCTCTATTTTACCTCATGGAATTAGAAAAAAATCAAAACATGATTTACTTAAAACAAAATTAGTTGAACATTGTTCTGCATAATGTAGTAAAAAGTAATTACTGATCAATAATTACTGATATACAATACATAATTGAGGATTTGAAGAGGTGGTACTTGTTGAAGATTGTTCATTTATATGCAGATTTATACAAAGGAAGGTTACCCCTTGAATATTATAAATGTTAACAACCTTCATGTGATTCGGCTCCGATAAACTTGTCATGCCTTGTCAAACTGAATCTTCTACTTGGAATATGGAATGATATATTTCTAACGTATTATTTTAAAATCCAGAATATGCCAAATAGTGCTGCACTAAAAATATATCTGTGAAGTCCAGTGGTAATTCCACTTGTCAGACTTAACATGTTATATAATCGAGGCTTAATGGTCTTGCCTTCCAGTCATAAGTGGTATGTCTACATTGCAATTAGATACCTGCAGCTGGTCTATTCCAGCTGACTCAAGCTTGCAGGGCTCAGGCTAAGGGGGTGTTTAATTGCTGTGTAGACATTCAGGCTCAGGCTCTAGGACCCTGTGAGGTGGAGGATCCCAGAGCTTGGTCTGAAGCCTGAGCCTGAACGTCTACACTGCAGTGAAACAGACCCTGAGCCCAAGTCATCTGGTACTGGCCAGCTGCGGGTTTTTAAATGCAATGTAGACATACCAGATGCCTAATATTAACACGGTTGCTACTACTATTGAGCTGTTGGAGTGGAGGAGTTACAGCTGTTGCACTTGGGTCTCCTTAATTCAGATATGAGCAGGAGTAGACTCTGCACAGACTAAAAATGAACTTGTAAGTAAAGTGTCTGATTTGTGGCTGATATATGCACCGTTAATGTTTAGCGAAGGGAACCGCTGAGGTTTTTCAAATAAGTCATTTAATTACTACATGGTTTTGAACAAGTACTGGACTTTCTTGGAACTTTAGATTATAGTCCCTTTTTGCAGCTTGATGAATTCAGTTAGGTACTGCTCAGATTGCTTCAGAAATGCCTATGATGCAATGTTTCCCTTTGAGAACTGTTTTGGTCTGGGAGTGATATGAGCCTGTAGGGTGACTATCAGTAGGAAGTTCAATAGTACTTGAACTATACTGTTGAGACTTTTTAGGGAAAGACACTCTGTCTTGCCTAGACATTTACTGCGTGATCTGAATTTACCCACTTGTATTGCTGGTAGGTGGGTTGTCATCTGTGCTCTGAATAAAGAATTCAGCTATATCAGAGAATTACTTGTCTTTCTCTCACACTGAGGTGAACAAAAAAATTCTCTAATATATCTGAGTATATGCAGTCAAAGTGAGTAGAAGGTCACACAGCTAATGCCAATATTTGCATGAACTATTTCTTATGCACAGTAACACAGAGTTAAATGTTTGGTAAGCAGCTGGAAAAATAGAACCTGTCTGTGCCTTGAAAAAATCAATATCCACTGTGGTGATAACAGAAGTCTATAAAACATATTATCAATTTAATTATTCCCAGATTAGCTTCAAATTTTTTCAGAAGTATCAGATAATTTCTTTAAACAACCTGATGCTGATACATTTCTTGAAATCAATACTTTATCATTGTACAAAATAAATATTGGCACAAGAAATATCAGAAATAATCAATACTTAAAGCTATATGGGATTAAATGGCTTCTCAAATTGTCATAGTTCTGTGATGGCTCTAAAATAAATAAATTATCCATTAAAATGTATTAATAATTTATTCATGCCTAAATACTCTGCCAGTGACCTTAACAATAATACACCTTCACTATTAATTTTTTTCTAAAGGTATTTGCATTTAAGTAAGGCAATTATGCAAATCCTGTAACTGTTTGTTTAGGTATATCTGAAAGTCCTTTTTGAACTTTAACACCTCAAGACCATTGTGTGTACTTTTACATAGCTATGATCAGCAAGAATTCAAGGGATCTGTAGACTGGTTTGCTAATTCTATAATATTTGGGGAAGTGTACGAGTCAATTAGGATTCAGATGTTTGGATTGTTTTTAAAAACAGCATGTTTTTAAGAATACATCAAAATCTTTAAAGAAAGTAAAAAGGATAACGTTGAGACTAAATCGATGATGTGAATTATCGATTTCCATTGATACATTTAGGTTGATTGTATTAGTCATTAGAGATGTGTACAGGCCAGTTAAAACTGATCATGATTAAAAATTTTAGAAAGCATAAAGCAAAGAACATGGAGACCTTCTTTGCTATTTGGAACAAGTGAGAAATAGAAGCAGTTGATGTATGACTGGGTTGGCCAATATTGCCAGTGAGGTAGTTAGTACTTAGTACCTAAGAACTAAGTACTTAGTTTTATTCTGTTACACAGCATACTGAGTACATTAATCATTATTAGTACTATTTATTTTGTTAATACTGATGAAAGAAATAATAGACTGTGCCCTTGTGACATGTCAAGGGTGTTAGAATGAGTTTGGTGCATCAGAAGTCACTGTTAGTATTTATCACATAATAAATATCCCAACAGTTAGGTCCACATAGAATTTCTTTAATAGTAGTTGGGCCCTGCCTGTGCTGGGCCAGTAACTGTAGTTCCCTGGACAGCTGCCTCAATCTGAGCATGAACGTGCCAAAATTATATAATTATATATTATGTAGATGAGGCAGGGTTCAAACTGAGGGGATGTCTGGAGTGATTTCTTTGCTGTTGGTAGATTTTATGCTCCTTCGTTGATACTTCTAAATTGTCCAAGACAGTTGATAAATTGTTTGTTGTTCAGATATATTTTTAATGCAGAAGATTGCCCAAATGACCTGTATTTTCATAAGGAACATGGGTAGCAAAGTCCACACACTCTTGGCAAGGGCTTTCTTTTCCCCTCTGAACATTTTTCTCAGCTGCTTTAAGAATATGGCTTGGGCTGCTGGCAAGTACCAGTCCAAACTTGTCAGTAATGGAAGATAAACATTAACAAAAGAAGAATAGGTAAGGGACTTTTCAGAAGCAAGGTGATTTTGTTATAATTATATTTTCCTACACAAGATCATTTTCAAGAGTCTTTTCTAACTGTTGAATCATGCTGAATTTAAGTTGGGCTTAAATTAATCCGATAAAATCCCTCTTGCAAGGTGGTGTTACTCCCTATGTGGTGAGCTTTTGTCAACCACTGATTTAAGTGGGAATTGAGGGCATCTTTCATGATTTACTGCTTTATTCTGCCTCACCCATTGACAGAACTGTGTCAAGTTAGCAATGATTCTGTGTGAGCTCCTGCTCCTGCCCAACTGTGCTCTCCAGGTAGTACTGGCAGAAGGCTGAACTGATATTTGTGCACAACTCAATAGACTCCAGGGTCAGTTCTGAGTGCAAGGAACGCAGGATTGGCCTCCAAAACATCAACAAAGTTATCAGTTTCATGGCTCATGGTGGGAGGGAGGCTCTACTGGGGCTTTTCACCCCAGCTCTCCAAAAGAGGGGGGAAGCTGGGCTGTCGCTTCCTGACTTTCATGTCACTTTCACAGCTCCTGCTTGAACTTGACAAGAACTTAACTGTGTAGTGTAGACCTACTCTCTGTCTTTTTACAATTTGTTGCCTGTATGGCACGTCTAAACAGTGCCACAACCATTGCTGAACTTTAGAGTGTTCAGTCTAGATCAGTATCTAAAAGTTGAAAATTTATCTGAACTTTACTGAACCACCCAAATGTCTTGAGTGTGCAAAACTTGGTGAAAGCCAGCTTAATAAAGAGGCATGGCTTACATTTAATTCTGAAGATGGCACTGTCTCTGGTTATTGTCACAAACAGTAACAATGAATTAGCAAAAGTAAGTCCTAGAGAAACCTATTCCCCTGAGAACTAGTTATATTACAGTCTTCTTCTTCTTCAAATTGACCTGAACATGCTTCCTTTACCAGAAATGAGGTAGTTGGCCCCCCATTGTATAGGGGCTTCTCAAAGACACCATCATATGATAAGTGTACTGTCTATATTAGCATAGTTTGGGCAAATCTAGATATGGGGAAGATCATCCTTAAATTGGGAAGTTTAAAATTTGATGTAAAATTGATTTGAAACATCTGTCTCTCTGAATTTTAAATTAGTAATTTTAAAGCTTTTACATACTGTTCCTTTGAATGCCGAGATCCTGGCTTTCATCCTTTGTTACTATAGACATAAGAAAAGGAAAGTCCTGAAGGTTAACTATAACATTCCCACTGAAGTGATGTCTTTGATGTACAGAAGAAGACAAAAGCAAAATAGCACATAGATGGGAAAAACAGGGCAGCAGATATGGGTCCTATATTTCTGAAAAACTTGTTTTCCCTGGAGTGTATGTTTAACTCTCCCTGTAGTGGGCTTTTTATTTTTTCAGCAGTACGCAAAATGGAGTGGACAGAATATTATCCGTAAAGCTATCCAAAATCATTTGTAATCTAATCATCCTGGGTGAGATTGAGTCTTTAGGATCAGTCATGAGTACAGGACAGCACTTATCTGCCCTGCCTCAGAAAGAGCTTTGTGAATGAATTGTGAATTTCTTAAAGGATCATAATTTCTTTCATACTCCTCTACTGCTCTGGGGCACAGTTTTTTCACTGCTTTTTAGTGTGCAGCTTGGTTTCTCTACTTTTCACTCATTAGCTCTCCTGGCTGACAAAGAAGAGAGAGATATAATGCTGGTTCTGCCCACTCTGTCCCTGTGCTCCATGCATCCATACTCCATGCAGAGGGGTTACTTCCCCTGACTGCCCTATGCGGCTGCATTATGGCTAATCAAAATTGATTGTCTCTGTATTTTTTATTCTGGAAGTCGGAACATTTACTTTGAAACTACTTGACAAGATTTGCTTTGTTGTCTTATTGATATGGTATTTTCACATTGTCTAATTGTTTTCCTTACCTTTCTTTATTAAAAAACAGTAGCACTCACCTTAATCAAATGATTGAGTCCAATCCTGCAATCTAGGGCCAAAAGATTTGGGTGTAGAAGAGATGGAGGATTGGGCCATTAATTCTTATGTCTTATAGCTCTTGTTCATCAAGGACTGTATAAACTGAAGCACAAATGGAAGTAAATGAAAATCTCATGGTTCTGCACTCACTGACAGGACTGTTTGAAAGCAGTGGCAATTCAAGACCATCTTGTATGGCAAGGCTAAAAGAATTCTATGACAACCCTGTGGAAGTGGCAACATTTAACTTTGTTTTCCTTCACATAGTGGAATAACAGCGGGAGTTCTAGCCTTTCACAGTTTTATAGCTAGCTGGCTGTAGAGACTTGAAAAAAATCTCATTCTTCCCCCTCCCACCCCAATACTCTCCCATACCATCTGTACCACAGAACAAAGATGGATATGATTTCAACTGCAAATGGAAAAGAATAAAATGTATAGCCAATATACTTAAAATCACCATTGAAATAATTAAAAATCCTATTCCGTACTCAATTAATTCAGTTAAATTAAATTTTTCATTTAAAAGCATTACGGCTTTTAAATTTTTAAAATTATTTTTGGCACATTTTATTAGTATGTTTAAAAGTACTAACTAGTAGCTATGACTAACTTGAGTAAGTGTATATAAGCCCTCTTACACAGGTCTGTCAACTCACCTGATTTCCTGTTCACAATTTACCCATGATATTCCAGTTTTAAGCCTGTCTTGAGCAGACTGCCAGTGATAGCCTAGCTGTGGCAAACCTGTCATAAGCATTTGCTGTGTGCTAGCACTAACCCCATACATGGTATGAGGTACTCCTATAGCAGAAGGCTTTGGTGATCTGGAGACCACTTGACTAATTGGCCTTTTATTTTCACCTCTTTTGGGATTCTCTCATATCTGGGATACTCAGTCAGATACTATACCAGGTTGTTAACAGTCAACTCTAACTTACAGTTGTACTTGAAAGATACTGTTCTTTGAGAACTAGAAAAGAACCCCATAAAAACAAAGGAACATTTATGTTAATTTTTGTTTAGTAGAAGCCTACAAAAAGCTGTGCTATTTCGGGTAATAAGATTGCAATGGTTAAAAATGCCACCCACCTGCATCAGTGGATAGAGGACATTGTGGGTTAAGGTAAACCCGCTGAGGTACTGGAGTGGAGGTTTTTATTTGTCTCAACTTGTAGCCAGTTCCAGTGTGGTTAAGAAAATAAAATGAACTGTTCCAAGAGGTAAGAGACCTGGGATTTTGGTGATGGGTCTGGTGTGATAGGAGAAGATTTTGTTGCCCTCATGGGCCAAAGTCGGACCTTGTAGTCCTTGCGGGCCAAGGTTCCCACCCTGATCCACCCTCTGTTCCCCACTTGCAGGAGGTGGGGAGTACTAGGACTTGGAGAACAGTGAGTCCTAAGGGGTGCGTAGGTTGAGGAGAGCCACTCTGAATTATGAGTTATACGTAGGGCCCTACCAAATTCATGGGTCATTTTGGTCAATTTCACAGTCATAGGGATTTTAAATCAGTCAGTTTCATGTTTTCAGATGTTTACTTCTGAAATTTCATGGAGTTGTAACCATGGGGGTCCTGATCCAAAATGGGGTCTTGTTTGTCACAAAAGCTGTTGTAAGGGGATCGTGGGAATGTCACCCTAATATTTGTGCTGCCTTCATAGCTCAGCTGAGGTTCTGGCGGAGGATTCCAGAGGTGGAGGTGAGTCTGATCTCCCCTCTGCTGCTGGGAGAGTGCTCCAGTCAGGGGTTCTTAGCTGCTCGTCCCGGCTAGGCTGTGAAGGGACTGCACTTGCTTTTCCCTGCATGGCGGCTCTTGGCGGGGAGCTCAGACCCACTGCTGGATACCTTCCATGGTTGCAGGAAGCTCTAGGACTGGGCAACAGTCCCAGAACTTCCTGGAGATGGGTCTGATCTCCCCCATGTTCCTGGGAGAGTCCCAGCCAGGGGCTCCTAGCTGCCAGTCCTGGCAGGGTTGAGGAGGGATGGGACTTTCTCTTCCCCTGCATGGCCACTCTTGGGGTGAGGAGAATCAGACCTACCTTCCGAGTACCTCTCCCAGCTGTAGCTTTCTGAATGCAGCAGCCATGGAGGAAAAGAGGGTGGTATCCAAAGGCAGGTCTGATCCCCCTGCCTACACCAGCTGTGTAGGGGGAGAAAAGTTCTGTCCCTCCCCAGCCTGGCTGGGACTAGCAGCTAGGAGGACCATGTCCTCTGAACGCAGTGCAGCCACGGAGCTAACTGCAGCCAGGGGTGGTACCTGGAGGGTGGGTATGATTTGCCTCCGAGAATGGCCGTGTAGGAAAATCTGGGGCATGATAGGAGTCTTCTGCCCTGCTCATTCTTTCCAATAGCTAGATTTCACAGGGGAGAACAGATTTCATGGTCTGTGACATATTTTACACTGCTGTGAATTTTGTAGGCCCCTAGTTATATGGCAAGAGGCCTAAATGCCCTGCTATGGAACCAATTAAATGCTTGGTATAGGAGAATATCAGTGATGGGCAGGTAGCACCCTCCCGGTGTTAAAGTTTAATAAAAGATAGTGGCCTACTGCTTAATTGCACAAATGTCTGCCCTCACTTTGCCAATGTGTCCACGTCAATTATTGGTGCACACTTTTTCTATCAGACCCCACAACAGAGGCCATTTACTAGCCATTCCTAGCTCCTCTGTGTCACTCGATAGCTCACATTTTGTAGGTATGTTCAGTGATCTCCCAGAGTCTGTTTTACTTTTTCTGAGTCTTATAGATTTTTATACAAAGACTTTCTTTGTTCTTGATAGTGTGAAGTGTCAGCTTCCATTAGCATTTGGAAAGATAATGTCTCCCTTAATACATAATTACATTTTTACAAATAAAGAATCTGTCATTTGTCTTCTGCGTATGTTCACTTCAAAACTCTTTCCTCTAATTTTAAAGATACTTTTTTGAAGAAATGTGAGGCATTTTAAAGGATTTCTCCCTCTTCCTCGATGACCTCTTCAGTAGATGTTTTGGTGGATAATCTTTTGTAGAGAAAGTTAATTGGGGGCTCTTCCTGTGCAGGAGTCTTTTGATTCATAGCATGGGTAGGGTTACTGTTTGTCTAGATTTTCCCAGACATGACCCTTTTTTTTCCTGGACTTCTGATTTCCAACTGGGCAGATTTTTAAAATGTGAACTCACGTCTGTGGTATTGCTATCCTTCTGTGCTTCCTTCAGAGCTGGGCAGTTGGAGACCGGATATGACTGGGAAGGTGCTAAGCTCTGAAGGCAGCGCTCCTGCAGCAAAAGTGAAGAACTAAAGGTGGATAGTATGATATTGCCACCCTTATTTCTGCACTGCTGGCAGCGGTACTGCCTTTGGAGCTGGCCGGTTGGATAGTGGCGGCTGCTGTACTCCTCTCAAATTTCCCTACCCTGAGCAGTGTCCTCTATTTAGGAACTTGAAATGTAGTAACCCTAAGCATGAGGGCTAACATGTCAGATGTGTACTAGTGTTAAGCTGCTGCTATTCTTTTTCTTGTGACTTGAGCTTCCCCTCTACCACAAGCTTTCCCCCTCCCACCCCCCAAATGTAGTATCAAATATGGAGACTGTCCAGAGAAGTTCTGGCAGAGATGCGTATTCTCTCAAGGGACTAATGGGAAAACAAAATACTAAGAAGTGGTGGTGATTTTGTCTACTAAAGAGAATAGGGTATATTTTAGTAAAGTTTCAAGGTACATAAACAACTTTTTGTTTTGTTGTTATGTACAGAACTGAGCAACCGACTAACAATTTCAATTGTGCATGGACACTTTCTTTATATCCTGACTTGCATAGCTAATGTCTGATGCCTGAATTTGAGGTTGCACCCATCTGGGGGTAAGTGGTGTGTACAGATCTTAAACATACATGCATGCATTGGATGTTGTGCATGTGCAAGTTAGAAGCATGCAAAAGTGCACAGAGGATTTAGTTCACATAAGATTGAAAATGTGAAATTATATGCTTACTGCTAATGAAACAAAGACCAGTGTGTCAGATGCAAACTATCCTCTTGGCCTCTTGTAATTTGGCCATCTGTAATTTTACAATATTGATAGACTTTTTCAAGGACACTAGAGCATATCGAACTATCAGTCTTTAAGGGTACAATAAGCACTCATGGTATGGATAAATGCACTTCTAAAAGGAGTGGTTTCTAGGCAGAGGGACTGAAACAGGAACCAAATGACATCTTACATTTTTCTGCTCAAGGTTACTTCTAGATAATTTAATAGTTTTAGTATCCTATTTTTTTAAATTAAATGGTCCTAGCCGAAGTCTAAAGTATTATTGAATAACTGTTATATGTTAAACAAGAATGGCATCTTGTGTTCCCCATGGGAGTATTCATAAATACCATATATATAATAACTGACCATCATCCATAATACTTCATTTGTATAGATTTTAGGAAACACATTCTACCAATCCTGTTCTAATATCCTATGTTAAGCTCTAGACCAATTCCTTAATTACAAGTTCATCTTTCCTTTTATTTACCAGAACAAGGCATGGGCATGTGACTTATTTATTATTTATATTGCTGTAGTGCATAGAAGCATTAGTCTAGGGAGACTAGGACCCTATCATGCTTGGGTGCTATATAAAAACAGAACAAAAGATCCACTCTGGCCCAAGGAGATTACATTCTAAATATAAGATAGTTGATAACACATGGATACAGTCAGATAGGGAGTACAAGAAAACAGTGAGATGATAATGGTCAGCAGGTCAAGAAGGATGAAGATGGAGTACTGCTGCTGAGCTTTAGCTAGGAAGAGGCCATTAATGACTTTAGCAAGAGCGGTTCAGTGGAGTGCAGGGAGCAGAAGCAGGATGGGAGAGAGTCTAGGATGGAAGTGGAGGAGAGAAATTCCAGACAGCCATTGTAAACAGCATGTTTAATGAGCTTAGAGGCGAAAGTGAGAAGGGTCAGTAGTTGGAGACACATGTGGGGTCAAAGATGGTTTGGTATTTTTAAGGTGGGAGAGACTAGATGATGCTTTTATTGTGAGGGGGAAAAAAGCAAGAGGGTCAGGAGAAGAGTAAGGTAGGGGATGAAAGTGGATCCTAGGGAGGCTGGGAACTGGACTGGGATTTGGTCACTGGGGCAATTGCAGGAGTCAGAGGAGGAGAGCATATGAGAAATGTCTGTTTTTGACAGAAGAAGGCAGGGACATTTACAGGAGGGGAAGGGAAGGCAAACTGAGGGGAGGAGGAATTTCATCGTATTTTGTCAATTGTCTCTTGGAAGAAATCAGTGGGACCTTTTGCAGAGAGAGGAGTGCAAGCAGGAGGGAATGCCTCAACGGATTTGATTTATTGGTTTGACCTCAGTTTGATTATTGGTTCTGCCATAGACGAGTGTGGGAATTTGGGCAACCTGCTCATTCTCTGTGTGTCAGTTCCCCATTTCCTTGCTGTTAAATTGGGGATAATCTTTCTATAAGTAGCCTCTGCCTGGTTTTTAACAGTTTTTATTCTAGCCTGCATATATACCTGGTTAAATCCAGACTATGGACTGGCAATTTCTGAGAAAGGAGACCTGTTATATCACCTGCATCCTGAAGGTATCTTGTTCCTGCAGACTTATCCATTGTTAGTGGTAGCTGCCATTCAAAGCGCTAAAAGGTGTCAAGTCCACTGTAGCTCTTCAGATAGAGAGGATCGGAAGCTAGGTACTCCAGTCTGACACTAGGTGAGTCAATGAGTGGCAAACTACCAGTCAGGAATGTTCAGATACTAATATGACTTTTGAAATAAAGTTGTACTCTTTGCTGAGTTTGTGCTGGAAGTTCAGGGAGAACTGGTCAAAATCTTAATTACCATAGGACAGTTGATAATTAAGAGTTAGATCTTATACTAGTGCTTTCATTGGTAGATCTCAAAGCACTTTATAAAGGAAGACAATATTGTTATCCCTATTTTCAAGAAGGGGAAACTGATACAGTGAGTTGCCCAAGGTCACCCAGTTGGCCAGTGACTGAACGGAGAATAGAATCCAGGTCTTCTGTCCTAGTCCAGTGCTCTATCCAACGGGCCACATTGCCTTTCACCTAGTTGCTAAGCACTTCCTGAGCATGTCCTTCAATACCTCCTATGTGGTTTCTAAAGCTGTAGCATCCGTCATTCCTTTGAGGCACTACTCATGGCTATGTTTGTCTGGACTTCCTCTGGAAACAAGAACCTTGATAGAAGACCACCCCTTTGATGGTGAAGGGCTGTTTAGCTCTACAACAGATGATGTTCTAGAGAAACTGAAAGACACCAGCTCTCCTGCAAGGCTTCTAAGAATTTCTCAATACATTACAAAAAGCCATACCACTGGCATCTACACTGTATTCTTTCAAACCAAACAATTCTAACAACAGCAGAGAAGTTCAGAAGTTTGTTCACTATTAGAGTTGGACGCCACAGAGGTAGTTCCTAAGGAAGTTCAGGGGAAGGGATTTTATTCTAGGTGCTTTCTGATCCCATCTCTGACTGATTCTAAGTCTTGAGAAGCTCAACTCTTTCACCATAAAGTTCTAACTCAACACAGTTATCATAGTCTCCATTATCCCCTCTTTTTATCTACAGAAAACCAAAAATCTGGGGCTTCCATTTGGCAGGATGCCTATTGTCACATCTCACTCACACCTTGGCATTGAAAATACCTATGGCTTTTGTGGAAGGGAGATCATTACTGTTACAAAAAATCTATTTAGCCCATCTTCTGCACCTTGAGTATTCACAAAGTTCCTTTCAGTGATAGCCACACAGCTGAGATTTTAGGGTATCCATGTCTACCTTTAAATGATTGGTTCATCTGGGCATCTTCATGGGAGGGCCTAGCCAAAACTATGTCACAAGTACAGCTATGTTTATGAAATTGATGCTACTCAGGGATGTATTCTTTTTCTCCCTTATTCACACCCCCCCGCCAACTCCATTCCATTGGCCACAGTCACCTTCAATCCCTACAATCTGGGCTAGGGAAATCATTGCAAGAATTTAACAATTCACAGATGCTGGAATTCCTTGGAGGAAAAAACGCATAGCAACATTTTGGAAATAAGAGTGATATAGTGGGCTTTCAAGCCCTATTCCCTTCATTTATATGTCTGAGTGGATCAAGTGGTTATTGGCAATACTACAGTGATGTTTTATGTTAACCTGCAGGGGATGGGAGGGAGTGTATTCCAGCCAGTTGTGTAAAGAGGATTTAGCTCTGTAAGATTGGTGTATCGTAAACCATATTTACTCTATAGCTGTTTATCTTAAAGGCAAGGACAGAATATTAGCAGATCAGTTTAGCAAAGTTGTACATAATCATGAATAATCTCTCAGTAACTCTGTAGCTCATGACACATTCTCCTGAGAGGTATCTGGAAATGGACCTATTTGCAACAAGATACAATTAGAAATGCCAGAGCCAGATCTACTGACCCAGTAGTGAGGTTAGATTTATCAACCATACTTTCACACTCTCCACTTTGACAGCATGGGCCATAGGATTTTGACAGGTATAGGACTGCACTGTTCAAAAAAAGTAAAGGACATTCTGTTAAACTGCAGGAAGCAGTCAAGTAGTCTGTGTTAAAATCATAAGTGGAAAAGGTTCTGTTCGTGGGCAACAATAACCTAAACCCAGCTTCAGCTCCTTTTCAGTCCCTACTGGAAAATTTACTTCCTTTGCAATACTTAAGACTCTCCCTTTGTAAAAGTACATTTTATAGCCATTTCAGTTCATCCCACTTTAGTCAAGCAAAACACTGTTTTAGCCCTAATATAGTAAAAAGTTCTTGAAAGGGTTAATGAACATCTGTTCTTTGGTTAGAGAACCCACAACTTGATTCTTGTTCGGCTCATGAAACTTTTCTCTGAACCTATGAGAGAATGCTCCCTGTTCCATCTCTCAGTATGATCTTTATTGTCATTATTACACTAGAATCTCAGACTTACAAATACTTTGGGAACGGAGGTTGTATGTAACTGTGAGCTATTTGTAACTCTGAACTAAACATTATGGTGGTTCTTTCAAAAGTTTGCAACTGATCATTGACTTAATACTGCTTTGAAACTTTACTATGCAGAGGAAAAATGCTTCTTTCCCTTTATTTTTTTTTTTTAGTAGCTTAACATAGTACTGTACTGTATTTGTGTTTTTGGTTGGGTTTTTTTTTTTGGCTCTGCTGCTGCCTAATTGATTACTTCTGGTTCCAAGGGAGAGGAGATGAAATTTTAAGACAAGGATAATTTATAATTGCATAAAGGGAAAAATCTATTGACATTTCTTCTCTTAATGTATGTTTTTCATAGACTCTATATTATATTTCTGAAAAATAACCTTATAGATAAATTCCTAAAGTTATTCATCATTACCTTATGGGAATACTTAGCATCTGTTTTAGAAAAAGAACCCAGTACATGGCAGTCACTGAAGAGGATGAGCTTCCAATAACAGGGTCACAAAGCAGAGCTGTCTTTTGGGGTTTTTTAAACCTTTTCAGTTAAAATGAAGTATAAAGGCCTTGCTGTTGTAATTTTAAATACAGATAATTTGGAAACTGAAGCAATTGTAAATACTTAAATATTATAAATTCAGGTTTTTGAAGGGAGATTAGTGAAAATATCTTTTCTGATTTGATTATTTCAGTAATCTAAATGAACCCGTGTGCTTGGATATTTTTCTCCAAAAATTACAGGTGCTGTTCTTCATCAACTGCATTTTAAATGACTCCACATTTTGAAAGCCTCTGTAATCAGAGATTGTACTAAAGCTTCACTTTTTCCCATTTCAAGCTTCCAGTACTTTCTGAATTGATCTTGTTGTGAAAAGCAAATCATTCATAGCACGTGGGTGTTTTAACAACAAAATATGCATCATCTTAACCTAGAACTATTTACCAGTTGGTAGGGTGTACAATAAACAGATGATACTCTTTATGCTCTTGTATCAGATGCTAGTCACCTGCATGGAGTTGAACCAAAAACGGTATACTTTCAATGGCTGTGTGTGCGTGTGTGTGTGTGTGTGTGTGTGTGAGAGAGAGATGCTGTAGAAGCAAAAGCTCTTATTAGACCTCATTAGTATAAATAGCGTGCATTTGTTTTTCTTTTTTAAGACTCTTGTAATTAAAGTTACTTGTGGGGAAGAATTTGAGATTTGGAATTTCCAATGTAACTACCAGTATGGAAAACTTTTTGTTTTTGTTTACTTTTATTGTAGAAAAATATACTTTCTTCTGTTTGCAAAATGTATTATTCTAGTGTTTTGTTTTATTTATTTGTATTGCCATAGCACCTAGGAGCTGTAGAATATGGCATCAGTACCATTTCAAGTTTGGTATTTCCTGTATCTAGGACGTGAAAGTATATCCTCAAATTAGCAAAGTGCAAGTGGATTCTAGAACTCTCAATCAGTGTTGTAACAGACTTTTGCTCTAGAAGTATAGTAGGTAAGCAGAACTAGTGTGAATATATAGACTATATATAACTATATAACACAAAGAATTATATATTTTTTTCAAAATATGCAGGGAATGTTTCAGAGAATCAGGTACCTAGGATAAATCTTATTTGGTGTTAGCACTGTATATAAAACAGCTTTACCTTTTGAACAGTTTCCTTTATATACAGATTTATTATATAGTACAGTAATTGACAGTGGAGGTGTACTTAAATATTTAAAATATTCAGCTCAGCTTCACAGGAATTATAATCAAGTTAACCATTTCATAAACTTATTTCTTATAGATAAGTGAGCTGATGGAAGTGTTGGAGAAGATAGGCTCCACAGCAAGCAAGCACGCTGGCAGAGGAAGGACAGTTTTAGAGCCCTTCTGCAGCAAATATTCTAGCCCCTTAGAGTTGTTACTGAAACGCTTTCCTAGAGAGGGGAAGGGGAAGGGATATCAAAGAGATCAAAGCAGATTACCTAGTAAATAAACAAAAACACAATCTAAGCTTAATATACTAAAGAAATTGGATATGAGTAGCAATGTCTCACCCTAAATGATGATTTAACTGGTTGTAGAGATTCTGCCCTTGCTTGCAACTTAAAACCCCAGGTATTCCTTTCACAGATTAGAAGTCCCTCTAGCATGGTTTTAGCACTCTCCCCCAACCCCCAGTTCAGTCTTTGTTCTCTAGGTGTTTCCAAGAGTCATCTATGGGTGGAGAGTCAGTGAAGAACTATGATGATGTCACTCCCCTGCCTTAGATAGCTTTTGCATATGGCAGGAACCCTTTGTCTCCAAGCTTGGTTCCCACACCTGCTCAGTGGAAAAACACTGGAATTCCAAGATGGTGTCTAGTACCAGGTAACTTGGTTACCTGTCTCTGTAGGTCACAGCAGCCATGATTTGGAGGCTGTTTGTAGCATCCTCAGGAAGGCTCTCCAGTGGGAGAGAAATTTCTTCTAAGGCCTACTGTTTTCTCTAGTGGCCCTTCCCCGCAAGCCATCTAGATTGATTGTATTCTGCCTAGTGGGCATTCCCCACATGTAAACACATTTGTAATAGATGCATAGATGACATTCCGAACTTCACGTACCAAAATGATACATGCATAAAAATAACATAAGCATATTCATAAATAAGACGAGGAAGACTTTGTAGCACCTTAGAGACTAACCAGTTTATTTCAGCATAAGTTTTCATGGGCTATAACCCACTTTGTCGGATGCATAGAATGAAACAGAAGTAAGATGCATTTATACATACAGAAAGCAAAAAAAGGGTTGTACATTAGCATACCAATTCTAAGAGACTGTTTAATTTAGATGGGCCATTATCAGCAGGAGAAAAAAGTACCTTTTGAAATGGATATCTGTGTCTGACAGGAGAGATACAACTATTGAAGGTAAATTAACTAGGGAAATGCAATCAATTAGTGTAATGAGAGAAGGACTAAACAGAACACTGGCAAGTTCTGTTTAGTCCTTGGTTTATTGTATCCAATTTCAAAATTAATTCCAGTTCCTCAGTTTCTCGTTGGAGTCTGTTTTGGAAGTTTTTCTGTTTCAGAACTGACACCATCAAGTCTTTAATGGAAGACTGAGGAACTGGAATTAATTTTCAAACTGTATACAGTGAACCAATGAATAAATAGAACTTGCGAGTGGTTCGCTTATTACACTAATTGATTGCATTTCCCTAGTTAATTTACCTTCAATAGTTGTATCCCTCCTGTCAGACACAGATACCCATTTCAAAAGGTACTTTTTTCTCCTGCTGATAATGACCCATCCAAAGTAAACAGCCTCTTAGAATTGGTATGCTAATGTACAACCCTTTTTTTTGCTTTCTGTGTGTATAAATGCATCTTACTTCTGTTCCATTCTATGTATCCGACGAAGTGGGTTATAGCCCATGAAAGCTTATGCTGAAATAAACTGGTTAGTCTCTAAGGTGCTACAAAGTCTTCCTCGTCTTATTTACGGATACAGACTAACACAGCTGCTAATCTTAAACATAAGCATATTCAGTAGATCATAACCTTTTCAATATCATGTCACATGACCTACCTTGCATGAAATGCCTCATAGTTATGCCATGATCATATCCTATAATACCTCTATGAAGAATGTGGAGTGTAGTTTCACAATGTTATTTTAGAGTTGCAAGATAGTTTTATTATTTTCTCATTTATCAGTTTAGGCAGAGATCCTTAATGGTTATAGTTTCCTGATCTATAGCTCGGTCATAAAGCATTTTAAATGTCTGTGGCTACTAGTGATATGAGGGTGAGTGAAGGAGAAAATGAAGGGAGAGAGTAGGTTGAGGCAAATTTTGTTTGGACTCAACTCACTGAAGAGAATTTTGTTTGGTTGTAGAAGTAATCATTTATTCTATTAGCATTCACGCCATTTGTTCCAAGAAATCACGTTTATGGAGCTTGAACAAATGGCCTCATTTTCAGAAGTGCTGATTACCTACATTTCCTATTGATTGATTCGGGGTTGTTAGTGCTCAACATCTCTAAAAAAAATTAGACCTATAATTTACAGTTAGTCTTCTGCTACCAGGAGACCAACTCTGTAATCTCCATGTTTTTGCTATAATGAAATGAGTCTTCAGTTGTATGCCTGTACAAGTGTGTTTTCAGAAATAAGTATTAACAACTGAAGGAAAATAAGTTTGAATAAATTGAGAGAAGGAAGCACAAAAAGGATAAATCCTTTTCGAGCTTAAAATGACAGACTATCCATTTAGTTTGATTCTTATTGCATTATGCAAATGTGCTGTCGACTATTCATTGATGTGGGTTTCAAATTTTGTGTTTTGGTTACTCCCTTTTTTCCTTTCCTTGGCCTGAGAAATATTATTCCGCACATACCTGCACTAGCAGCAGCTGCCTCACGATTTGCTTGTGAAAGTGGTTCATTTATGGGGAAATTGGGATGTGAGGTTACAACAGTCTTGCAGACCACAGAGGTTTTCTTTATGAATAAATAAGTCCTTGAAAAACTGACTCTCAAAGGAAGCTGTAAACTTTTCTCAAAGCAAACAGAACCATGCTTCTCTACCTGCTTAGCTCAAAGAAGATGTTCCACTATCTCAGGTTAAGATAATGCTGTTACTACCGTAATTTACTAACCTCTCTAATCTATTTGCTTGAATGAAGCAAAGTTGATTACTTATTTATCCCTTTTCTTCTGACTGACAATTCTGATTTCAAAAGCAAAATAATCTGAAATATGCAAATATGTATTTTAGCACACAATCTGTTTTGGTCTAAGTATGTACCTGTAGTAAAGATTGTAGATTTAAAAAATAACTTGCTGTATTATATCCTTTATCTGTTGTTGCTGTCTCACAAGAGTTATTACTTTTTTTAATATGCTAGAGGCCTGATTTAGCTTGCAGAATAAGATTTCAAATATTTTATACACCATATATAGGATTTAAAATAAATATTTGGAACAAGCTTTAAATACAAAAACATAGAGTAACTACATCTGTCTTTAGATACCAAGAAGATAGGCACATTCTAAAAGTGAGAAATACATGGAACATAAAATGACCTCCCATATTATTCTGTTTGAATACTCCCCTATTAGAATAAGAGGGAGTCAGAGAAAAAGTTGAATAATGTGGTTGTGATTACTAAAGAAAAAACTAAACAGTTTTTCATTCATGTCTCTACAGTATGCGTTCCATGAGTCAAAATAGTTTTATTTCATGAAATGTTTTAAAAAATATTAAGTTTTGCAAATATTGTACCACATCATGTTGCTAAAAATGATTGCTTTAATTTAATATGAAAGTTCAGTGCACCAAAGAGATGATCTCATCAAATTTACAATACTAATCTATAGTAATTTCTCATTTTAAAATTCATACTGTTTCTAAGATACAATTTACTAAATTAGACCTGGAACTTCAGTGCTATTGCATTACATTCATCAGGAAAAGTTAAGCCTTTTTAAACAATTTTCTGAGCTGTTTGGACCATATTTTTCAGTGTAGCATGATCATTCTGTGCCACATAGTCATTGTAAACTGGCCCTAAAACTGGTGTTAGCTGACTCAAGGAGTATCACTTCAGTGCATGAGCAATCCTTTGGTGGCATGCAGCTATTGTGATCAACCTCTGGTTATTTAGAGGTTCTCAAGCTACTTTTTAAGCCACCTTTGAACATATTACCCAGAATTGTGCTATGTGCACTTTAGGCATAGCTGGGAATCTGTCTTTTAGTGTCTAGCAAACTGGAAGAAATGGGTTTTCCTGTCTTAGAGTTTTGAGTAGCAGGCAACAGTAGTAAATGGTACTGCTCCAATTTTTTATATCTTCAGACTGCTTTCCTCCCTCTATATTGTGATTTTCATCCAGTACTTGTTTTTCTACTCTCAAGTATAGAAAGATTCTTTGTAAAATTATTTGAGGCGAGAATAGTAAGAGAAGTGTTTTGGTATTTAAGATGAACTGATTGCACCTGTGAGATCTTGTCATGTTCAGCAACATTTTGGCTGTATCTTATGTAAAAAGAGGAGCCAAAAGTAAATGCTGTCTGTGTAGATACTTACATTGGTCCCATCACAGTTGTATCTGCATGCATCGCAAAAAATGAATTTATGCTCATGAAGTCCTTATGAGTAGTGGTAGTATCCATTTATAGATGGATACCTGAGGCACAGAGGGATTAAGTGTCATGCCCAAAATCACACAGAGGAATTCACAGAAACTGAACCCAGAGCTCCTGAGTCCCAGTCCTATCCTGCATCTGTGGAATCATTCCTGCAGTTCCTGTCAATGGGGAGAGAAATCTCCTGCCAGGGAGGGCAAATGTGCTATTCCATGCCAATCAGTGCTCCTAGTGAATGAGTCTAAATTGCTTTTGTATGCTAGTGGACAAAAGGGCCTGCCCAAAGGGAAATATTTCTCCCAGCTTTCTGCATGAAGAGTTCAATCTACTTCAGCTGATCCAGGCATGCAAGAGAACTCTAAGCACCATCTTGTTTTCAGAAGAAGTGCAATGCATATGCTCTTTCTCTTCACTGTTTTTTTTTTTTCCTGGAAAGCAAAGCGGCCCATTTATGGTATGACAGAGTCAGGGGACCTGGTTATAATCCAGCTGTCTTCAGACTTGGCTACAGAACTTTCATTGGGTTCCTCTGGGGACATGTTTAAGGCTTTAGCCTGGTAAGGAAACCTCGGTAAGACCTTATCTATGCTACATACAAAAACTATGTATAACCATGTCAAGGAACAACTGTGGTGTTACTGGGTCGCCTGGTTTGATGAGCCTAGGAGAACCTGAGTGTTGTAGGGTACTCGGTATCCCGTAGGAATGAAGCACACACACAGCTGTTGAATAGAAGTAGTGAGTTTATTGAAGGCAAAAGTGACACACCTGCAACGGGGGCTCCCTTCGTTGCTGCCACTGAGACGGGGAAAGCCCGACACATCGGAGCAATGCTCGGGGTGAAGCCCACTGCGTGTGGGCACACAGGCAGAGAAATAACAGGAACATTTGCATTTCAGGCATACCTCATGAATAACTAATACCTTATTTTTATTTTATTAGTATTACATAATGCAAGCAGGTGCCTCATTAATTTTGCACAAGGCAAGCAGGCAATGAGAACCAGTTAATTCCGGCATGTGAAGTATGCGATAACAGGGCAGGGACTGATAACAATGGGTGAAAGTACCCTTTCTTCCCAGGAGTGGAGGGGGAATGAGCACCCCTTCACTCCCAGAAGTGTGGGGGGGAATGAGCACCCCCCCCGGAGTGTGTGGGGGGAATAAGCACCCTTTCCCTCCCAGGAGTTGAGGGTGAGAGCGCCCCTAGCACTCTACCGTAACAATATCTTGCGCACCCTTACACTTCTCCCCGCGCTCTCTCCAGAGACTCTAGTGAAAGGGTAGAGGAAAACAAATAACGCCAGTAAAAAGCAGTAGCACTTTCAAAAATTACACACGTAGCCACTGCAGTAACATTCACAACATAAAAAGCATACATTTATACGGAGGGCCGTGTTAACACACGACCCATACTATAAAAATCAACATAAACAGCAGTTTTATTAATATTTGCTAGGAGCATGTGGCACTATAACACGGAGGGTGCTACACTGATGCCTAGAAAGCAGGTCTTCATAACGTCGCCGACCACATATGTATGGGGGAGGCAAAAGGCAGTAGAGTTCAGGGCACTCTGGGCCAGAGCCACCCACGTATTCACAACCATGCTCTTGGCAACAAACAGGTAGTCCTGCAAGAATATCAAAGGGAGCGCTTGGTTAGTCGGTGCCATGAGGCCGTTTGGGGGCAGTCCTCCTGCTCTGGTAACACAACAGCCCAGCCCTCTCCTGTGGCAAGGATGGTTGCGGCCTTAGCTTTTTTCCCGGGATTAGTCCACCAGACACTGGCCGGGGGTGGGGGGGTGCCCTCCGGGGTCGCTGTTGTTTTGCCTTGCACCTGTGAAAAGGAGGAGAGCGGACACAGATCAAGAGAGAGCAGTCCCCGCTTCCCAGTGGAGGGAGGCATCAGTCTGGTTCCCACAGGTTACAGCACCCAGCGTTTCATCTCCGCAGTTACTGGCACGTTGCCAGGTGAATACAAACTGATCCTAACTTTCAAAAACAATAGCAATCAAAACAAAAGCATGAGCAAAATCAGTGACTGCATGCCAGGGGAGGCTATCCTATGTCTCCAATTGTCACCCCCGCAGGACTTCAATACCCAAAATGTACTCACTGATGGGTGCCACTAGCACCGTCGCACAGAAGTGTAGTGCCTTACCAAGGGTGAAAGTGACAGTCACGGCGAACGCCTGTGGCTCTGAGCCACCCAGACCCTGTACTACAGTCGAGCGCCCCACCGCCTGCATGGAGTGGAGGATGGTGATTTCGGCTCCCATGTCCAGCAAGGCCAGGACGTGCTGGGTCCCACCATGTGGCCACTGGATCGTGAGCGGGACGAAGGGGTGGCGGTCCCCCGCCTCCCGGGTCAGGCGCATGGCCGCGCACCGGACGGGGGCCCGCCTCCCCGTCACAAGGCACGCGGAAGACTCCAATCTACCGGGGCGCTCGGTTCCACTGGGCGCGCCGGCTTCTGCTCCTCTCTCCTCCCCCAGTTCCTGACGAAAAGTTTTCACAATCTCCTGTAGCTTACTCGTTTTGAAGGTACAGACAACCTCCTGAAGTGAAGCACCCTCCGCTTGCAACTCTTGCACCGGGCACACCTGTCGGGGGGGGCGGGGTCAGCCTTCTCACTCTCTGAGGCTGAGGAAAAACTTCAAATGTTGCCATCCCAGGTCTCAGGGTCCCACGAAGGGGCTGCTGTGACCACCCTGACCTGGACGACCGTGACGGGCTTTCGCCCCTGTTTCACCCGTCGCTTGTTGGCAATACACACTATAAGTGCCTCACAGCGGCGCGTGGGGGCTTGAGCCCCCTCCACCTGCGAGGTCACCACCTCCTGTGTTACCGCCCGTGCCTCTGCTTGTGCCAAACACTCTTGCATTTTACCTTCTACAAGCCTCTGCAGACACAGAAGCTCACCGTCCTGCGCCCGGAGTGCAGTTAGAAACAGCCACGCCAACTCACCCATAGTGCGTCGCTCCGTCCCAGACTGCCGGCTGACCCGCAACCAGTGCAGCCCCTCTACGAGCTGCACCGGCGTGACCCCAGCAACTTGGTGGTATTCAGGCCAATCCACCGAGGCCGCCCAGCCGGCAACCACCCGTGCAACCGGCCCCCATCACTCCGTTGCGGGCCATTCCAGTATGCGCTGCAGGGACAGCGACAACTCCCCTGCTTCCCCAGCCTTCAGCCAAAGGGGCATCGTTCCACGGGATCCTGCTCGCTGCGCCAAATGTTGCAGGGTACTTGGTGTCCCGTAGGAACGAAGCACACACACAGCTGTTGAAGAAAAGTAGTAAGTTTATTGAAGGCAAAAGTGACACACCTGCAATGGGGGCTCCCTTCGTTGCTGCCACTGAGACGGGGAAAGCCCGACACATCGGAGCAATGCTCGGGGTGAAGCCCACTGCGTGTGGGCACACAGGCAGAGAAATAACAGGAACATTTGCATTTCAGGCATACCTCATGAATAACTAATACTTTATTTTTATCTTATTAGTATTACATAATGCAAGCAGGTGCCTCATTAATTTTGCACAAGGCAAGCAGGCAATGAGAACCAGTTAACTCCGGCATGTGAAGTATGCGATAACAGGGCAGGGACTGATAACAATGGGTGAAAGTACCCTTTCTTCCCAGGAGTGGAGGGGGAATGAGCACCCCTTCCCTCCCAGAAGTGCGGGGGGAATGAGCACTCCCCCTCCCAGGAGTGGGGGGGGGGAATGAGCACCCCCCCTGGAGTGGTGGGGGGGAATGAGCACCCTTTCCCTCCCAGGAGTCGAGGGTGAGAGCGCCCCTAGCACTCTACCGTAACAATATCTTGCGCATCCTTACACTAAGTCTAAGCTTGCAATGTACAGGTTGATCTGGGGTATTGAAATTTGGTTTAGATGACTTCTTCCTACTTCCAGTGTTTCCATATTTTTAGCTGAGGGCCCTTTAACTACCCCAAAATCGGTACATTACTCTAATGGGACAGTTTGCAAAGGGAGACATCAATAAAGTTCTCTTCTTACCAAATGTGTCTACTGTATAGTCTAACCCAGAAGACTATACAGTTTTTATTGGATGTTCATTGTGTCTCCCTTTGCTGCTTTTTAGTTCCATCTGTCAAAGACTCAAGTACTCCATCTGTTTGACTAGTTGTTTAGGTAGGCCCTAAGAAATCTTTTATTGATCCCTGACTACCTTTGTCACCTGTATCAGACAATGCATCTCAAAAGCACTTGAGGTAGAGAGGACTAATGTCCAGGGTAGTAGGAGTTGCAAGGGGAATAGTCAGCCTTGTCATCTTATTGGGTGGAAAATAGGCTGTGGTGAAACTTAAAAATTACATTTTGTTTTCTTTGGTTATTAGAGTTACTGGTCTTTTTTTGGTAGATGTGAAATTCAATGCAAGATTGTAGGGCTGTTGTTTGTATTGTTCGGAATTGTTATGTTATACAGATACTATTAGTGAAGTATTGATGATGGGTTTAGAAAAATGAATTTTTACCTATAAGAGGAATTCTTGCATCTCAAATCAACAGTGATGTAGCAGCTTTCCCTTGTTGTTTGGTGTGTTTGTTTATTTTTAAAGTTCCTAGGAACACATGGTAGGAATTAATTGCCATCAGGCTGATGCATTTAGTGTGTTAACTTGTCTCCAGCAATGGTCAGTACAAGGTGCTTCTGAGAAAATAACATTGTAGCATGGTTGGTGGAAGGGAAACTCTCACTTTTATCTGTCAAGATGATGACCAATTTATGCCGTAAAGCAGTCTCAGATACAGGAATGTCTTTAGAATTTTTGCTTAGGCAAATTGGAAAATGTGTGTGCCTCACAGTCCTAACTGGAACACAAATCTTAAAATTCACTTTCAGATAAAGTTTATGCTGGAGGGATATTTTATTCTTTTTTCATTCTTTCTGAAGTGATAAGACAAAACTAAGTGAAAAAAAGATGGATTGATCTGAGTGGTGGAACAACTTTTCATAATTGCAGAATTTGGATCCTTTAAGATTAGATGCCAAAGATTCTTCTGCCTTAGGCAGTTGGCTATTCTGCTGATCTTGTGCCAGTTGTAGTGGAGGAGCAGAAGAGAAATGTGGGGTTTTGTTAGATTGTATATTTACCGTTATCTTAGATGTCCCTTGACTATAAGTTTTCAGGGAGATGAACTTTAGAGAGCAGGAAAACTCAATTCAAAATGAAGTTTAAAGTACTTCAGTTGTTTTTTGTGCTGCTTATGACTTGAAGAGTAGAAGATGCAATTTATAAAATTAACTCATTTCTGAGTGTCGCTTATTAAATGCTTAATTAATTGAGAAATTAGTGTGGCACTTCTTTCACCATTGAGATTGGGACAAAAGATGTGCTGAGGAATTCTAGAGTCAGAATAGTCTTTTCTACTTTTATCCAGAATCTAAAATAAATTTTACATATTTTCTGCATACCCATATTGCAGAAGAGATAATATTTTACATTTTACCTATGGTCCTTGGGCCCTCAGATCCAAATATCTTGTATGAGATCACTCAAGAATTATGCCAAGCAAGTAAAAAAGCAAGGACTTGACATTCATTGAGCCTGATTCTTCTTGCACTTTTAACATCAGTTCAGATTCATCAGCTTCAATGGAGTCACTCCTCATTTAGACAAGTGCAAGTAAGTGGAGGATCAGGCTTTTTATCAGTAAGGGGGTAATACATATAATGGAAATACTTTTAAATAAAAGGCATCTCTTCTTCCTCCACTTCCTCTGCATACAAATATGGTCACATGCATACTGTACATTTCAGTGGGGTTTTTTTTATGTGCTGAAGTTTCCCATCAACAAAATAAGGATAGCAATAAATTTTAAGAGTCTGAAGTATTTGATACAGTGGTCTCTCTAGGCCAGGGGTTTCAAACAAGTGGTCTGTGGGGTTTAATTCCTGCGGCCCATCAAACTCCTCATGCCTCCTGGAGTTATTTCCTGCAGACTGCTAAGCTCCCCTCCCACTGCTCCTCCTCTCCCCAGTGAGCTGTCTCCCTGCTCCCCACTGCCAAATAGCTGTTTGGCGGCACTTAGCGCTTTCCAGAAGAGAGGAGAGAGGAGCGGGGAGCTGCGCACTCAAGGGAGGAGGCAGAGAAGAGGAGGGACATGGGTGAGGATTTGGGGAAGGGATTTGAATGGGGGTAGGAAGGAGCAGGGCTTCATGGAAGGGGTGGAGAGTGGGCAGGGCCAGGGGCAGCAGGCCAATGTACTAGTCCTCATGTGGCCCTCCTGACGATATGAGTTTGAGATTCCCTACTCCTAGGCAGTACACTTAGATACAAACACACAGTTTGCATTTTATTTAAAAGATACATGTAAACCAAATGACCTGTTTAATAAAACAAAAGCAAAACACTCCCTTGCTCATCAAATTAAACTGAAACAAAAGTATATTCTTTCCAGAGTGAAGATTAAAGAAATCAGTGAAATATCCTACCAAGAATATAAAAAACTGGATTGGCTCTAGCGACATGCCGATAATGATATCCAGCAGTGGAATGCTTGTGTTAATGTCACTATATGGCATCATATTCAACCAAAAATCTATGTTTGCTTTCTTTCCCCAGGATTTTCCCCCAACTCACTCTTTTCCACCCTCATCTGCCCCCATAATCAGCATGAAATCCATCTTTTTTTCCCTTGGTAGAAAGATTTCATTTGTTGTTCATCTTCTAGATGGTATTTGAATTTGTTTTCCATGTTAACTTTTTAGCTCTGAAATTACTTCCATTTGAGCACAGGCATGTTGTGAGTTCAGTCCTTGAGGGGACCATTTAGGGATATGGGGCAAAAATCTGTTGGATTATTTAATTGGAGATTGGTCGTGCTCTGAGCAGGGGGTTGGACTAGATGATCTCCTGAGGTCCCTTCCAACCCTGATATTCTATGATCTACTTTAATGTAGAAAATTAGAGAGGCAAGGTGGATGAGGTGGTATCTTTTACTGAATCTCACCGCTTTCTCTCTCATATTCTAAGACCAATACAACTACAATAGCACTGTACATAACAAATGTAGAAATCTTGACAAAGTTGAAAAAACAAATAGTTCTGATTCAGAGAAGACAATCGTTTTACTGTCACAAGATGACAAGAATGCAGTTCAGGATATATTAAAGAAAAATATATCTTTATAGTCTGGGATGTTTTTTAAAAAGGTGCTTTTAAAAGAACTTTGTTAGTTTTAATAGTTTTAGCATCTTTGACTTCTACCTTTTAAAACCAGACTGGAACTATTCACATTGGCAAGCCTGTAACCACATATCTGGTCAGCATTACAGTACGTATCTTTTTTTCTAGAGATTCTTTTGCTATGTGAAATTATTTCTATGGTATATGTGATCACATACATGCATTTTGTGTGGGAAACATGCTAAATAGTCAAATGAATGTTTTAACAGGTAAATGTTTGGATCATGTTTATTTTTATTTATATATAAAACCCATACACCCTACTCATTTTCTGTACACTCTGTATTCAGCATTTAGAGTTGGAGGAAAAGGCAGTTCTTAATGTCTTTTGAGATGAGGAGATAGCTTCAAAGGATATGACTCAACTGTGAAGCAAAAGTATTCACATATCACGTTTTCCCCTTACTTTCATTTTGAGTAGCTGCAGTTCATAGCAGCAAGCAAGTGGTATTTGCAAAGAGGCTGTTGCTGCCAGCTGGAGGTGAATAGTATTGCTTAGCTGTTGTCATCTCAGAAGGGCTAGTTGTGGATGTGCAGATACTTGTGTAAAGCAAAAGATGTTCTGTTCTCTCCTATTCCACTATGCTAAATAGTTGCAAACGGAAAACTGGAGAAACTTTGCCATTTGGGTACAATAAGGTAAGAATGTTTTTGGCTTATCTTTGTGAAGTATACCATGCTCTAGTGACTTGCACTAGATCATATCTTGTTTTAAATCAGTTCTGTATAATATTGTATATCAAGTAATACTGTGTTCTTTTTCTTACACAAATAGCAAAGGCTCTCTATTATTTTAAAAGCCAAGTACTTTTAAAGATTTTTTTTGGTGAAAACTATACATTCCCTTAAATATGCGCATGTTGTAGAGTCAGAAAAATGAATGTATTTCTCAAGTTCAGGATGCTAAAGGTTGAAAGGAATAGCACTTGTTATCTATATTAACAAATACGTCACTGTATTGTTTCTCTCTTTCAGGCATCATGTATGTTTATAGATTAGCAATTATGAAACTGAGTGTTTGGGTTTTTTTGTTTTTTGGGGTTTTTTTTGGTTATCCTAAAGTGTGTGTATGTCATCATGCAGTTAGAGATCTAGTCAGAAAATAAAACAGTGGTGAAATTCCACCCTTGGCATGCTCATATTAAGATCTCCATATTAACAGGAACTCTTGTTTATCTACTTACCAACTGAGGTTATTTTTAAAATATAGTTAAGATCATTAGCTCATTTCCTCAGTTGCTGTTGAATATACTTGCATATTGAGTACTATATTGATTTTTGTAAGGAAGTTGCCTCTAGAATAGCCACTCCTAGATTTTTTCAGTAGCTGTAAACATCAGGCATATATTTACTGAGTTGATTTGATTGTACCGTAGTAGAGTACTTGACTTAAAAGAAGATTTTAAATATATTTATATCTTCCATTTTAAAGAAGCAGTGCTAAAATATTATTCTCTGATATATCATTAGAATCTAAATTTAAAAGTAATAAATAATTATGGCTAGTGTGTATTTATTAAAATTAGATGTCTTAATTTTATTTCATAGTATGGAGATTCAGCTATTCAAACTATGACTATTTTTTCTGAACTATGGCTATTGAAGATGAATTTGAGAAAATGATGTGCTACATTTATAATTATTATTATATACTACATATCTATATCTCTATATCTATGTCACCTTTGAAATGGAGGAAGTTCCTCGGTTTTAGACCTTTCACAGGCATAAACATGACATCTGTCTGTAGATATTGATCGAGTTATGCTTTGTGTGCAGTGCTTATGATACAACTATCAATGTAATCCTGCACTCTTCAGGCAAATCAGAGGCTGTTCGTGTTTGTTCTAATTTTTTTAGAAATCTAGTTACCACATAAATTGATTAACACTAAATGTGTCTGGAACTATGCTTTTCGGATTACTGAACAGTGATGAGGAAATGCACATATGATTTTTGCATTTAACTGGAACATAAAGGTGATTCTAAGATCTCAAACTTCATTTTTGGAAAATGTATTTAAAAAAAAATTATATGCTTTTTCATGGACTTTGAAGCCCTTAGATTTCTTTTCATGAGTCTTTTTTCATTCAATCTGCTTAAAGAAGTAGATTCTTCCACTAGTAATGATGATGGTACTTGTGGGATTTTTCTGAATCTAAGTGTGGTTGGAGATTTTTTGGATTCTATGGAAGACTTCGAGCAATGTATTTATTCCTGTGTAACTGTGACTTGATTGGAGTTACACAAGCAATGTATTTGGTCTCGTGACCCCAGAGAATCTCTTTCACCTAACAATTTCACATGAAAAAAAAATGTTTCTCTAGTGTTGAGAAACTAATGTTCACCTTGAGACTTGTTTTGAAGACACCATCTCTTGGATTTATGAGTTATATGTGATACTGTGTATTAAAGTCTGCAATCAAGCTTTCATGGTGTATGATGTACATTAAACCATACTAGTCTTTCTGAGGTAAATGAAACATGTACACTTATCATGTTCTGTGTTTCTCTCCTGTATTCTTTGAATTTATTGGCATTACTATGGCTCAAATGAATCCTGATTTGTTTTGTTGAAAGTGCTTGGTAGAAACAAATATTCCCACAGTGCTTATTTTATTGATGAAATCAGCAGTGTTGAAATACACAGTGATCATTCTGATGATTTTGCTAAAAACTAAAGTTCTAGGTTGTGTAACTACTTGCTTTTTGCCTGAAGATATGCAACATACTGTACATCTGTCAAGAAAGCATATTAAATGGGTAAATAAATGTATGAAATATGCCTTGCTGTACCACTGAAAAGAATGTGTCTGCCTTCAGAAAGAGTGGCCTTGGGCACTGGTGAACACTGGCAACATCGGGGCCGGAAGAAGGAGGGTTAAATTAAGAGCATGTACAGCCGCTACAATATGTACTTTCTCTAGCTTGTTCAAAAATGTTCAGCATTTATGAATATCTTGAGCACACTATATTCTTATATAGAAAAGAAAATGCAGACAATAAACTACTTTTGAATCTTTAGTTGCAGTAGTGTTCTACCAGATCCAGACAGAACTAGCAGACTGGTGACAAGAGAATAGATTTAACCATATGCTAGGTTTTATAATAAAGTTATTGTTTGTTCTGAGCGTCAAAAGAAACAGAAAACA
The DNA here is from genome assembly GCA_007922305.1 of Dermatemys mawii. NCBI lineage: Eukaryota > Metazoa > Chordata > Testudines > Dermatemydidae > Dermatemys > Dermatemys mawii. The sequence continues at coordinate 402,620 of ML677342.1, forward strand.
GCTGTATGACCTCTCCTTGTCTACTCTTGTCTAAGCTTGTGTCAGTGTGTAGGAAACTTGTAGCTAGGTGCTGTGGTGAAAGGCAAACTGTGTCCATATTCACTGTGGTGTGTAGCTACAGGCAGCAGTGAAAGGCTCCAGTAAGGGGGTAGCAGGGATGGGCTTTGTCAACTCCTCGCAGGCAACTGCCAGAGACTTTCCCTGCTGCCTCCTGCTGCCAGCGTCTTTCAATACGCGGGGGAAAGGCACTGGCAGCAGGCCACTACACTGCTAAAAATAACATTGTAAATGTGGGAGGCACTACTTGGGTGTGACCTATCCTGAATCCTATGACCTAGGATTTAGGCCTGTAGGACACTCTATTCTACTCACCTGAGCATTGACTCAGTATACTGCTACTTATACTAGTGCTAGTTGGGTGTGCAGTTGCTGTACTCTGCATGCCACTATAAGATAAACATGAGAGAAATGAACACAGGTCAGGAAAATTTTAGAATCAAACATCATTGTTTAGATTTTGTATCTGTAATATATTTTAAATTGTTAGCCTCCAAGAGGTTTCTCATGATTTTGTACCATGTTGAATATTTACTCTATTTCTTGTGAATACATATGAACCTCTATACTAGTATAAAAAAAGTTGTTTAATTTATAAGTAGCCAGTGGGTATTTAGATTAACAGAAAGGACCATAATGCCAGCACTCTGCAATACATTTATGTGAGATGAGTAAGCCTAACAATTTTTACAAGAAGCTGAATTATTTGATGCCCCATTAGCATCATCCGAGCTTGCCAGTGCCCCAAATCCATGAAATTAAGGAAGGCTCCTGCCACAGATCTTGAGCTTCAGATTCATAGCAAAGATGGAGAGCTTTGTAGATGCAGAGTTCTTTCAGAAATAGTTTACAGGTTATAGTCCAATGTTTATCATCAGGGGGGTCCAGTCAGAACTGGGATTCAGTCCTTAGGGCTTAGGCTTCTCCTGCATGAAACCTCAAGCAAATCTCAGATGACAGGATCAGGATCCAAACCATTTTTTATATAGTTTCAGGCTGCCTTTGACAGGTTGGAGTCCCTCGGTGAACAAAAGACGCTCATTTCTGAAGCATCGTCGGCAGGGCCAGCTCCAGGCATCATCAGAAGAAGCACGTGCTTGGGGCAGCACGTTCTAAGAGGCGGCATTCAGGTCAATCTTGGGGTGGCACATTCCAGTCGCCCTTTTTTTGAGGGGGAGGGGACAGTTGGGCTCTTTGTGTTTGGAGCGGCAAAAAAGCTAGAGCTGGCCCTGCTTCTCTATAAGAGCCCTATGTCTTGAATCTTAGCCAATGGCATTATTTCAGACTCAATCTCTCCAGAGGCACCCAGACGGTGTTGCCAATTGTCCCCATTTGTGTTCAGACTGGCACTAATGTCCGCAGAGATCATCATACATTCTCACTCAAATATTGAGAGCATTAGCAATGGTCCATTGGCATATAATTTGATGCTATAGACAGTTGATGCTCTTTTGTTGGTGATAAATCACAATCTCCAACCTTTTAGCATTAATCCAAAAATTATTCTCTCACTTTCAGACAATGGATTTAATTTAGAGAAGTTGCATCTACTTGTGATCTCACAGCTGCCTTTTAGCTGAGTTTTCTCTCAGTGGAGCTTTCATAGATGGTTAGAGGCAATTAAATATCTGGGGATAAAAATATAAAGACATTTTGAAAAAATTGCAAAAATGATTTTGGAACTCACCCGTCTACAGCTAGCAGAAGACATCAGTTACTGACAAGCACTTTCTTTGATCACCCAGCAAAAGAGACACACAAATTTACGAAAGAGTTTGCATCTATCCAAATTTCATCTGCTGATGAACTCCAAGTTTTGGAAGTCTAAGGGTATATAGATAATTCTAGAAACACAGCTTAAAAGAAGTAGAAACATGTGGGACTTCAAGTGTGTTTTGCCCTAAATTCAATTCAAACTGATTCTAGCACCTTTCCTTTCCTTTTTGGACAGCTGTATTTTGAACTAATAGAAACTGATACCAAATACCTTGATGGCTTCTGTACTTTATACCATCTTACTAATGATGATATTGTCAAACACTGCATTTCGCTTCATTTGAAATCATTTCTGCATTGTTTGTTTTCATCTCAGAAAATCATACTAGCATGATGGAACTAAAAAAAGCTGCACTGAGTCATCTAGGATGAAATGCTGGCCCCACTGAAGTTTAGAGGTAAAACTCCCATTGACTTCAGTGGAGTCAGAAATTCACCCTGATCATCTGAGGTCTGAGACTTTAGTTTACTAGAAGAGTTCAAAATTTTTCACAGGATTTTGGTGAAACAGAACAGATTCAAAATGCTTGCTCCTACCTCCTCAGATAAAAACCTAAGTAATGCTTGGTGCACGTTGATTGTTATTATGCTGAAGTGTCTGTCTTTGAGATTTCTCTCAAATGTCTCAGTCTGAAGCTGTTAGTGCTTAGAATACTGCTTGAACCTTTTAATGAATGCTCAAGGGGTCCTTTCAGTTGATAGAGATGAAACTTCATTATTATGTAGTGCCTAAATAATGGGATCTCTTAAGCACTGTGACTATGATTCAAACGATAAAGCATGATAAAGTCAAGATATCTGAAAAGCAGAAAGACTGGAAGGAAAATTTTGTTGTCTTCTCTAACATCCTAGAATGTAGTGAGGGTCTTGAAATACAATATTATCTTCACTATGAAGTCAAATAAAAACATTTGAATGGCAGATGACAGAAGGCCTTTACACATTCTATAAAACAGAAGATATTAATCATCAAGTGTTTAAGCTCTCAAACAACTAGAAATCCTCTAAGTAAAACAATGCTTGAACAACTTTTCAGCTGTATACTTTACTTTGAAATTTCTTTTTTATGTTGGTAGTTTGTCTCATTCTATTTAGGAATAATCTTGTTAGCTAAATGATATTACAGTTCTTGGAGCCAACTTAATTCACAACGAAAATATGGATGAATTTTTGTCTCAAAAGAAAACAGTTTATTTAGCTAACACAACCATCATTGCCACAGAACTATGAAATACAATTAAAATTGTAGCTTTCTGAAACATGAGCATGATGAAAAGAAAATATCTGATTAAAAAAATCAGGAGAGAGATATCAATTATACCAGCATTTTATGTTTAGTAGACACCGCATTAAACTCTCTTGATCAGTGCTTTTATTAAAGCACCACACACACTGATTTGATTTTCAGTTAAAGGTCTAAACCGTCATTGCATTTTTCAATAGTTTAAATTTAAAATAAATGGATCTTCAGTTATAACTTGTTACTGACTCATGACATTTTTAAATGGATTTTCTTACATGTTCTAAAAATGCATAATTTCACTGAGTTTTGTCTAAATTCACAAGCAAAAAACTTTAGTTAGCGTTAGTTAAGTTTGGTGTGGCCAAAATGAACCGTAAAAAAATGGGAAATACACAGTTAAGGATTAAAAAGTATTAAAAGGTTTCAAAGTCAAGCACTCTCAAGTTAAGATATGCTAGAATGCATGTTGCCCACACAACCTTAACTCAGTCCCTGTGTACATATGCATTATGATACAGCCTTTAATTACAGGCAGAAGTGACTATCTGAAAAGTTTGGTGTAAGTGACTTGCCCACCATCGCATAGCTTGTTTTTAAGACTTTTAAACCTTGTTTTACACAGTTAATTTAATTCTTTCTTAACCACAACATCCTTCCTGAAAATGTTGTTAAAACAAAGTCCCGTTCAGTGTTGTATATTGACAGTGAAGGCCTGATTCTCTGTGCACTCAGATTTAGACTGTGATTTTTTTGCATATATAGGCTTAGGCCTATCTGATTATTACCTCCTCTTATTGGACTACACTTCATTCTGCTGGGACCCCAGCATCTGAGCCCAGCCACACAGAGGGAGTCATCTCCCCAGCCAGGCTCTCTTAGGTAACCTCTGCACAGGACTACAGAGCAGTGTCTCAGCAGCTGGAAGGGGTCCCACCCCTTCCACTCTCTGCATCTGCGCCATGCATCACCCAGGCCTGCCCCCTTTTCCTCCCCCAGCATGCCGCCAAAACAGCTGATGGTGGCCAGTGGGAGGCTCTGTGGGGAACGGGGATGAGCTGATCAGCTGGGGGCGGGGAGGAGGGTCCCGCCGGTGGGTGCTCAGCACCCACTATTTTTTTTCCATGGGTGCTCCAGCCCTGGAGATGGTCATCCTGTCTTGGGTTCATATAATCAATTGTCTTTAGGGGTGCCATCTTCCACCTTAGGGTCATCAATCTGCTCCTCCTCATTATGGATGCGCGTTAAGTCTCGTAAGCATCTCCACTCCTCCTTTCTTGACCATCTTGTTAACAGTGGCCTTCACAACTTTTCTTTTCCTGATGCATGCATTCCTCATTCACACAGTCTTTCACAGAAATTTTCCAAGGTATGCAAACAGCAGTATTTTATATGTAGCAGAATACATCGTAAATCATTTTAGTTGAATAAGCACCACTCCTAATGCATAGATAGTGGCTTGACATTCTACTACATACTGTTTGCAGTGTTGTTGTAACCATGTCTGTCCCAGGATATTAGAGACACAATGTGGATGAGGTACAGGCGCTCCCCGGGTTACGCAAGATCTGATTTATGCAAATCCAAGCTTACGGAAGAAGTTCCGCAGGCTAGAAATAGGACTTTTTTTTTGCATAATGGTCAGAGATACGTTTACAACTTACGCAAAATTTGACTTACACAAGGCGTTCCAGAACAGAACACTTAGGTAAATCAGGGAGTGTCTGTAATATATTTTACTGGACCAACTTCTGTTGGTGAAAGAGACAAGCTTTTGACCTCACGGAAAGCTCTTCTTCAGGTGAGACCTGAACAAATGAGTTGCTGAATTCTGCACCAGCTTTGGTTTTTAGATGTCCTGTCTCCTATTTAACCTGGGAAGTTCCTGATTTTTTGTTCTTACGCAGGCTGTCCATTGCCAGGGGAACCATTGCTAGTCTGTATGGGGCTTGGCTAGGTTACTCAAGTCTATAGTAGAATGTCTCACCCCCACATCCTATTAGGTCTCAGATTGTAGCAGTTATTCCTCATGCCCACTTTTTGTCCCTGGGAGGGGCTTTCATATTGGATTGTTTCAGTTTTGAAAAATAATCCTATTCCTGATGAAAGGCACTAGAATTCTGCTGCTGGGAGCTTTGTGACTCAATGATTTGCCAAATGATTTCTGGTCCCTCCCCGACCAGAAAAGTTGGTGGTATCTTCACCAGTCCTTCCATTTGTTTCCCCTAACCAACTAACATCACCACGATCTTCTCTATATTGAATCTGTCAGTTAATTCTTATCCATGCCCCTTATGTATCCAAATACTGGTCAAGGCAATTGACTGTGTTCTCTGGATCAAGTGAAAATATGGAGATGGGAGCTGAGGTTCTCTCAGCATGTTGATGATACCCAACTCTGTCTTCCTAATGCCCTCAGTGATTCCATATACATATTGAAAGGAAGAGTTCTTTCAGAATCAAATGGTTACAAATGAACTTCACTTTGTTTTGCTTTGCAAATTTATGGTGTTTATTGGACCATGTAGTTAGGTCAAACATACTTTTAATTTGGTTTATTCATTTGAATTTTTAATCAACATCCAGAATTTTACTGGCAAATTATCAGCATGATATAAGTATAACATTTTTTAATGTTGTTGTAAAAAATCCCATAAGAATTTATAGCAGAGTTTTGATGCTAAAATCTTAAACTAGGAATTAGTTTTCTCTCTCTCAACCGTCAGCTGTCAGTCAAGAGAGTTTTGCAGAACCAACAGCATTTTTATCCATTAACTACTTCATTGGATCCATAAAATATCAAAGGTCAAGATTGAAGCTTTAATATATGTGGGAATTTACTAGTTCTTTAAATAATCAGGTACTTCGATGAACTGAGCTATAGCTATTTACCTTAATAAGAAAAGAAAAATAGCCTTTCCTGTTTCTATCGGAACAAAACAGATTATGAAAAAATGGACAGAATAAAATAAAGGTTAAAGTAAAAATGAGAAAAAAAAGAAAAATATTGCTTACTTCAAAGGCTGATTACACAGAGGAGTAGATTACTACCAGTGACTTTGGAGCATTAGTCATCCCAAAGATGGCAGAAATGAGGTGGGCTATAATCTTGCTCTCCACAGCTGGCAGGTGATAGAGAGGAGTCCATGCTGAACCGTCCTTGAGGATTTTAGTTTTCCCAGGGGTGGAAACTCTTGTTACAATGAGCAGATGTTGGTGTCTGAGAAACTTAAACATTGGTTTATTTTTGGTTTGGTTTGTTCTCCGAGTAACAGAAACCCAGTGCAAGTAGGAATATTCTAAAGTGAAAGTGGGATCCATTTATCTGCCAAAATTTTTTTGAGGGGTTAGCAGTTTTTCATTGTTAAGATAATTCTTCTATTGACCAACTTCTGATCCCATACCAATGTAACACCATAGGTTTCAGTAGAGTTATTTCTGATTTACACCAGAGAAAGTGAAATTAGAATTCTCCATTAATTTTATTTTATAACAAATATGACATATCACTATTAGACAGCTATAAATAAAAGTAAATTTTCAGAAGCTATGAAAATACAGCCAGGGTCTCTGCTTTCAGAATGATTGTATATTTTCTGGGAAACTGTCCCCTGGTTAGTGTAACTAGAGAGAATTTGTTGGAATTCAGACAAGGTGATGATGGAGTGGCATAGAGAACACCGGCAGTTCCTAAACTGATATTTCTAGAATTAGTCTATTTGTTGAAATGCCATGGACATCAATGGTGTTATATAAATAATACTAAAAGCTTGGTCAGAGTGTTCCTTCAATACTTTGTGTATGAATGCTTCCATTCCTTTCCTGTCCTCTTATTCCCTTCAGATCCCCCTTTTTATTTTGGCAAACCTGCCACTCTGGTGCATAGCCATGATAGCATCAACAATGGTAGGAGACATGTCAAGGACGTTTCCATCAGTTTTCAGGAGGAGTTGATTAAGCTGGGACACTGTGCCTGTACTACTGTGGCTACATTGCTACTTATGGTCTCAGTAGTTCTATGAGAGCTAGTGTGAGTATGTGTATGCAAGATGAGACTCTCACCCCTAGCTGGTAGTGTAGACATAGGCTAAGAGTTTGCTAATAATAATAATGTGTTAGGAATTAACCAGCTGGACTTTCACTAACAATGATTAGGTCAAGCATTTTGTCTGCTGCTGAAGTCATCACTACTGTGACATATATTACCTGTTCTGCACCAGGACAGATTTTTTTTTGGCGGGGGAGAAGAGGGAGTTCTGAGCTCTCTTCAGGAATGTATCTGCCTTGCTCCACTCCATTAGACCACAAACCTGAATTGACTCCATGTGAGTGGATATTAGTGCCCTTGTGAGGAGTTCCACTGAAGTCAGAGGGACTCTTTGTGGGCTTGGAGTTCTGCCAGACTACAGCCTTAGTTCTTTATTCTACCATATGTATTATGTAGTTATTTTGTGGTTTTTTTGTCTTTCAGAGAACAAATACAATTGGAACTAGTAATGCAGATTTTACCTTGGCTCATCCCGGAATGTACCAGTTGGACATTACATTAAAAAGAGGTGAAAATTTAGCAGCACGGGATCGTGGAGGTAAGAATACACTGATAAAGGTGGTTTTGTATGTGTTGTGTAAGTTATGTTTTTGGTAGTTGAATGAAATACAGTACTAATACTTCTAATGGCTTATTGGCCTTAAAAATGTCTTGAAGGGCTTGTGTGTATGGGAACACTCAGGAAAGTTAAGACAAATGAACTAAAGGTGTGAATTTAAAGTGCATTGGTTAAACTATATTAACTCTCTGCATGGATGCTTTCATTCAGAAGCTACAGCTAAAGTGAACTATGGAAGCTTCCCTTCTGAATGAGAGCAGTCACACAGGGGCTTAATGTGGTTTAACTAATGCACTTAAATTCTATCTTTAGTTAACTGGGCTTAACTCTCCCAAGTGTCCCCATGTAGGTTGTACTGTTTCGCTAAGAACAGCTATGCCCAAATGTGTTTCTCTGAGGTAAATAATGCACATACATTAAAAAACTCTTAGTCAGTTTTTTTTGTGCTATACTTGTATTGCAAATACAAGACTGTGTCTGCAATTGCTGGCTACATATGAGTGCTTCACAAGTTGCATTTGGGTCATGCACTGGGCACCCTAATTTAGAAAAAGGAAACATCATTACAGGGCAAATTGACCTACAGGAATACACAATTTAATGTTTGATTTTCTTCCAGTGGTGCAGTTTAATATTTTTCTTTCAATGGTACAGAGGTGTTAGTGTACTATTTCAATCTGTAGGCTTGAATAATGATCCCAGGGGTGCTTCACTGGAGCTTCTCGCTCTAACCCCAAGCTTGCAGGTGTGAATTTCTTTCCCACTCTTTTGTCTAAGTCCTTGTAAAGTTCATCCAAATAAAGTCTGATTACTTGGCTTTTATGTGGATGGAATTAATTTCACTCTGATGGAGTAGTTAAACTACATGATAGAGAACAAGTGACTTTTCATTTTACTTTTTTCATCTTCATTAGTTTGTGAACCAGATTCCACATCAGTTTACAGGAACCTATTAATAAAAATGTTGTAAATCTGGAATTCAAAACTAAATTCTTACTAATATTTTTACCGTCAGGCCATTCAGATCTTCAAGGCAAAGATGGTATATATGAATTGTACATGCTTCCAATTTCCCAAACTTGAATACACTGAGTCCACCTCAGTCTTGGAAAGAAAAGTTTGCAGCTGTATTTATGTAGCTAACTATAATAAGACACAACAACAACATTAATCATGGCAATTAGCTGGTAAATGGTACAGCTGATAATCAAAGATGGTAAAACCAGTTAATCAGGGAAAACATAATTCTTTTTCCAGTAAGAAAACCAACAACTTGCAGCTACATGTCATGAAATGTTGTCGTCTCAATTTGAAAAAAACACCTAATATTAGCAAATGGAATATTCATGTTTCCTGTATGTGCAATATGATGGAAGGAAATACTGTTGTTCATCCCAGTGACTTTCGATTGGTGAAATTTTACCTGCATACCCATCCAATCTTCTATCCCAAAACAGTGTAGAACTTTTGAGTTATCTGCTGAATCACGCTAAACTTTTTGCTTCTGGCAATAGTATAGTGATCGCCAGCATGACTTCTAATACTTCCCTCGGTCAATCCCCTTTCAAAATAACCAATATGTTCAATTTTGTGTGATTATTTTGCAAGGCTTTTTCCTAATGGATTTGAAAAATGGTGACACTGTGGGTCAGCCAAATGGTGGGAACAACTAGAGTTAATAGTTCCTAAATAGGTATGGGAAATTTTCGTTTCATCTCAGTAATGTAAAATGACACTACTGATTATAATGTGTGTTCAGATTCAAAAGATATTATGTGAGACAATAATTCAGATAAACTTAAGGGACAGAAATGCTCCCACTAGTATATGTAGCATTAAAGGATACTTTGAAGAAGATCAGACTGAAACAACAGTGGGTCAGACTCTTCTCTCTCACCAGCATTCTATCCGTGTTCAGCAAAGTATGGTAATTTAAGCACCTGCTTAATACTAGGCATGTGTGTAAGGGCTTTGCTGAATAAGGATGGACTTAAGTACTCACATACACTTGATAAGCTCCAAAGTATGTAAGTCAATGGAAAAAAATGGATTTAGAGTGATTCAGATGAGAGCAGAATCAAGCCCCAAAGTTGTACAAAATCTCATTTTAATATAAATATTTACATTATTTTTACATTTACAATACAAAGTTTGTTTCTGTAAACATTTCTAAGGATTATTTGTGATTCATATATTTTAGCTCTGTGCTAATACATGAGAACTATTAATTGAAACTGACTAGTCTATTTTCATTGACTAAGGTGAGTGAAATGCAATCAGAAAATACTATAAATAGGTACACTTAAAATTTTTCTTCAGTGGGATGACTCAGTGCACTAAATTAAGCACATGCCAAAGTGTTTGCAGAATTAAGCCCTAAATGAATATTTCAGATTTCAAACATTTTCAGCAGAAAACAAGTTTTAATTTTAAAAACAAAACCTTAATCTTTCTTTATTGATAAATATCCTTTTGAATAGTAACCCTAGCCTAACCATTTCTTGACTTCTTTAGTGCTTAATTTTGTGTTCTTAATGTTTGTTAATATAAATTTTGTATAGAATAAAGAGATGATGTGCTGAGATGTTTTGATGGAAATAGGCCATCTTTAGGATGGAGAGGCTAACATCCTGCTATTTTTATTGATGCAGAACTTGGAGGCTATAACTGTGTGGGAATAATTAAAAGAAGGTAACTTTTGTGGGGGAAAACTTCAGTAAAATAATGGCAAATATTTAAATCCCTCTTTAAATATATGTAACACTATTTAGGTTTAATGTAAATTCTATTAAGCTACTTTATATTGGTGGCATTGCTTTTATAGATGTTTAGTAATATCTAGAGATTGATATAAACTCTTACAAAACGTGGTTCAGTAGTTATATTCCCAGAGAGAGACCTCCACTAAGACATGTAAAGTGAAAGGTTAATATTGTTGAAAAAAGAAAAGTTTCCTTGTCTGAGACACCAGTTTGTTTCCATTCTTCAGTCATAATAAATAAAATTCTCTTGAGATTATTTTGAGACTTACTTAAAAGTATTCTTCATAGTTTTTAAAATATCTTTTATTTACAGTGTATTTATTATAACTTCTTGAGACCCTGAAACACTGACTCTGCCACTGAACGTATTGGCCTCCCTATATTGGTGGACAAAACCAGAAGACCTATGCATGGGTATTCCCTTCCATTCACACTCCCCAGTACTCATGCTTACCACAGATGCTTCTCTGATAGATTTGGAAGTGCACCTAGGCGACCACAAAGCATAGGACCGCTGGTCCCGATCAGAGACACATCTGACACATCTCACTCAACAGACACTTCTTCGAGGAACTCGTTAAAGCGACCCCCAAGTGCTCTCCTGTTGACTCCGGTACTCCTCTGCTGCGAGAGGCGCAGGCGGAGTTGACAGGAGTGGCAGCAGTCAACTCAGTGCTGTGAGGATGCTGCGGTAAGTCGACCTAAATACGTCAACATCAGCTATGCTATTCCTGTAGCTGAAGTTATGTATCTTAGGTTGATCCCCTCCTTCCCCTCCAGTGTAGACTGGGCAAAGAGTTCCTCACCCAGAAATAATGTTCTGAAAGTATTATCCCCCAAGATAATTTTAAAGAGTGTCTGGCATACCACTTTGGTGCTTCCCACCTCAACAGGGAGTCTGTTACAGATTAGTGAGGTAACCGCCTTGATTTAAGTTTAATAAAAACTAAGAACAGGGAAATCAGCAATATTCACAGATACAATGATCTATGGCACAGATATACAATGAAAACAATACATAAATATAGAATATGACAGGAACCACACATTCTCAGTTAAATTAGATATATAAAGAATATGATATAAAAAATTTTCTCTTTATATCCCTTATATCAGAGGAAAAAGTCATATCTAATAAACATTACTTTTAGTAGATGTGGGATTTATGTCATATAGCAGCCATCCTGTTAGAATGGAGCTACTGTTGTAATTTGACTCCGCATGCAGTTGGCTACCCACTTAACTAACTCAAAACCAGGAAACAAAACATTCAAGATCACCAGGGTACAGAGAAGATCAAGATTGTGCTGCAGTATTGAGAGGAATCCAGCAGCAGACTATTTGGGTGGGGCAAACAATGTTTTGCCCAATTCCTGTTTGAAATGCCCTATTATTATTTTTATTAATTATTTATATTACAGTAGTGCCTGGAAGTCCCATTCAAGATAGGTAGGCAACCTATGGCACGGGTGCAAAAGGCGGTACACAAGCTGATTTTCAGTGGCACTCACGCTGCCCGGGTCTTGGCCACCAGTGTGGGGGACTCTGCATTTTAATTTAATTTTAAATGAAACTTCTTAAACATTTTAAAAACCTTATTTACTTTACATACAAGAATAGTTTAGTTATAAGTCTATAATATTTAGAAAGAGACCTTCTGAAAACATTAAAATGTATGACTGGCACACAAAACCTTAACTTAGAGTGAATAAATGAAGATTTGGCACACCACTTCTGAAAGGTTGCTGACCCCGGTCTAAATAGGTGACACACACAAGTATGGGAAGGGAAACTGAGGTACAGAGAGATGAATTGATTTACCTAAAGCCACACAGCAGTTTTATGGTAGAGCAAAGGACTGCCAAGTCCTAAATCAGTGCCCTGTCTGCAGCCTCATATTACTCTCTCATCCCATGGGGACACTTAGACCTGGGTGCAGTTATGTTTCTCATCTTGATAAGGAGGTAGGTCTTTTACTTAGCATTCTCAGGAGAAAACAGTGCTAGATGTACTTCTCTCTTCATCTCCTCCTAATCATATCCGTGATGAGCATAGCAGGTAGCTGCATCAGTTGTGGGAGGAAAATAGTAAGTAAAGTAGGCTCTTACCACCAGATGAGCAATATCTATTCTTCAAATTGCTGTTGTTCTAGGCTCTTTCTCATGTTTATCTGACTCATTTCAAGCTAAAAAGTCTGAATTTCTAGGTCAGATTCGGGTCAGGGTGCTGCATTCTGGCAGGATCATGAGGGTGTCTGACCAAAATGATTGGACTTGTAATCCATCTCAGGAGAGGAATAATATTCGCTTTAGATCACTAATTGAGACAGAAACTCATTTGTTTCCTGAGCCTCCTAACAGGGCTGCCCACTGGTTGGTTGTCTAGTTCTTTTTTATAGTGTGGGCATCTTGCATAGAGATCTGCTAACGAGGACATTTTCCCAACCTGTCTAACCTGTTAGTAGTCCTGTTGACTTCCTTGACATTTTTGCATGAGTGGAGGGTTCTGTGTTCCCAGATTTTGACAAAGAACTGGCACATATGTGTGACTTTTTAAAATATATATTTTTGTCCCAATATAACTTATTGCAATGATATAACCTACTGCAGTGAAAATATTGCATTAGTAAGAAAAAATAGTAGAACAAATGTAGAAATTTTATTCTATTTAACATCTGATAATTACTTAAAGTGTAACATACCTATGTGGTACACGGTGTATAGTTTGCATGCTTTTCAGTGTTTGTAGATGGCTTCTGTTGCTCACTATTCCTTCTCAGAATTGGATGGAAATCTGCCTTTTCATCATGATTTATTCAGTTAAATGGTTCTAGAACAAAATATAGTCCTGTGGATTTGCCACATTCCTGCAACACATCTTAGGGGAGAATCCATATGTTGTTTAGATATCCAGATAAATGGCCTGATTAAAATAAAAAAATTTTTTTGAGCTGCAGAGTATTCAGTGCTCAAGCTCACTACCTTTAAAATACCAACCTATTTATTGTAATTAATGTCTAACCTTAGGCACTCAAGTTAGAAAATGTTGGCCTTTTGTGAATAGGAAATTTTTGATCCTTCCCTCCTCAGGCCTTCCTCCACTCAAATTAAAAAATCTTGACTTCTGGTGATAAGAATGAAGTCAAAGGCCAGTTTTCATCTAGATGAATGGATATATGGCTGGATAGATATGGAAAAAATATTTTTTTCCAACAAACACAGTATTGAAACATACAATTAAATACTTTTTATCATTTAAAAAAATGTTAGAGTGCCTGATTTTAGTGCCTGATGAGATTTAGTGCTTGATTTCAGCCCATAATATGGTTATGGCATTCAGATATAGGAGTCATATAAGTACCTAAATTCACAATACACTAAAACAGGATAATTACAAATCTGAAAATTACTTACTTATTAAATGCTTATGAATTACTTATGGAATAAAAGATAGAAGCCTTTTCCATTTTTTCATGTGTGTGTCAGTTTCATGGTAAGTGTTGCATTTATTCCACCAAGCCATTTTTTTGTTATAAATCTTGGGTGAAATCTGGGCTCCATTGAAGTCAATGGTAAAATTATATTGACTTCATTGGGGCCAGAATTTCACCTCTTACAGCTGTAGCTATCAAATGTATAACTTTATATAAAAGTTTGTAACAGGAATAAAACAGGACAATTCTCTTTTACTTATTGGTGGGAAGATTGTCACTGAAGAATCTTTGTGTGAGTTTTGCTATTAAAAAGTTAAAAAAAACCAACAATAGTTAAAACAGATGGTGATGTATAATAAGCATAGATTTCCATCATCATCTGGATAATTGAATTAATAATGTGGTATAGGTTTCTTTTCACAAGGAAACTGCTTTTTGGTCTTCAATTAAAACAGGAAATAGTCTTGTTTTAAATTCACTGTCCCGTAACCACTTAGACACAACCAAGCATAGCCTCTTGGGGGACTCTGTTGGTAGTTTTCAAAAGACACCTCCCAGTTTAAAAACAAATGAGAATACAAATTTTGAAGAAATTCTAATGTAATCTTGATATAATTTGGAATAATGTTTCCTAGCATGGAGCATAAGTAAAAAAAAAAATTTCAAGTTCTACTACCGATAATTACAACAAATATTATATAACTGTATGAAAAGCTCTGTTGTTCTCAAGTAGCCCCACTATTCTCAATGCCAGTATGTGCTTACACATAACGCATTATTACGTGATGTGAGTCAGAGTCTGGCCCTCTGAAAACATTTTCTCCAATAATATGATTTAATTATTTTTGTATTTTTCCCATTGGAGTTGTTAGTGGAATTAAACTGATCTCGTGTAGTGGCAGCAGAGAGAGTAAATGAGTGATGTAACCCATTCCTATTGAAATAATATTTTTAAACGTTAATATGAAGTTGTTGCTGCTACCACTAAGTTGGTGAATCCCCCTTTATCTTCATTAATCACTAACAGGAAGTGCTGCCTCCAGAAGGGTTTTCTAACAGCACATATGGTTACATGAGATGGAAATGGAGAACTGAATTCAGGGCAATTTTTAGTTAATTATGCTAGAGAGTGTTAATGGCTGCCAGTAAGCGTCACTTTGCTCTCTGGGCAATCACAGGCCCAAATGAAGGTATTCAGCATGCTAGCTGTCTTTCTTTCAAGCCCGATGAGAGAACACTTAAATTCCCCTTCATTTAGTGATAGCTGAAATAATAGAAGCCACCTCTGAAGGCACTGGAACGCCTGAGCAACATCTAAGTAAGGAAGAATAAAAAGGGTTTTCCTGGGACCAATTGCAAGTAAAGGGTAGGGTGTCCAGGTGTTTGGTTTTTGACTGGAAAGGGGCCTTAGCAGCTCTGGTCAGCACTGCTGACCAGGCCAGTAAAAGTCTGCTCAGTGGCACAGTGGGGCAAGCAGGCTCCCTACCTGGCTCCGCACAACTCCCAGAAGCAGCGACATATCCGTCCTGTTCCTACAGGGGTGGTGCCTTTGGGCGAGGGCAGCACACAGAGCCCCCAGCCACACATCCACCTAATAGCCAATGGGACACGCAGTCACTTCCTGGGAGCCACCTCTGGGAAGCACCACCTGGAGCCTGCATCCCAGCCCTGAGCCCCCTCCCACAACCAAACTTCCTTCCAGAGCCTACACCCCACTCTCCCTCCTGCACCGCAACCATCTGCCCCAGACCTGAGCCCTCTTTTGCCCAAACTCTCTCCTAGAGCCTGCATCCCCTCTGGTACCCCAACCCCTTGTCCCAGCTTGGAACCCCCTCTGACACCCAACTCCCTTCCAGTGCCCGCACCTGCACCCCAACCCTCTGCCCCAGTCCAGAGCTCCCTCCCATATCCTGAACCCCTCTTTTCTGGCCCCATCCCAGAGCCTGTACCCCCTCTCTCAGCCCAAACTTCCTGACACAGGCCTAAGCCCCCTCCTTCCCTCTGAACCCCATGACACCAGCCCGGAGCCCTACACCCCAAACCCCTCATCCCCAGCTCCACCCCAGAGCCTGCACCCCCAGCTTGAGCTCTACTGCACCCCAGACCAGTGTAAAGGAGCTAGTGAGCTAGTGTGGGGGAGAGTGAGAAAGGGCAGGAGGAGAGAATGGAGTGAGTAGGGGTGGGGCCTCAGAAAAGGGGCAGGACAAAGGTTGTGCTTTCTGCTATTAGAAAGAAGGCAACCCTAGTGAAGGGGCTCAGTGTGATTCATTCAGCTCTGTGTGTCAGAAGAAGAAAGCATTCAGAAATCTACAATAAAGCCAGATAAATCTGCTGGTAGCATAGTCCTGAGAAGGAGCACAGATAAAACTCTGTGGAGCACAGGACTGGCTGAAAAACAGACTTGCTTTTACAAACAAGGACACTTGTTCCTACTGTGTACGGGAAACAGAACCTATGTAAAATTCTTTGTAAAGAATTGCATCAAAGAAATAACTGATTTCATCCGGTTTTTTTTCTTGTAATGGAAATTACCCAGCAAGGAACGGAGTGTTGGCTAGCTGATTGGACCAAGGGCAACAATAGTTTTTAAAACAAAAATTGTTGTGAGGGCAGAGGAGTAGTCTGGGTGAGCAAACCAGAAGCAGATGAGGGAATAGGATATGCACTCATAGAGTAGGATAAAGAGAAAGTAAAGGTGGAAGAAATAGCCCTAATGGGAGCTAAACATAATCATAGAACTAGAAGGGACCTCGAGAGGTCACCTAGTCCAGTCCCCTGCACTCATGGCAGGACTAATTAGCTGGACCACTCCTGACAGGTGTTTGTCTAACCCTCTCTTTATAATCTCCAGAGATGGATTCCACAACCTCCCTAGGCAATTTGTTCCAGTGCTTAAACTTCCTAACTGTCAGGGTTGTTTTCCTAATGTCCAGCTTAAACTGGCCTTGCTGCAATTTAAGCCCATTGCTTCTAGTCCTATCCTCAGAGGTTAAGAAAAACAATTTTTCTTCCTCCTCCTGGTAACAACCTTTTACATACTTGAAAACTGTTATGTCCCCTCTCTGAAAAACGTTCCCTCTCTGTCTTCTCTTTTTCAAACTAAACAAACCAATTTTTTTTCAATCTTCCCTCAAAGGTCGTGTTTTCTAGAAATTTAATAATTTTTGTTGCTCTTTTCTGTACTCTCAGTTTGTCCACATCCTTCCTGAAATGTGATGCCCAGAACTGGACACAATACTTCAGTTGAGGCCTAATCAGAGAAGAGTGGAAGAGTTACTTCTCATGTCTTGCTGACAACACTTCTGCTAATACAGCTGAGAATGATGTTCGCTTTTTTTGCAACAGCGTTACACTGTTGACTCATATTTCGTTTGTAGTCCACTATGACCCCCAGGTCCCTTTTTGCAGTACTTTTTCCTAGGCAGTCATTTCCCATTTTGTATGTGTGCAACTGATCATTCCTTTCTAAATCGAGTACTTTGCATTTGTGCCCTGTGGGAAGCTAGTCTCCCATGATCATGCAGTTCCCATTAGTATTTAATTGTGACGGGATCCTTTTGGTGACAGAATGAGTTAGACAATCTATTGTAAATATTCCTTTTATGAGTGCATGTAATATCATATAATTTTTTGATTGTCACTCAAACATCCAAAAATGCAATAACCACAGCAGTTCTCAACTAGTGAGCAACACCCAGAAGAAGGTGTATGAGGAAACATCCAGTGGTTCACACTACTAGTTAAGAGCAGCACAACTGCATTAGTTGCTAAAACACAGTGGGCTCCCATATAGGGAAAAAAGGGAGTGCTCTCTTCTGCTGATGCTTCCATGCTTACTTTGCCTTGTCACGCCCAATTTTCAGAAATCTTCTACTCACAAATTTAGAGCTGGGCATTGCCATCTGCCCTCAAATGGCTGCTGTTCCTAGAGTCTGACTTCACACAGGTTAAAAACGAATGAAAACTGTTCTCAATGAATGTGAATCCTTTGCTCATATTCAAACCTTTTATTTCTGTAGTTCATGTCATGTGAAGCAAAACGGTAAACAAGATTTTACAGGAAGTTTCACATCATCTCACAGTCTGTCTTGAATTTATTTTCAAAATGAACCACTGTTTTTTTGTGACAGGTTTAAGATTAGCAGCCGTGTTACTCTGTATCCGTAAATAAGACACAGAAGACTTTGTAGCACCTTAGAGACTAACCAGTTTATTTCAGCATAAGCTTTCGTGGGCTATACCCCACTTCATCGGATTCATGGAATGGAACAGAAGTAAGATGTATTTATACACACACAAAGCAAAAAAAAAGTTGTACATTACCATACCAATTCTAAGAGGCTGTTTAATTTGGATGGGCCATTATCAGCAGGAGAAAAAAATACCTTTTGAAATGGATCTCTGTGTCTCACAGGAGATAACAACTATTGAAGGTAAATTAACTAGGGAAAGGCAATCAATTAGTGTAATGAGAGAACCATTCACAAGTTCTATTTAGCCCTTGGTTTATTGTGTCCAATTTGAAAATTAATTCCAGTGCCTCAGTTTCTCGTTGGAGTCTGTTTTGGAAGTTTTTCTGTTTCAAAATTGACACGATCAAGTCTTTAATGGAATGGCCAGGAAGATTGAAGTGTTCTCCTACTGTTTTTTGAATGTTATGGTTCCTGATGTCAGATTTGTGTCCATTTATTCTTTTGCATAGAGACTGGCTGGTTTGGCCAATGTACATAGCAGAGGGGCATTGCTGGCGCATGTGTATGTTATAGTTGGCATCCCCTTTACTCACAATACTTTCCTTCTCTAGTTCTTAAATCTCAATAGTACTTTTGGAAATTAAGGGTTTTTTAATCTTACTATCTACCTTACTAACCAATACTAAAAACCAAATGCTACATGTGTAGAATGGACAGTGATGCTCTGTATAACTGAAGCTAATGTACCAGCAGGTATTTATTTATTTATTTATATTATCAAAGAACCTAGGAGACTTCATTGTGAACCAGGACCCCATTTGCTAGGAACTGCATAAACATCAAACAAAAAGATGATTCCTGACCCAAAATGCTTACAATGTAAGGGCATGGATACACTGAAATTTCAAAAAACTGTTACGGGAACACTCCTGTGGCAGCACTTTGAAATGCAAGTGTGGTCACATGTGAGCACTAGGTGAGTTCCTGGTAATCCACCTCCATAAGGGATGTTCCAAAGGCCGCCTTGTTATCATTTTTATCTTCAGTTTTCATTATGAGTGGGAATTTCCATGTTTAGATTATTTATTTACATATTAGCGCCATGTACAGAGGTTAATATTTTCCTCCTTTTCAGAAGTTTCTGTTGCCCAGCTTTTATATACAAATATCAGTCATTCAAAGGATAAAAAAGCCATGTGAGTCCTTGGATATAGGTGTAGATGGGTCCTGGCTATAACCTGGCTATACACCTCACGTCCCCCTAGGCACAGCGTCTTCAGCACACCCAGCCTCACCTCCTACAGCTGACCATTGTGTTACACACAGTTTGAGAGTGCTAAGGCACCCCTAGGCACATGCCGACTGTGCCTAATAGGAAATCTGGCCCTGGCTATAGTTGTACACTGTATGTGTAAGTGGGTGAATGGTCCCGCTATTGTGGGGAGCTTTCTTGGCTTCTGCACTACCCAGGTGAAGTGGGCTAGAGGAAGGATCTGAGCCCTCACTCACACTTCCTTTACCCAGAGGCTTCCCTGCCCTTGAGGACTCCCCTTTCAACCTCCTATCTGGAGGAGTTCTCGTAACGCCAACAAGGCTGGGCCCAGGATTCGTGGGGGGCTCAACCCCCAACCTTGCTGTGGTCACCTAGGACAGGGGCTAGGTGTCCCCATGCCAGGGTGCTCTCTCTGCACTGGATGCTTCCCTGACCCACTGATCATTACATAAGATTTAAAGCAGTACAGTTTATTTAATTAAGTATTAATTTAAAAAGGAATAAGGTAAAATGGGAAAGATTAAAGGAAACACATCACCCTGCTCTGTGGCAGGGAACATCAGAAGCAGTGTTTCTGGAATGTCAGGGCAGTTCACAGTCTGTTCCTTTCAGGTCCCAGGCCCCTGCCTCAGGCTCTGGCTGTGCCGCAGGGATGCTGCGGGTCGGACACTTGTTCTAGCGATGGCCACATGATCTCAGGCTTAAGGTTGAAGGACCCTTCTTCCCAGTGTCTCCCCTGCCCTGTCAGGGTTACGATCCCCTCCAAGTCTCGCCTGCAGAGCCTCTTGCCTGGGGCATCTCTCTGTGCTGGGCCCACTGCCCAGGGTCCCCCCTTACTCTCCCCAGCTGCTCACCATACCCGGCTCTGGACTGCTCCAGTTCCAGCTCCACCACTCTGCCTCAGCTCCAGCTCCACTCTGCCTCAGCACAGCTGCTGCTCTGCCTCCAGCTCCCTGCGCTGTTTCTCTGGTTGCTACAGCTCTGCTCTGAGGAGAGGTCTGCTCTGCAGGCTGCTTCCGTGGCTCTGCTCCCAACACTGACCTGCTTCATGGGCTGCTTTTCTGGCCCCTCTGGTTCTGGTTGCTGCAGGTCTGCTCTCTCTGGGCTGTGCTCTGGCTTTGGGGTTGCAGCTCTTCTCCCAGCACAGGGTCTGCTCTCTCTGGGCTGCTTTTCTGGCCCGTCTGGGTCTGGCACAGCTCTGTTCCCGAGCTAAGCTTGGACCCCTGCTCTTTCCTTAGCTCGGCCCCACTCTGTCCGACCCAGGCAATTCCAGCTCACACGGAGGATGCCCCCGCAACCGCCCTGCCTCCTGACTTCTTGATTAGCTTGCCCGCTCTGTCAATTAGGCTGACCTAGAGCGTTGGCCTCTCCCCATTGCCCCTGGGGACTGCCAGGGTCCTGATTTCCTATTGACCCTTCTCCTTTTGGTAGTGGAAGCTAGCCAACCAAAACACCCCCACTGAATGTTAGTAAGGGGATAACAGTCCCTTTACATATAGATGTTTCTAACTTACTGAAATTTGTATCTGTTGGGGCATTGTGTCATGCACTCCTCTGAGTATAAAATACTGCCATGTCTAGGTCTTCAAGAGCTAAAGGCATCTGCTGACCAGGACCCTCTCTTTATGACTCATGTTTAAAGCAAGTTCAGCACTTAGAAGTTTATCATTGTCCATGACTCGGTCAAGAATGAGGCAGCTGAATTTTTTACTTGCCCCACAGGCAATATTTGCCCAATTGTCTCCAGGCAAGTATTCATTTAATCAAGAGTATTTAGTTTATTCTGTAGGAGCCATGCTAGTTGAATGTGATATCAAATGTAGGATGTGTCCCACTGGATTAGTTTAAGAGTCTCTGTCTTTTGTGTCTGTGAGTGTGTGTGTGGTGGGGGAGTAATTTGTAGTATAGTTTAAAGTGGGTATTAGGGTGGTGTGTTGGTCACACTGTTGTACCTTAGATTCCCTAGCTTGTGCTAGTCTTTATTTCATTTATAAAGTGCTTTGTGTCTTGAGAGGCAGGAGAATTCCTCCTCTGCAGTCTGTGTGGATGTCCTCAACACTCAGCCCAACATAGACACTGCGTGAGAATTAGGCTTTTGGTCTTTAGTTCTGGTCTATCACTTTGGGAGCTCCAGATTGCTGATTTTGATGAAAGAATTATGCTTGATATTTTATAACTATCATTTATATAGCACCATAAACATGCATATCACTTCACAGACAGATAAAAGATAATGGGATGAAATTCTAGCCTTACTGAATGCAGTGACAAAACTATTGACTTCACTGGGTTCCGGATTTCATCCACTCTCCCCAATGAAGAGTTTACAGTGGAAGTTGAGACCAGGTGTTGTAATAGATGTCATAAAACATTGGGAGAATTTGGGTAGGGAAGGGTGGACAAAGACTATAGCAATATGCAGATTTTTAAGTTCATAAGAGGACTAGGGTTTTTTCTCCCAAATATTTACTTGAAGGGAAATAGGGAAAGATTAGCATTTATACAGATCTCCTTGACAAAGTATGTTCTAAGGGCTGTTGATATCCCCTTCGTATCAGATTTATTTTTGAAAATCACTCTTAGTGAATTAAGGTCTTTTTACATTTTAGTATTTAGTATTCCAATGGTCCAATGATAGAATTTAAAATGAGAAAATCAAATGCAATAAATGTGAAGTGTGTATATCCACAGATGTTGTATTGATTTGTTGTTTGGTTTGACAAACAGATAAATATATATCATGTATTGCTTATACAGTTTTCTGCTCTAAACATTAATCAATCATCTGGATGTTAGTACTAGCTTTGGTATTGTCATTTGAGCGTCGTATTTTATTGGGGGAGGAAGGAGTTCTGGAAAATGTTTGTATGGCTTAATTTAAGAATAATGAATTTCCATACTAAGAAATCTTCATTTCATTTGTGTTTAGGTGGGGTGAGTGGGAGGACCAGGGAACATGAATAATTACTAGAGTGGTGATGGTGTTGCAGGTACCTTTTATTTTTTGTGCTTGTGTTTGTTGAAAGTTGTAGATGGCAGAATAGGTATTGATGTGTTCGTATTAAGGCAAGCAACAAGGCAGAATGGAAATTGTACAGGAGAATTGATTATAAACCCATCATGAAGCCACTAATGATCTTATAACTATTTTATATATCTCATTGTAGGCAGAGCTGGTAGCACTGCTTGTAGTTAAGGTTGTCCCACACTTTCCATTATAAGACCCTGCTTCAGTTGCTTTAATAGTTTTGACAGATTTTAACTCTTTTTGAACTCAGATTTCCCATGCTAGGTGTCTGCATCAGGCTCACCTTTTTTGGAAAGTTTTTTCAGCCAAAATATATTGTTTTACCAGTATTTTTAAAAAATCCCTGCCCCAGCCCTGAGCCTCCTCCTGGAGCCTGCACCCTGTATTCCTTCCCTCACCCCAACCCTCTGTCCCAGTGCAGAGCCCCCTCCTGCATCCTAAGCTTCTCACACCCCTATTCTGCTCCAGAGCCTGCACCCCCAGAAGGAGTCCTCACCCACTCCCGTGCTCCAACTTCCTGCCCATCCTGGAGTCCCTTCCTGCACCCTAAGCCCTCACTTCTGGCTTCACCCCCTCCTACACCACAAGCCTCTGTCTCAGCCCAGTGAAAGTGAGTCAGGTAGAGCAAGCAACGGTGGGAGGGATGATGGAGTGAGCAGGGGGGAGGAGCTCTAAGAAGGGGTTGGGTAGAGGTGGGGTCTTAGGGAAGAGGCAGAGCAGGGATGTTTGATTTTATGTGATTAGAAAGTTGGCAACCCTACTCTCAATCTGCATGTTGCAGGCATTCAGCCTGCCTGATTGGAATGCAAAGGGGTGAGAAATGGAGGGAGGGGGGCAGGGTTCCATGTGGTTCCATGAAGACAATGAGCCAGACTTAGATTGAAAAGTGAGCAACACTTGCATGAGAGAGCATGGCATAGGTGTTGAGGGGATGCACTGACTCAGCATATCCATGCTGCTGCTCTCCTTGTCAGGGTTCCTCTGAAAGAGAGAGAGAAATTAAAGCTGCCTTC
This sequence comes from Dermatemys mawii, assembly GCA_007922305.1. Taxonomy (NCBI): domain Eukaryota; kingdom Metazoa; phylum Chordata; order Testudines; family Dermatemydidae; genus Dermatemys; species Dermatemys mawii. The sequence goes on from ML677342.1 coordinate 426,002, forward strand.
TCCTGGTGGAGTCCCTGGTGCAGGGTAGCAGTGCCCTCCCATAAAGGTGAATGTCCATCCCCAAGAATAGCAGCCATCCTTGTAAAAGGGTGTGCAGTCTTCATCTCCCTCACTACCTGCATTAGTTGGGGATGAAGCTAGCCCAGGATATTTACTGTGCTGTCACATCCACCAGTCGGGACTGTTGGATTTACTAATTAGTTCTACTTGCAGTCAGGCAGCTGTAGCCAGATGGAAAATGATGGTTTCTCCAGTCTTCAGTAGTTTGCATCTTGTTTTCCTGATGACTGGTGCTTCAGTCTTTGTGGACCGTGGCTTACATAGTGGTCCAAATCTTTACTGCTTTACCATTTCCTACAAATGTACTGAAATAGAATAAATGTAGGAAGTATTGAGTACATGTTAATTTCAGTACTTCACTTTAAGTTGATTCCTTGGGACTTGACACTGGCAATTTACAGCGCTGCAACTTTCTCACTCAGGGGTGTGAAAAAAAACTGGGAGCTTCGCCTCTTGTGGAGGTGGATGTTTTTAAAGTGCTTGAGCTCTCCCAGCGCTCTGCCATGACCACACAAACCACGCTAAAGGGCATTGCCAATGTCGACTAGCCCGTAGTAAGGATCTTTATGTGTGAATTGCATGGAGCCATTTGTTTGCAACAGTGGCACTGAAGCTAGGGACTCCACGTTTTTATGGGCCTCCCTGAGTCTCCAACTGTTTTGAGAAGAGCGTGTGTGCAGTCTTCATGCCCTGGATATTCAGTGTTCCTTGGAAATTGAAGTTAGTTAGACTCTGTTCTCCATCCTGTCCTGGTCTCCCTTCAACTATACATCATAATTAGTGTGGTCAGAAGATAGAGGTTTGTTTTTTTTAAAATGTCTACTTTTGTCAAAAAAGAAAGAGACTGAGAAATTCTGGGTAAGCAAAAACTGAGACATTTCAGTTGAAAATTGCCAATACCAAATACATTTTTGTTTTCACTTTTCCAGTAAAAATGATTTATTTACTGTAAAAAGTCATTTTTTCCATGAGAGAAGTTAAAGGAAAATTTTTGACCATTTCTAATGAGAACATTGATCACCTTAATAGATCTTTTCCAGATATACGCAACTGAAATTTTACCTATGTATATCATAACTTCCTCTAATCAAGATTAAATATCTCCTCTCTTTTCCATTTGATTTATATTAGGAAGGCCTCCTTTCACTGAATAGAAAGAGGCAAATATTTGTATGGTGATGAGTCAGTATTTCTGAACAGTAAGAACATACTTTATCCTCCTAGAAACCTTCAAAGTCATTGAAAAAATTCAGATTAGATGACCCAAATTATTTTTGAAATTACATCAAATGTTGAATGTTTCCCTTTAGACTATGGAAAAAAGACATAAAAAAGTGGTTTGTTTTAGTAAACAAAGCAAATAAGGATCAACACACTAGTTTTAATATTTTTGGTTCTGTAGTTATGATGAAAAATTATATGCTTTCCATAGGCACTTGTGCCACAAAAGCCAAAATCCGCCTGTTAGCTCTGTGGGAAAGCTGACCTGACGGACAGGACAGTGCTGGATCAATATCTAGAGGAGAAACACTATGAATGCTATCTCAAATGTCCTAATCAATCTGCAATACAGATAATTACGTTTTGTCTACTTAAATTGAATCTGCAGCTTCAAATGGACACAGTATTTTGCATTTCCTGCCCTATATCCATTTAGCACCTAACTCCCACTTATATTGTTTTCAATTAGAACTCATTCTACTGTTGCTTCTCTTGACTTACGGCATGTGTCCAAGGAAACATTGAGGAAAATTAAGGCAAATCAATCAATCAATTCATGCAGCAATAACAGGTGTGACTGCAGTCTGGGTAGATGTACCCATGTTAGCTTTACTGCATTAGGATGGCTAAAAATAATAGTGTGGATGTGGCAACATGGATTTCTGCATGGGCTGACAATGTATATATGTACCTAGGCGTGCTTGGTGTGCTTGTATAGCCTGCATTGAAGCCCATCTTCTTGTATCTAAAATTGCTATTGGTGTGGAAAATTACTTGACCAGAGAATCTTTGACTAGAGAAATGTGAGCAAAGAAAATACTACTGTATTATTGACCTCACCCACTCTTGACCTTCCCCTGTCTTAATTTATAGAGGTAGCAATTACTGAACTTCCTTTGTCCTGTTTCACAGCTGTAGTGTTATCTTATCTTTCAGACCTTGTTTGAAGTTGTGAGTGTTACTTTTCTCATCTTCTAGGCCTTGTTTTTGTAAATGTTATCCTGTCTTGTAGGAATTCCGGAATTATTGACCTCGACTTATAAGCATTTTCTTATCTTGTATAGGGCCTCTTGTTTTTAGGTAAGGAGTAAGGGGCTACTGCGCAGGATCATACTGATGTAATATGTAATCAATGACCAATAGAAGTGTCTGTCTTTGTTGTACTAAAAGGTATAAAAACCCATGTACTGCGGTACAGGGGCATTCCCTTCTTGCTTTTGCTTGACTGGAATCCTGCTACAGCAGAAATAAAGATCACCCTACTGGGGTGCCTTTGTCTTTTACTTCGGTCTAGTTCATTTTATTCCCACCTTGGAACGGGCCTGGAAACCCTGAGGAGGGGGGTTTCCTACCACACTATTTATAGCTATGCTTTTGTAGGTATGTCTTAACCCCACTTAGGGCTTGTCTACACTTGCACTTTATACTGTAATAAAGCCTCCCAGAGTGCTCTACCTTACTCCTCATCCACACTGGCAAGGCAGGTAAAGCACTCTGACTCCCTGGCTGGAGCACTCCTGGTACTCCACCTCCCTGAGAGGATTAACGGCTGTTGCGTATTGGGTGAGATGTGTCAGGTTCAGTGTGAACAAGGAGTTACATTACTATGCTCTGATTGACCTCTGGAAACGCCCCATAATCCCCTTAAGTCGAGTGGTCACTCTTCCCTTTGTAGTGAAATCACTGCAAGAATGCAGAAGTGCCTTTTCAAAGCTCCGTTTCAGACAGTGGCTGCTTATCTGCTACCGGGCAGAGCAAACATTTACTGAGTGAGAGGCAGGGGGGTCTGAACTTACAAGATAGTGTGCTGACACACTCTCAGGACTCCAAAAACCCACTCTTCCTCTCCTCCCACATATACACAACACACTCCACCCCACACCTCACATTTGAAAAGCACGTTGCAGACACTTGAATGCTGGGATAGCTGCCAATAATGCACTGTTTCCAGTGCTGCTGCAAATGCTGCAAGTGTGGCCATGCCAGTGTGCTTACAGCTATCAGTGTGGACAGACTGGAGCGCTTTCCTTAGTGCACTCTCCGAAGGCTGCTACAGCTGCAAGTGTAGCCAAGCCCTTAGATGTTTTAGGAATAGGAATAAAATTCTGGAGTAAAGTGACCTTAGTCCATGCAGACAAGCCCTTAGCCTCTTAAAGTTTGATATCAGGACCTCTTTGTGGACGGGTATGAGGGGAGCAATAATTTTCTTTTATCATTTAAGTAGTTATCAGGAAGTGCAGACATATACCTGTTAAGGGAATCTAGTAGATGTTAACAATGACTGTGACTTGTAATGCAGAGTAATCGTTGTCAGTCTGGTAATTTACAATTGAACAAATGTACAATTGGCATCTCTTAACATTATAAAAGAACAGACACACCCCACTGTGTTTAAGCTCCAAAATAAAGAAATTTAGGACTTGCCTACACTGGCACTTTACAGTGTTGCAACTTTCTTGCTTAGGGATGTAAAAAAAAACACCCTGCCCCCAAGCATTGCAAGTTTCAGTGCTATCACATGCCAGTATAGACAGTGCACCCACGCTGGGAGCCACGCTCCCAGCACTGGTAGCTATACCCCTCATGGAGGTGGGTTTATTAGAGCACTGTGAGAGCTCTCTCTCAGTGCTGTACCACGGCTACACAAGTTATGTTAATGCTTTAACGTTGCCGGTGAAGATGTGCCCTTAGAGTAGTACTGTATTGTGTTAGGAATAAAGATGGCAATTCTAAACTAACATTTTAATGTATATATTATCTCTGAAAAAACTATTTCTTATTATCTTAAAAATATTTCTCAAAAATTAAATTCCACATCTAGTTGTTTGCTGCTGTTCTTATAATAAAAGAGTAGGTATATAGAAATAAATCAGTGTTATAGTAACAAGTGAGGACTATACAGTCAAAATGTTAGCAAGGTGATGCTGCACCATTGATGTAGCTGACTGTGAACACAGCATGGTGACTTTTAAAATATCTCTTGTCAGTCATTGAAGAAGAAAAATGCTGCTTGCTTTTGTGCATTTTATTCCTCTCTCCCAGTGGCAGACTTCAGTTGCCCCATTACTACTGAACTGAAGTTCTGAGAGATGTAACTGCTTTAATCTTGGAGGGATGATCATTTAAAGTACCTCAAATGAATCATACCACAAACGTTTTCCTAGTCAGGCTTTCCAGGTTGTGGAGGGATGTGTATCTCTTCAGGGGAAGTATAGAACAAATGGAGGGAAATATGATAGCAGGGTTTCATATGTAATGTGATTGTGGCTGGGTAGATTACAGTAAGGTTGTCCTTTTTTGAATTTGCTTCATAGTTGTGTTCCAGAATCTAAGGTTTAAATTTTGAAAAAAATAAGTCTAGTTTTTATGATTGCAAAGAAAATCTTCCAAATGAGAATAGATTGTAAACTGTTGCAATGGTGTCTTGCTGAGTCTGCAGTAGGCCTGAAACAATAGCTCTAAGAAGTTTCAACTTTCTTGTTTCTCTCAACGGTATGTTAAATTTGAAGCCTAATTTACTTTAAATGTCAACATTGTAAAGTATTTTACTGGTGTTATTCCAGCAGATACAATAGAGAATCATATTAATGTATGTCGGGGCAGATAGTGGGATGTGGCATATTAAGACAGCCAGTTGTCAGAGGTTGCTGGAGCAAGGCATGAAGAATTCATCCCCTCTTCTCCACCAAATTAAAAAATTACACCCTTGCCCGGAAGGAAGAATGAAAAAAAGATGCATTCCCCACCCAGTACAAAAAGCTTAAACTGCCTCCTGGGGTTAAAAGCCAAAGAAACATCCCAAACTCTGGCCCTTATAGGTGCCAAAAGCCCCACTTGAATGCTGTGCAGGGGTTTCCCACTGTAACATTCCCCTCTGGTGTTATCTGGACTGATGATCTGCTAGGTCACCCCCATCCTTGATTCTGGGAGCCAGCCTTACCCTGCTCTGCTGTGAGAACCTCCACTCCTGGGCTGTTCACGCACAACTTCTGGCATGTAAACTGCTCCCAGCTACTTGCAACTGAATGACACTAGCCAATATTTCCTATCTCACACAAAACCCTAGGAACCTCCATCTTGCAGTATCCAGGTATACCTGCTGGACACTGGAAGCTTATATGAGTTTGTGAATTTAATAAAGAAATTGATACAACCAGGCTTGTTATCCCACGGGGTGCCTTTGACAAACTGCAAACCAAACACACTGCTGCAGGTAGAATAAACAAACATATTTATTATCTATAAAGATAGATTTTAAGTGACTAAGTCAAAGCATAGCAAGTCAGAGTGGTTCCAAAATAAAATAAAATATAAGCACGCAGTCTAAACTCTCAACTCTATTAGTCTGGGGAGCAACTAGATTAAGCAGTTTTCTCACCTCACTGGATGTTGCAGTCCTTAATATACAGGCTTGTTCCATAAACCTGGACCAGTCTCCTGTGTTGGAGTCCTGTCACTTCTCAGTGTCTCGGTTGCTGGCAGCATAGGTGGTGGCAGGAGAAGGGTGCAGTATGTGTCCACTCTGTCTGTTTTATATTCTCACTCCATGTACTTAGGGAGCACAAGTCCAGGCATGTCTGGGGATCATTGCTGAGTCTCTCCAAGCAGGGTTGAGCAATTCCCCTGGTGGGGCCTCATGCAGGTGAGTCATTGCATTGTAGCTCCCCTGCTGGTCAATGGCTGTTGATGGTCTGTTTCACACCCACCCAGGTGTTGGTTACTTTCCTTGCTGTTGCCTCTGGGGAGCTAATATCTGGCTGATTTCCCCAATTTACAGCATGTTTTAGTGACCATACTACACAGTGCTCATAACTTAATATGTATTAATGATATATATATATATATATAGGGATAGAAAAATGACTTTCAGCAGATCGTAAGCTTTCCTCTGATACTTTACAAGGCATACTTTATATGTAAGATCACGATTATATGAAAATGAGGAATATGAGGGTTACAGCACACTCCCCCAAGGTATAGAATGTCACACCCACATCAACTCCTTCAGCAAAAATTGGTGTTTTCAGTGTATAGCCACCGCTCCCCATACCCCTGAAACACACTGGAAATTTACAATAGGTAACAAGAGATGGTGGTGGAGATACTAATGATTGTAATAATCGCTTCTCGGCCTTTTGACTAAGAAAACATTATCTAAAAAGTTATATTTGAACAGCAGGAACGACAGTTGTGGTGAGGGCTTGTGAGGGGAGGGAGGCTTTAAATTCTAGGCATCATGTTATATCATTTAAATCTAATGTTTCACCTAGAAAACAAGACTACTTATATTTTTCATGGTAGACCTACAAATTATCTTACACCATTATGAAAGATTCTCCTTTTGACTGACATTTCCCATGCTTTGCTTCAGTCTAAAGTTAGGTTATGTGCTGTGTTTCTTTACTGCTGTGTTAGATGAAGTCAGACCCCGTGATTGTGAAGAAATCCTTCTAAATGTGACCCAGTGTTTTGCTTTTTAGTGTGAAATAATAGTTCTGAAAGGAATGAACCACTGCAAAAATTACAATGGGTGTTAAATCTGAAGCTGAACTATGCCAATTTGAATGCCAACATTCACCATTTCACTGCTGATAATTTTAGCAGAAACACCAAGATAGTTTGTTTGATCAATGTACCATCAATTTTCTTCCAATTCTGTCCCCAAGGTAAGGAAACACAAACCTTATTAGGCATCTGAGTTGTGGCTGCTAAGTAGATAGCTATGTGATAAATATGTTATGCTTATTGGCTAATTTTTAGGCTTTCATGTATTGCAGTACTCAAATTTTATCAAAGCCAAATGGCATGGAATGAGCTTCATCATATGTGTTGTGAATATAAGGTCTATTGGAGTGTGAACGTTATCATTTCATTGAGGTGCTCAGAAATCTATTTAACTGTTTAAGTGATTAATCTGGATCAACGGATAAACCACAACATTATTAGAAGGTATTCTCAGTGTGCAAGGGGATAATGAATGTATGCAATACATAGTATACATACTTAATTACTTTCCATTACAGTTTTCTAGTATCTCTGTTTCTTGATAACTCATAACATCTCCACAGAGTGCTTTTTATAGACCATTACAGTTATCTGGAGATTAATTTTTATAGCTGATGTGATTTCAGCGTGATTTATTTAGGTAAGGTGGACCATTAAAACTAGGCAAGATGTATTTAACTATTCAGAGGTTTGGGTGATATAAGCATCCCCAGATTTGGCCTTTCATCTGAATTTTATAACCAGTTTTCTCACAAGACTTCTAGTACTCTTTGATCACGTGGGCCATCAATATCCAGAAATTAACTTTACTTATATTATTTTAGTTCTGAAACATGGAAGTGCAGAATTAGACAAATTTTAAAAGAAAAACCCACCCAAAATCATAAAAACTTTAAAAAATGCTTAGGTTTAAATTTTGACCATGATTTAGCTGTTTTATCCAAACTATTTGCTTCGATAAAAGCTGTGATCACACTTTGAAAGCTTGTAATAGTATTGCTTGTTGTTACTCTGCCCTGTGATCCCATTAAAATAAGAGTGCACCTCTGTGGTTTGTATTTAAATGTACTAAGCTGGTTGAGTCTATGCAAAAAGTGTTTACCGAATTGCTTTGCATTACGATTTTATTGTAGTGCAAGGAACAGAATCATTGTGAGGAAAGTGAGAATCTAAGCATGAAATAACAAACACCTTAGGCATTCAGATTTCAAAGAGTTACTGGTACATGAAGCAAGTTTCTGTAACCTTCCAGGCTGTTACTTGCTTCCTTAATAGTTTTAACACAGTTGCAGTTTTTATTGAGCCTTAATTTTAGGCTCATTAAACAGCACTGACCCCTGTTGTTTATCTGTGGAACACCACAGATTCAGTTAAACCCCACAATGCATACTGCGTCCCATGCAAGTGGGGATCATCATGCTGTTTGGATGTGAAGTTGCCATTTTTGCTAGTGATGTAACTGTTTGCTTACTTCTGATGACACTTGTGCATACTTAGCACTAATGGGCCTTGAAAATTAATAAGCAAGAATGAGTTTAGTTACTGGAACAGACAGGCTCTGAGACACTTAGTTTGATCTGAATAATTTCACAGTGAATTTTACCTGCTCAGACAGTGGCCATTATAATTTCAGAGCTGTGTATTGTGAACTAAATGGGTATTTAAAGGTACTAACACTTAAAAAGATTCCATAATGGATATTTAGTCGTTTTTTTTTACACATGACAGTCATGTTCTATGCCAATTCTGTGTAGCTGTATGGAGATAAAATGACGAAGTATAGAAAATGTTTTGTGTTCTTTTCCTTAATATCCCTTCCATACTTCTTCATTTTTACATAGCTGTACATAGATTACATTCCCTTTTATACATTTGCCTCTGGTGCTTTTCTCAAATTTGGAGGCTCTAGGACAGGGTTTGGCAACCTTTCAGAAGTAGAGTGCCGAGTCTTCATTTATTCACTCTAATTTAAGGTTTCACGTGCCGGTAATACATTTGAATGTTTTTTAGAAGGTCTCTTTCTATAAGTCTATATATTATATAATTAAACTATTGTCATATTGTAAAATATGGTTTTCAAAATGTTTAAGAAGCCTCATTTAAAATTAAAATGCTGATCTTATGCCCTTGGCCCACTCAGCCAGCTGCCAGCCTGGGGTTCTGTTCACTTAGGCCAGCAGCGGGCTGAATGGGGCTTGTGGCCGGGACCCCGGCTGGCAAGGGGCTGGCAGCCAGAACCCCAGACCTGCAGTGGGCTGAGCGGCTCAGGGATCCCTGCTGCCAGACCCTCTCAGCCTGCTGCCGGTCTGGGTCCCTGCCCTGCCCACACAGAGTGGGTACCTACCTTCTCCCTGGTTCTGGCTCATTCTGTTCCTCTCTCTCTGCATTGCTCTGAGGGTGGGAGTGCACTAAGCACAGGGCTGGGGGTTGGGGTGCAGAGTCTGACCAGGAGCTAGAATGAGGGAGGGGGCTCAGGGTTGGTGCAGGAGGTTTGGGTAAGGAGCGCTTACCTGGGCAGCTCCCATTTGGTGCGAGGGGTGCAGGTGGGAATGGGGGAGTGCAGGAGCTCCCATTTGGTGCTCAGGGTGGGGGTAGGGATGTGGGGTGCAAGAGTCAAGATGTGGGGGGTGCATTGGGGTTTGGGTGGGATGGGTATGTGGGGGGTGCTAGAGTCAGGGAAGGGGGCTGGGTGTGTGTGAGGAGGGTGCAGGAGTCAAGGCAGAAGGCTGGGGGCATGTGAGAGGGTGCAGGTATGGGGGGCTTGGGTATGTGTGTGGGTGCCAGAGTCAGGGCTAGGGTCGTGAGTGGTGGTGGTGAAGGAGTCAAGCAGAGGGCTGGGTGTGTGAGCAGGGTACAGGGGTCAGAGCAGGGGCCTGGAGGGTGTGCAAGGGTGAAGGGCAGGGCCCTGGGATCTGTGCTGGGCTGCAGGGCTCAGAGCAGAGGGTTGGCTGTGTGTGCGTGGGGGGCGGTCAGAACAGAGGGCTGGGTGTGTGTGAGTGGGGGAGATCAGGGCTGGGGGGGATATGCCCCGATTTCACCCCCTTCCCCAAGGCCCTGCCCCCACTTCTCTGCCTCGGCCAGCCCAGAGCAGGGAACACGCTGCTGCTCCGTTTGTCCCTCCTTCCTCCTTCTCTTTGTGTGTGTCTCCCTGCCTGCCTCCCTGCCGGCTGATCAGCTGATTGGTTGGCAAGGATGGAGAGACAGAGAGGAGGAGGGGCAGGAACCCACCACGCTGCAGGAAGAGGAAGGGGAGCTGGCAGGACCAAGCTTCTGCTCCCACAGGAAGGGCAGGGAGGAGTGGGCAGTGTTATACAGATAAAACTACACAGGATCTTTTCAGGGGACAAGACAAGAATGTCACGTTTATTATAACACAATTTGATTTATAACCAATAGCAAATATCCAACACCTATGTATACACAACATATACACACACACACACACTCACACTCACACACACTAGATGTTCTGCAGCTGCTGTATAGTTACCCATCCTGAACGTAGCTTGAGTCCGTGGCTTGGGTTTGCAGCTTGGGATCGTAGCTTGTGGCGGCTAACTGGCCAAGAGAGCCGGGCACTAGGAAGGGCTGGGTCTCTGTTGGGCGCGCACCGATACCCCTTGATATTGACAGCAGAACGTTACCCAAAGTCTTCCATCTCACCCATCCTTTTTATAGGCTTTTAGTTTGAATCCAGCATCTCTAGGTCTTGCTGTGTCATGCTACCTCTGGGATCTGTGTGATTGATCACCCGTCAATTGCAGACGTGACTTTCAGCCTCGGACCTGGCTTTGATGTTCCTTCAATTGGACCTTTGTTCTTTTCTCTTTAGGGTGGATTCCTCTAACTTTGTTAGGGCTGTTGTCTGCATCTTCAGCGGTTGGTGTTCACACTTTTTCATCAAGACGGGCTGGAGGTTGATTCCATCATCCATGCATACCTCATTCACACATCTAAATTAATCAGATTACATCAGGGTTTTGCAGAACAACTTTTACAGCAAGGTTTACAAAATGGAGTGAACATTTTAAAATGGAGTTTGAGTTACAATATGGACAAGTGTAAGAAATGGCAGACGGTGGACAATAGTTAATATAGAATGGCAAACAGTGAGCAGAAGTTACATTGTTGAAACAGTGCAAGTTTAAATACTTTAAGTAGCAATTGGATTGAAAGTGAAATTTACAAGGGCAGCCGCCTGAACAACTACAAGTTCTATTAAAACACAAAATAAAGTTAAAATTATCCATGAATATAGAAATCCTACAAAAACCTATGCGAGTCATACTTGCATCCTCAAAGATATTCTGGGATCTGGTGGACTTCTCAATAGATGATCATCAGTAGAGAGATAGTTCCTGTTGGGTCATCCTTGGGTCTTCTCACTTATACCCAATCAGGGAACCATCCAGGCGACTGGGAGCTCGGGCATGATTTAAAAGGCCCGGGGCTCCAGCTGCAGCAGAGCTTCAGACCCTTTAAATTGCCACCGGAGCACCCAGCTGCCACCGCTATCCCAGGGCTCCCGCAGTGGGGCTTGGGTGGTGATTTTAAGGGCCCAGGGCTCCACTGCAGTAGTGATGGCCGGGATCCCCTGGCCCTTTAAATCACTGCCAGAGCCCCGGGCAGCCGCCGCTACCCCTGGGCTCTGGCAGCAATTTAAAGGGTCCAGGGCTTCGGCAGCCACTACTGCAGTAAAGCCCTTTAAATTGCTGCCGGAACCCCCAGCTGCCACAGCTACCCTGGGGCTCCAGCGGGGATTTAAAGGGCTCGGGGCTCCCCGCCGCTACCCCAGGGTACCAGCTTACTTTCACCTCTGGGAGCATTCGTCTTTTATAGTATAATTCTGAGTACACCTAATGCTTTATTTGTGTGCATGAAAATGTCAACCTTCTTTTCCTTATCTGTACATTCGCACCCCATGAATACTGAACTGCCCCATTTTTCATAGTTTCTCTTATTCTCATTAGCATTTATGCATGCAATCTACCAGTGGGAGTCAAGCAGACATTCAGAGATGTTACAAGCAGGGGTCTCGTGGTCTTGGAAAATACATTGCAGTCTATTGCAATCCATTTTTCCATCACCTCACCTACTGGCACATCTTATGCAGTAACCTTGTGAGCTTCCAGCATAGGGTTTTTCCTTGGTCAGTCACTCACTCATGTCAAGCATTCTTAAGCCTATAGCCTAGTCTGGCTAAGCTAAAACCTTACATGTGTCTGCCTGTCAACCTTGTGTTTCAGCCATGCTTTACTAATACCTAATTCATACTCATCATCAATCCTATATTTCAATAATCCTACAATTTAAATCTATTTTGCATACATGGATTATATATGAAATAGCACATGTGTTGACAATAACATAATACAAAGATAAGTGGATGATAAAATGAACGAATTGGCTACATATACCTACAGGACTGCAATGCAGTTTTATTGGAAATTGACTATATTCTAGCATATGGAGTTTCCATGGTGCAAGCGAAGCTAACTGTTAACACTAGTTACTCCCTCTCAGCTTCACAAGAAAATCCTGCCCCGGCCCCACCTAGTAATAGTAAAATGGACAGGGAAAGAGAGACGCCACAACTTCGTTTTATTCCCCAAAGTTTCAGATCAACAACACCACTACCTCACCTCTCTATAGTGAAGCGACACCACACTATATCTGTCCAACTGCCACACTGGTTCCTTGTCCTACCCCTGTTTCTCCCAGCTTGTTCTGCATGGCTTGGTGTGTTTGTAAGCGGATGGTAAGATATGGGTGGGAGGAAACATGAAACTATATAATCTTCCAAGGAACAAAGATGGCTGTTACTAACTTTAGACAACCAACTATACATTTCTAGCCCCTCCTTTCCTGTGGTCAGCATGCCCCCGAGGCTTTTGTTGCCTGAGGATTGGCCGATAAATGCACAGTCACACAGGCACAATGATTATAATCAAACAACCTGTTTTATAGTTTCTGGCAAATGCATAATAGTGGTTTATGGGAAATCAATACAATCATTGATTTATAGCTGTGTTTTGCTTGGGGACCATATAAGGGTTGAAACAGAGCAAGGTTTGGGCTTAAAATCAGGAGTACAGCACTAAAACAAGAGGAGATATTAGTGTGGGTCCATTGCCTTGGGGTCTGGTTCCTGCCATCAGTTGTGGTTCTTCCTCTGGTTCATACATGTGGGTAGGGGGGGTTCCTCCGCCAGCTCCTCCAGCTAGAGGTGCAGAATCACGCGCTCCTCGTCTTCCAGAGCATCCTCTGTGCTCCCTTCTACTTCCTCATTCTGGCCCCCATCAGCATCCCGTCGGACAATGAGACCAGCAGGGTTGAGGAGGCAGTTATGGGCCACTTCAGGCTCTGGGAGCCCATGACCGCACCCAGTCCAGCTGATAGTAAAAGGGGGCATCTATGATGATCCCTCCAAAGTGACTATTTGCCCTCCTGTAAGAGTCTGAAGTATTTGATACAGTGGTCTCTCTAGGCCAGAGGTTTCAAACAAGTGGTCTGTGGGGTTTAATTCCTGCGGCCCATCAAACTCCTCATGCCTCCTAGAGTTATTTCCTGCAGACTGCTAAGCTCCCCTCCCACTGCTCCTCCTCTCCCCAGTGAGCTGTCTCCCTGCTCCCCACTGCCAAATAGCTGTTTGGCGGCACTTAGCGCTTTCCAGAAGAGAGGAGAGAGGAGCGGGGAGCTGCGCACTCAAGGGAGGAGGCAGAGAAGAGGAGGGACATGGGTGAGGATTTGGGGAAGGGATTTGAATGGGGGTAGGAAGGAGCAGGGCTTCATGGAAGGGGTGGAGAGTGGGCAGGGCCAGGGGCAGCAGGCCAATGTACTAGTCCTCATGTGGCCCTCCTGGTGATTTGAGTTTGAGACTCCCTACTCCTAGGCAGTACCCTTAGAAACGAACACACAGTTTGCATTTCATTTAAAAGATACATGTAAACCAAATGACCTGTTTAATAAAACAAAAGCAAAACACTCCCTAGCCCATCAAATTAAACTGAAACAAAAGTATGTTCTTTCCAGAGTGAAGATTAAAGAAATCAATGAATATACCAAGAATTAAGAAACTGGATTGGCTCTAGGGATGTGCCAATAATGATATCCAGCAGTGGAATGCTTGTGTTAATGTCACTATATGGCATCATATTCAACCAAAAATCTATGTTTGCTTTCTTTCCCCAGGATTTTCCCCCAACTCACTCTTTTCCACCCTCATCTGCCCCCATAATCAGCATGAAATCCATCTTTTTTTCCCTTGGTAGAAAGATTTCATTTGTTGTTCATCTTCTAGGTGGTATTTGAATTTGTTTTCCATGTTAACTTTTTAGCTCTGAAATTACTTCCATTTGAGCACAGGCATGTTGTGAGTTCAATCCTTGAGGGGACCATTTAGGGATATGGGGCAAAAATTTGTTGGATGATTTAATTGGGGAGTGGTCCTGCTTTGAGCAGGGGGTTGGACTAGATGACCACCTGAGGAGCCTTCCAACCCTGATAGTGTATGTACAGTCGCTAGTGTAGATGTATCCGAAATGTGTCGTGAAAGGCAAAAGGTAGGCAGACAGCTGGTACACTTAACAGTGAAGGGAAGGAGAAACTTTGTGTTTGGGCATGAGGCCAAACCCTTTAAGCTATTATTACTATTGTTTGTTTTGTTACTTACACCCAAAATGTTCTAGATGCTTTACAGAATAAATGCAAAAAGACATGATCTTTACCTTGAAGAGCTTCATCATCAGTAGAAGAGTGCAGGAATTAGTTGATTCACTATTTCTTATCACTGGATCATACATTGTGTTGCCGATGAAACTAAGATCTTATTATAATAATTATATTATATATAATATCATATATTATAATAAATGAGCTAGACTTAAACCTGCTTGATATGTCCCCGCAGGTATGATTTAAAATGGAGTGTATAGTTTTTAGCTAATTAACAGTGCCATCTAGTGGCTAGATAAAATATTACAAAGAACATTGTAAAAAAATCTTATTTTTGCTTAGAGGTAAGTACTTTCACAAAATTCATTTATTAAATTTTTGTGGATATGATGAACTTTTACAGTCTACAAAAATATAAATAAGAAAATTTGAAAAAGTTCTACGTTCTGCATTAATGGTCTCTTCTCACATCTCTTGTAATTGTGTTAACATTGAAGGTATTGCATTTATTTTAAAATCATCTTGGATGAAATGGAGCTAAACAGAAGTTTCAGTGCAGACAGCTAACTGGTAGAGAATCATCAGACTTGCAGTCAATTCAGGATTTTATATTTAAATTCAATTTTACAAAAGTAGGTTAAAAATTGATTGGCATTGTGGGAGTATTTATCCAATTTTAATGTTTTCAAGATTTTTACAAAATTGTAAAATTAAATTTTATATTTAAAAAGTACAGGGAAAGAGCTGTGGTCTTTCTACACTTTACTGGTTTGGTTCCGTCAGGGTGGCATCAAAGCAGGAACTTAAAACAGCACAATCACAACTAAACAGAAATGCGGGCCACCCTGACCAGCCTGCCTGAGCTCCCAGCTGGGGATGCTCCTCCTGGCTAGGGTGGCTCCCCCAGCCCCTCTCCCACCCACACCTTCCCTGCTCCCTGGAGCTTTAGTGAGCCGTGCGGGCAGCACTCTGGGGGGAGAGGGGCTGTGTGACCTCCTGTGGGGCAGTCTCTGGCTCCGCATGGATCTCACACAGCCCCGCTTCCCCCTGGCTCCACGTGTCTGAGCAGCATGGTAAGGGGAACCAGGGTGGGTGGGTTTGGATAAGGGGCCAGGTGGGGTGGGGGCTGGATAAGGGGCTGGATGTGGGAGGGTTGGATAAGAGGGCAGGAGGTTAGATAAGAGGCCTGGAGTCCCAGTGGGCAGTCAGGGGATAGGGAGTGGTTGAAAGGGGCGGAGGTTCTGAGGGGGCAGTCAGAGGATGGGGGTGTTGGATAAGGTGTGGGAGTTCCGGGGGTGTGGAGCAGTCAGGGGACAGGGAGCAGCGGGGGTTGGATAGGGGCTGGGATCCCAGGGTGGTGGTGGTGAGGGGTGGGATGTGTGTGTGTCTCTGGAATAGGGTGTGGGAGTCCTGGGGGTGTGGATAGGGATCAGGGCATTCAGAGGACAAGGAGTGGGGGGTGGGGGCTGGATGAGTCGGGGATTCTGGGGGCGGGAAGTGGGTTGGGGTCAGATGCGGGTGAAGCCAGGCTGTTTCACACCAAAAAGTTTGCCCATCCCTGGTTTAGACACTAAACCTGTGTGGATGTGGATGTGTGGTGTTGAGAGTAGGGTGGGGAATTTTCTTATTCACAGTAGTGGAAGAAAAGCTTACCAAATTTAAAGTAAATCATGGACATAAAATCAATTGGAATTCTGCTAGTGACTTCAAAGGGACCAGAATTTCACCCTACATATTTTCCCATTGTCCTAAAGACATAGTTTACGGGTGTATAAAATAAAATCCTGAAATAACAAAACAAAGTTATTTTTCCCTCTATCAACTCTATTTTCTTCTCTTCAAAGTTCATGTAGTCAGTGAAATTATATTTAATTCATTTTAGGGTGATTTACATTTCCAATGTACACAGAAGTCATGTAATTAAATTGCATCAATGTATCTCTCTAACAGGGACCAGTGATCCATATGTCAAGTTTAAAATTGGAGGAAAAGAAGTGTTTAGAAGTAAAACTATACACAAGAACCTCAATCCTGTGTGGGAAGAAAAAACTTGCATTCTTATTGATCACCCTAGGGAACCATTGTATATAAAGGTGAGCCATTCATTTATTTTTCTTCTGTAAAAGTTTTACTAAATAATTCTAGATATTGTTCTTTGTCTCTGAAAAACTTACCATGTAGGGCTGCATTTCATAAAGGAACAAGGTCAGCAAATTTTTGTTCTCTAAAGTATTTTTTTTTTAGCACAGCAGTAGTAAGGACTTTCATTATATTTTTATAAAAGCAGGTAAATAAATTTTTAAAATTTAAATACATGTTTTTCATGTTGTCATTTCAGATAGTAATGTGCTAATGCAGGAAAGCCAGAAAGAGAAACTGATTAACAAGACGACGTCCATTTTTCTTATCCAAATTGAGTGAAATGCAAAATTAAGAAACAAAAAATGTAAATTAGGCTTCCAAAATGTTTCAGCTTTTAATAGTCTATTGTTAGTATAAAAAAAGGAAAAAACTGAGTTTTTTATAGATGATGTTTTGAATTGTATTTATGGGAACACCACTATACATAGGATAATTTTTACATGAAACACATTTCTGGAATATTGAAAAACTGTTCTTTGCTGAAGGATATTTTGACCCTGATCCTGCCAAGCACTGAGTTCTCAGCTTCCATTGTTTTTGATATTCATAAATAAATAAGGTGTCTTTCTTTACATATGTTTTGTATTACTTTATATTGTTTTCCTTGGATGTGACTGTGCTCAGTGCCTGCAGGACTGGGGTATGCCTTGCACCATTCAATCATTATAAAGAGAGTAGTTATTTAAAAAAATGAACTTCATCCAAACTTGAAGGGAAGCTGTTATTGGAGGTACTAGATTTGTATTTGTATTGAGATGAACCAGGACCCTCTTGTGCTAGGTACAGTACAAACACAGAACAAAAAGTCCCTGCCCAAAAGAGCTTACAGTGTCTTCCTGGCAATAGGGTCCTTGAATTTTTATCCAGCGTCTTACATAAACTTAAGAACAACTTCATCACCTCTGGGTAGCAGGAAATTCATATATATAAAACCTTCACTGTACCTGCACCAGCACAAACCTAGATCAGTAATACTTAAGATCTCATGGAAATTTAATTCAAAAATACAATATTTAGACTTCTATAATTTATTTGGAACAACATGATGTTTAATCTCATCATTTTGAATTGAGGAGAGTGTATCTTAGCTTGTGTTTTGTCTCTCACTAAAAGAGTTGGAAATGGATTACAGTGAAGGTAGCTGAAACACTTGGGGAGACAAGGACCACTCAAATCTTTGAATTTGGCTCTGCACTGGCAGATTCCTTCAGTAATATGCTGTGTTCTACTCTGATAAAGAAGTGCATCAGTATCAGGCACTGTTGAAATTAACTGCACTTCTCCATTGATGCTCCATTACCACTCTTATTTAGAGACTTGAGTGAATGATTAGGTTTATAGAGTGAAAGAGAGGGAAGCAAAACAAATGGGAAACATTTATATAAACTACTGCTTGTTTTGGCCAGTTGTATGTTACGAATAACTGTAGTCCCCCCAACGTATCAAATTACTACAGAGGCTCAAAGGAATAGTAAGAAGCATTTTGATCATTTAGGGGAGGCGGTATTGCTTAATACAATGTCTTCTTTGTACTCTGAAAAAAAGGCTGAATTTCAAGTACTATATCTCATAGAAAATGATACACAGCTGCAAAAGTTGATTTTAAAAGAAGTTTTTATCTCGATACATGAGTTAAGAACTTAGTAATTCATCTTCACAGTCTGTATTTTAAGATGTGTATAAAAGTCAGTTGGAGTTGAATATAGATAAGCATCCAAGAAATGCAATTTTCTCCAATTTTTTTTAAACTCACCCTTTGCCTGTATCTTCATTAGCAGAGTAAATAAACCAGGTGTCTTTGTTTTGGTAC
Organism: Dermatemys mawii; assembly: GCA_007922305.1. Taxonomy (NCBI): domain Eukaryota; kingdom Metazoa; phylum Chordata; order Testudines; family Dermatemydidae; genus Dermatemys; species Dermatemys mawii. Next base: position 444,414 of record ML677342.1, read on the forward strand.
AGTATACATTGTAGGGAAGAGGAACACTGAGGCTCTTGGTGTTCAGATAGACATGATTGGTAGCTTTTTCATATTTACTTAACTGTGAGATTTAATATGAGTGTATCTGATTAAGAACAACTTTCTTTCTCACTGTCTGGGTAATGATACCACATTACCACAATCTTCAGAAGTTCAAGAAGTTCAGAAGTTCAATCTTCAGAAGTTCAAGAGATGAGGCACACCTGCTGGGGTTCAGGGCTTTATCCTGGCGGGAGGTGACTAGCAGGCAGCCTTGTCTGCTGAAGCTCTGAGCAGGGCCAGCTCAGGCACCTGCGAAGGAAGCGGGTGCTTGGGGCGGCCAAAATTAGGGGCGGCACTCCATCCGTTATTGGGGAGGCACATCTTGTTCTTCAGTGGCAATTCCTTCTGTCCTCCTCTTTCTGTGGCGGCAGCTCTTTGGCGGCATGACTTGGGGTTTTCTTTTTTTTTTTCTTCTCCACTTTGGGTGGCAAAAAAGCTGGAGCCGGCCTTGGCTCTGAGTCCTGGCAGGTGCGCCCTGCAAGGCTGAAGCCTCAAGGCCCCTCTTCCCACTGGGCAGAAGCCCCTACTCCATCGCCTCGCTGCAAGGCAGAAGTCTTGATCTTGCTTGTGACTGGAGTCCCAGGGAAGCAAGCTGAGGTCACTCAATTAGGGTGAACTGCAAAGAATGGGGCAGACAATTGCCAAAGCTGGTGGACATTCCAATACTTAGATTTACCAAGCCAGCACAAAACAGCTTCTATAATACCTCAATGGTTACCCAGAAGCCAACAACACAGTTCCCTTAGAACAACCCAGCTTTGGGCCTCCACAAAGACACACAAGTCAAATATGATGAGGATTACTGAAAATCTTATTCTTCATCATCAGAAAAGTTCTACCAATCCCAAGGGATCGGACACATTATCTGCCAGGTTAATGAATATTCCAGATCTTACCCAAATATACGCTTACAGCCAATTCTTATTAACTAAACTAGAATTTAGTAAAAAAGGAGAAAGAGAGTATTAGTTAAAAGATCAGTATACCTAAAGACATGAGTACAATTCTTGAGATTCAGATTCATAGCAGAAATGGTGTAGTTGTAGTTGCAAAGAGTTCTTTCAGAATTGGTTCATAGGTTATAGTCCAATGTTTATATTCAGGGTGTTCCAATTTAGAACTGGAGATCTCAATCTTGGGTTTAGGCTTCCCCTGCCTAAATCATTAAGTAGGTCAGAGATGAAAAAGATTGGGACCCAATGCATTTCTGTGCAGTTCAGGGTCCTTAGGAAACAATAGGCAATCATGGATAGATGTAGACCTATTTCCTAATCATCACTGGTAATTAGCTACCCACATTTACACAAGGCAGTTATCCATTAGGTCATCTATCACAAATTTTACAGAGACATATAGACAATGACATTATTTCACTCAACATTCATTTAGATGTTAATATTCCCTTTTGATCTTTGAATCACCAACCATAGTGACGGACAGTAACTGTCTGTTTACGTGGCTAACATTTGACAAGATATGAATACACACATACAATTAGTATCGCCTCTCATTTCTAACAATATAGATTTTCATTTCAAAGTTCTACCCTATCTACCATGGAATGGCCCTAATTACCAGTTACATACTCTTCTAACATATCTCTAATGGTTTGCTTTGTGTCATTTAACCTGAAAGCTGCTTAACCATTTCTGGCCACATGTTATACTTTGTATAAGCTTCATTGGAATTATATAACAGTGGCGGCAACAGTGGTTTGCATGGTCATACTTTAATCAGATAATACCCCTCCCCCTAGTTTGGTAGGTGGGGAATGAGGAATGGGGGTTCGCAAGCTGCACTTTAATTGTTAAAGAGCCGCATATGGCTCAGAAGCCACAATTTGGCCACCTCTGGTTTAGATGCTTCATGAGATCTGCCACTCTTGTGGTAGACAACTCAGCTAAAAACTGCCACATACTGATTTATTAATTTTTCCAGTGATAAAATAATCCCCTTATGTAAATTTCCTAATTGCTTAATTCAGATTGAAATTCCTTTTTAATGAACATTCTATAAAGCACCTTGCAAAATTTTACTGCTAGCAGTCTGTTATTAGTACTAATACTTCCATCACAGTCCATTTACTTCTGACAACTATAACTCAGCCCTCCAGCCTGTGCTTTGCAGAATTATTCAATGCAACAACTTAGGTATAATTCATAATCTGGATACTGAATCCGTAATTTTTCTTTAATCTTATATTTGTTTTTCCTCTTCAGTCTCAATGGATTTGTTATAAAATAGCTTGTTCTGTCAGTAGAAGGTTGATATTATTCATTTTATGAAGTCCAGATTTAATAGATCCTTGGACATTTCCATGAGTAGGCACACTGAGCTTCGAATGAGCAGCTTCAAATTTTAATTTACTTGCCTCAGATGAACCCTATGGTAATCCTGCTTTAACAGGATGAAAATCCATCCTGAGAAATGGACCCTTAAGAAACATTTATTAATTAAGGAAGTTTAAAAAAAAAGTTTTCTAATACCGGAAATACTTTCTTCTCTTGTATGCCTTAGGTCTTTGACTATGATTTTGGACTTCAGGATGACTTTATTGGCTCGGCTTTTTTGGATCTCACGTCACTAGAATTAAACAGGTAAGATGCTGGTGTGAAAGTCCGTAGAGTCACACATTCACAATCCTTGAGGTGTTATCTAATCTCATACTTGTGGCATTGCAAATAGAGTTTTTAAGATTCTTAAAAACAACAAGCCTCCTTCGCCACTTCAGCTAACAGTCAAAGGACATGTAGCCTTAGAGCATTGCTATAACGTGAATGTTAATACTGTGTTGAGTCATCATACAAAACACTTGCTGTAGTATCCACAAATGGCTTAGGATGCAGCCATTTTATTTTTGCTCCCATGGTTTTTGCTGTTCTTAAATGTAGTTTTCTTCTGTTTTAATTGAAATAAATGTTTTAGTTCAGATTGAATTACTTCAGTATGTACTGTGACAAAGTTCCGAGTCTGTATTTGTGGGTCCTGCACTTCCTGGCAGATTTAGGGGCCTCAGAAACTCATCCAGGCCCCAGAGTGACCTCCCTTTCTCAGTAAGTAATTAGGGGAGACAGAAAGGGGGGAGCCGGGGCCCTCCCTCTACTCCGGATTCCAGCCCAGGGACCCTAATAGTATCAGCTAAGATGGTTGACCTTTTAGGCACAAAACACAATACCATTCCCTGGGCTACTTCCCCACAGCAGTCCCTGCTTCTTCAAACTCCACTTCACCCTTACCTCAGGGCCTCCTTCCTTCTGTATGATATGTTGTCCAACACTCAGTCTCACCAACAGCATAACTTCCTTCCACAGCTCCTGACACCCACACCCACCTGACTAACTGGGAGGTTTTTATCTGGTTTCAGCCAGTGCCTGATTGGCTTCAGGTGTCTCAATCAGGCTAGCTGTTTCTACTCCTTTCTAGAAGCTTCCTGATTGGCCTGGAGTAGCCTTTGTTTGGCTATCCAGGGAACAGGGACCTACACGTCCTGAGGCTGATATACCTGCCTTCCAGCACTCTCCTATACCCTTCTGGTCTGACTCCGTCACATATCCCTCCCCCCTGCTCAACACCAAGGGGTTGGGCAACTTGGGTCGACATACAGTGCACTCGTGATAAGCCATCTGCATTGCCGTGACGACTTCCGGCTCTGTGTTGTATGCGGAACTGAAAGGGTTGAAGGGATAAGAACCATCTAGTCACTCTCGCATTTTTCTCCTTGTTCCGCTGCATCCACTGAAGAGGGGCATGGTCAGTCACGAGAGTAAACTGCCTACCTAGCAGGTAGTATCGCAGTGTTTCCATGGCCCATTTAACGGCAAGGCATTCCCTCTTGATCACAGCATACTTCTGTTCCCTTGGGAGAAGTTTTCTACTGAGATAGAGGATTGGATGTTCTTCTTCCCCGACCATCTGGGATAGGACAGCCCCTAGTCCAACTTCAGATGCATCTGTCTGCAAGATGAACTCCTTAGTGAAGTCTGGAGCTATAAGTACAGAGTCACTGCAAAGGGCTGTCCTTAGATCTGTAAATGCCCTCTCTGCTGTGTCTGTCCATTGCACCATCTCAGGTCCCCGAGCATTTATGAGATCAGTCAGGGCACTTGCCCTGGTGGCAAAATGGGGAGTAAAGCGTCGATAGTACCCCACTACCCCCAAAAATGCCTGGACTTGTTTCTTGCGAACCGGTCGGGGCCAGTTGTGGATGGCCTCTAGTTTATTGAGTTGGGGTTTCACTACACCTCGTCCCACAATGTAGCCCAGATACTTAGCCTCCGTTAATCCTATGGCACACTTTGCAGGGTTTGCAATAAGGCCAGTACGCCTTAGGGTATCTAGGACAGCTTCAACCTTTTTCAGGTGGGTTTCCCAGTCTGCGGTATGGATAACCACATCATCCAGGTAGGCAGCTGCATAACTGGCATGGGGGCGCAATAGCTTATCCATAAGGCGCTGAAAGGTAGCTGGGGTCCCATGTAGACCAAATGGAAGGACTGTATATTGAAACAGTCCCTCTGGGGTGGAGAAAGCGGTCTTCTCCTTTGCGTCTTCAGCAAGGGGGATCTGCCAGTACCCTTTAGTTAAGTCAAGAGTGGTCAGGAACCGGGCATTTCCCAGTCAGTCCACTAACTCGTCTATCCAGGGTATAGGATATGTATTGAACTGGGACACTCATTCAGCCGACATTAGTCATTGCAAAACCTTGTGGAGCCATCTGGTTTGGGTACTAGCACAATCGGGCTAGACCACTGACTGTGAGACTCTTCAATTACCCCCAAGTCCAACATTTTCTTTACTTCTGCTCTGATTTCTTCTGTTTTGGCCGCTGGCACCCGGTAAGGCCTCATCATCACCTTGGCCTCAGGGTTTGTAATGATGTGGTGATACATCTCAGTTGTTCGTCCTGGTCGAGATGAGAATACGTCTTGGTTCCTGTTGATCATCTTGACCACCTCCTCTCTTTGGGCTGGTGTTAAATCGGGAGACACCTTCATCTGCTTAGGGTTCTTGTTCTCCTGCAATGGGTCCTTGTGAGCAACTACACATGCTTCTTGGGTACGCCAGGGTTTTAGAAGGTTGATGTGATATATCTGCTCTAGTTTTCGACGTCCCGGTTGTCTCACCTTATAATTTACCTCTCCTATAGATTCTACTATTTCATAGGGCACCTGCCACTGGGCCAAGAGTTTACTCTCTGCTGTGGATACTAACACCATTACTCGGTCTCCAGGTTGGAACTGCCGAACCTTTGCTTGGCGGTTGTAGTGAGTTGGTTGGGCTTTCTGGGCCTTCTCCAGGTGCTCCCGCACTATAGGGGTCAATTGGGTTATACGGTCTGTCATTTGTAATATATGCTCAACTATATTTTTCCCTGTATTAGGCTCCTCTTTCCCAATTTCCCTAGCTATATCTAATATGCCCCGGGGGTGGCGGCCATATAACAGCTCGAAGGGAGAGAATCCAGTGGAGGCTTGAGGAACTGCCCGGATGGCAAACATAAGGTAGGACAACAGGGTATCCCAGTCTTTTTCATCCCTACTTACCACGTTTTTGATCATGGCCTTGAGAGTCCGGTTGAATCTCTCTACCAGGCCGTCGGTCTGCGGGTGGTAAACTGAGGTTTGCAGAGTTTAGACGTGGAGCAGAGAGCAGAGGTCCTTCATCAACTTAGACATGAGAGGGGTTCCTTGGTCCGTTAGAATCTCTTTCGGTAGCCCGACTTGGGCAAAAATTTCCACCAACACCTTCGCTATGGAGTTGGAGGCCGTATTTCATAGAGGAATGGCCTCTGGATACCTGGTTGCATAGTCCAAGATGACAAGTACATATCGGTGATCTCAAGTTGTCTTCTCTAGAGGCCCCACCAGGTCCATGGCCACCCGTTCAAAAGGGATCTCAATGATTGGTAGAGGTATCAACGGAGCCCTTAGATGTGGGCGAGGGCTGTGCAACTGACACTCGGGACAGGAGGTGCAGTACCGCCAGACATCCTCATGTACTCCTGGCCAGAAGAATCTGCGCAAGATTCGCGCTTGGGTCTTTTCTACCCCCAAGTGTCCCCCAAAAAGGTGACTGTGGGCAAGATTTAGTATTGCCCTCTGATGTTTTTGGGGTACCAGGAGCTGGTTTACCACCTCTTCCTGTATTTGAACCACCCTGTACAGGAGGTTCTTCTTGATTATGAAATAGGGCGCTGGCCCTTGGGCCTTTCCCTCCACAGGCTCCCCATCTATCTCAGCTACCTCTCTTCTGACATTATCATATTTGGGATTTTCTGCCTGGTCTCGCCCGAAAGTCTCTCTTCCAGGGCCTATCGACCCGAACTCTGAGGAACTGGTCTCTGACTCCTCAGTCAATTCGGTGACATTGGGGTTGGGACTGGATTCTGCTTCAGAATTCTGGATTCAGAATCTGAGTGCCCAAAGCCTTTGCTGCCCTTCTTTCTTTCTTGGTTTTTCTGCCCTTCCCAGGAGCGGGGAACAATTCAAGAGATATTTCAGCAAAGAAGTGGGGGTGACTTTCTGTTAGGGATGACTCCTTAACTTCGGCGTCTTCTCCTCTGTCTTGCCCCTCTGGTGGGAGCAAATTTCCAAATCCTGGGAAATCCCTTCCAATGAGCACTGGATATGGGAGTTTTGGGACCACCCCTGCTTTTACTCCAGTGATGGATCCCTGGATTTCAGTCCTTACTGGCATGACAGGATAATAGCTAATGGTCCCATGTACACAGGTTACTCCCGTACACTTAGCCTGTATCAACTGGCTGCGTTTCACTAGTTTCCCTGAAATCAGAGTGACAGCACTGCCTGAGTCAATGAGTGCCATAGTTTCTACCCCATTCAGTTTCACTGGTTTTGTATATTGGTGTGGGGTGACTGCAACACCTACTAGATTGATTAGGGTGCATGGGTCTGCCCAGTTCCCCAGGTTACACTGCATGGGCTCCTCAATGTTGGGACATTGCGCTGCTAGGTGTCCCCATTCTCCACATGCATAACATCTCTAGATGCTCCTTTGTCTCTTGGGTTAGGGGTCTTTACTCCATGGCTTCCTCCCTTCTGGGTTCCCGGCTGTTCTGTGGCTACTACCTTCTTCCACCTGGGGCTTCCTGGATGCTTTATTATCTGGCTTTCCGGGGTCGGACCCAGATACTTCTTTTGAGAGAAGGCTTCTCTGCATACTTGGGACAGCTCTTGGGCTGCAATCCATCTTTCTACTAATATGATCATCCCATCGTAGGTGGCAGGGTCATTCTGGCCCACCCATGCACGAAGATCTGGAGGCAATCCCCTCATATAGTGGTCTATGACCAAAGTTTCCAACATTTCTTCTGGGTTGCAAACCTCGGGTCGTAACCAATTCCTTGCGAGGTGGATAAGGTCGAATAATTGGGACCTCAGAGGCTTACCTTCCTTATACCTCCACTCATGGTATCTCTGGGCCTGTACTGCTGTTGTTACCCCTGATCGGGCCAGGATCTCTGCTTTCAGCTGAGGGTAGTCCATGGCAGCTTCAGCAGGCATGTCATGATAAGCTTTTTGTGCTTCTTCACATAAGAAGGGAGCGAGGATGCTAGCCCACTGACCCTGGGGCCAAGCCTCTCGCAAGGCAGCCCTCTCAAAGGAGAGGAGATACGCCTCTATGTCGTCATTGGCTGTCATCTTTGGCAGACAACCAGCAGCCCTCTATACTCGCAACCCCTCAGATCCTTGGTTTTTGATGGTGAAGACTTTCAGTTGTTCTACTATGTCCCACAAGAGGTCTCGATCCTGAGAGGCCTGCTCCATCAACAATTGGTTAGTCTCTTGTTGTACCCGCAGGGACTCCTGTTGTGACATAGCCTGGGCTCGGGTGGCCTCCTGCTGGGCTGCAGTGGCTTGCAACAGTGCTTTTATTACATCCTCCATTGTGGTGAGAACACCCCAAACCGGGTGCACTTTTTTTTTTTTAAACCTCTCCCTTTCTTCTGCCGCACAGTGAACACTAAGTCAGAAAATCTCACCCCTGACACCAGTTGTGACAAAGTTCCGAGTCTGTATTTGTGGGTCCTGCACTTCCTGGCAGATTTAGGGGCCTCAGAAACTCATCCAGGCCCCAGAGTGGCCTCTCTTTCTCAGTAAGTAATTAGGGGAGACAGAAATGGGGGAGCCGGGGCCCTCCCTCTACTCCGGATTCCAGCCCAGGGACCCTAATAGTATCAGCTAAGATGGTTGACCTTTTAGGCACAAAACACAATACCATTCCCTGGGCTACTTCCCCACAGCAGTCTCCGCTTCTTCAAACTCCACTTCACCCTTACCTCAGGGCCTCCTTCCTTCTGTATGATATGTTGTCCAACACTCAGTCTCACCAACAGCATAACTTCCTTCCACAGCTCCTGACACCCACACCCACCTGACTAACTGGGAGGTTTTTATCTGGTTTCAGCCAGTGCCTGACTGGCTTCAGGTGTCTCAATCAGGCTAGCTCTTTCTGCTCCTTTCTAGAAGCTTCCTGATTGGCCTAGAGTAGCCTTTGTTTGGCTATCCAGGGAACAGGGACCTACACGTCCTGAGGCTGATATACCTGCCTTCCAGCACTCTCCTATACCCTTCTGGTCTGACTCTGTCACAGTACATGCTGCTTAGAAAGCATGAAATGTGAAATGGTTAGGATCCCGATAAGGGCAGTTGGGATTGAGGGTTTCAGCAAGGTCAAACCTGAGGCTGAGAGTAGCAGAACAATTAATAGTCAAGTTCCAGGTGGGGGTTAATACCAAGGTTCAGAGTCCAAGTCAGGTTTCAACATCTGCGTCAGGAGGAAAGGTCCAATTGAAGCTGAGGTTGAAGCTAGGACTTCAAGAGCATGAATGGAGATGATTGTGGCAGCTACAGGAGATGTGTGCTGTTGCCAGGACACTTACTGGAATACCCCTTGGGTTATATCCAGCAGGGAGCTAATCAGTAGCTGTGAGGCTGCTGCTTTGCAGACCTCTTGAGGCAGGACTTCCCATGATCTGTGTCCACAGGAAGTCATGAGTAATGGGGCATGAGCTGGTTATAGCTGCTGCTGGGTGGCAGCCTGGAGATGTTCACTGCCTGACAGCTCTACAGATCCAGAAATGAGACATGTTGCTCTTACACACATGTATTTAGTCGGTCCTTAAGAATAGATATAAACTAAAATTCATTAAAGTAATTTATTTTAAAATTTATTTTCTAAGTTGTTTCATATAAAATGTGAATTTTGTTGAGCCTGATGCTTCAGAAATGTCATTAAACTGGTACTGAAAATGCAGAATAATTGTTTGTCTTTTGGTCTGCTAGACCAATAGATATCAACTTGACTCTGAAGGATCCTCACTACCCTGACCATGATCTGGGAACTATCTTATTATCAGTTCTTCTGGCCCCCAAAGAAGAACAGAAGGAAGTGGTAAGTTTAAAAGTTTCAACAAGTAAGTGTTAAGTTGTTTTCACTTACAGAACATAGATAATGTGATCCTTCCATGGTCAGATGATTAGTAGCATAAGAAGAAGAGACTACAGTCTTGAAATGAATTTGTTATTGATCGCTGTTTTTTGATGCATTTGAGCAAAAGTGTCCTACTTCAGTTCAGATTGTCTTGTGAAAATAGTGAGGGATCTGGGTGGAACACAAATATACAACAGTCTCAAACAAAATTCCAGGTGAATATTAGTAATTAATATGGAAGTGCACTGATGAACCATTTTCTTGTTAAAGAATTTTGGACCTAGTGCTGCAATGTCAACATTTCAACCATATTCCAGTGTTGGAATGAAGTGAGAAACTTGTAATAATTAGAATTTCTGATTTTTGGCATTTAATTGTAGAAATGCTGGATATTTTTTGATGCCTTAGTAAAGTGCCTTTCTTTTCTGTACTTACTGTAATTTACTTGTCCATCATGCCATAAAAAAAGATGGTCAAGAACAAGGGTTCAGAGATTGGGAGAAGCACAAAAATAAATACATTAAATAACTTAAGCATTTTTTTGGTCAGGATGGATTTTCATTAAGTCAAGCTTTTACAGGTAACTGCTTCAAGAAAGAATCTGTGAAATCTGCAACATATTAAACCTCATTTACAGGTTCATAAACTAATTCTCTCATTTTCAGTTAAAATCTATAAAGCGAGACCATTTTATTTAGTTTACAGTACAGAACATGGATACAACTGTAGCTTTTAAAAATATGAGAGAGTTAAGTAATGCATTAACATTTGTATTGTCAGATTTTATTCCTGTGAATATTTGCTTTTATTTGTTTATGTTAGCTGAAAAGCTATCACTTTTCATTCAAAGGATGACATGTCATGGAATCAGAGGATACAGCAATAGCATCAAAATGGGCACTTTAAAACACTAGAAAATGTTGACATTATATGGGCATTTTGGTCATTAAATGCAGAAAACTTGAGCTTTCCTATGGGGTTTGCCAATTTAATATTTTAGTGGACCCATTTATTATTACCTATGTCATTAAATTTGGTCTTTCATGTAAAATTCTTGAAAGTGTATGTCCCATTGAGTTTCAAGTCTGACACTTAAGTGATTTTGAAAATGTTATCCCTTGGTTTTTCCAAATGCCCTGATAATGTTAATTCACCATTTAGCTTGGATCCTTTCTCCTGTTGATTTTTGAGTTGCAACTGCTGCTGGCCAATTTACATTAGAAATTGAACTAAATTAGAAATTAGAAATGTAGAAATTAACTACAGTTTGAACAGTGCTTGTAAAAATATCATGGATTCTCTTTCCTAAAACACACATTTTTGGTCCCACGGGGCAGAAAATTGTTGTAATCTCATGAAGGACTCCTCTATTCAAATGGGAAACCTGAGTCTGCCCCATAGAATTTCACAAAGGAAGTGGAGAGAATCCCTTCTGGAAAGTTGCGCCAGCCCATTGACAAGTTGTAGAGTGAGATGAGTTTTAAATCCTCCCCACTGCCTATTCCATTACCCCTTTTAGTGGGCCACATAAGAACATACCCAATGGTTCATGGAATTTGGGTTGACATATTTGTCTGTTATTGCTCTGATTTATAAATAGATTTCATGTGAAATAGATTTCAAGAAATATTTAGTACTCACTCCTAAACACCAAAATCGAAACAATCCTTTTAATCACCTGGGTGTTCAATAGGAAATGTAAAGTCCACCCACCACAGCCAATAATCAAACTTAAGTCTTACTACCAGAACCAAGCATCAAAGATCATGTAACCCAAACTAAGTGGTTTAAAAGTAGGTAGGAGAACAAGAAAAAATTTTGTCTCCATGGTTTTCCGACTGTATTTTACTCTGTGTTACACGGGACTGTAGTATATAGTAATCAGAGAGGTAGCCATGTTAGTCTGGATCTGCAGAAGCAAAAAAGAGTCCTGTGGCACCTTAAAGACTAACGAAAGTATTGAATCATAAGATTTTGTGGGCTAATACCCACCTCGTTGGTCGCATCCGATGAAGTGGGTATTAGCCCACGAAAGCTTATGCTTCAATACTTCCGTTAGTCTTTAAGTGCCACAGGACTCTTTGTCGTTTCTAGTATATAGTACATAGTCTTGTTGAAGTGTCATACAACTACTGTGTACTTTTAAGATAAGGAATACTGGAGAGAACTGAAACATTGTTTTTCATTTTTCCTCCAGCTATAATTAAACCACCAGTGCATGAATGTATATGCCTGGTATTTGGAATGCTGCAGAGTTAGAGTTTTGAAAATAATTCTCCCATCATTAAGCCTCCTCATGGCATTTTGTGAGAATTGCTTGAAAAGAAGAAAACCTATTATGTGCATATTCAAAAAATGGAAGTGCAATGTCTCTTTTAAACAATGACTTCATCCATTTTGCTCAGCTCTGTATCCTACAAATTTGCATCATGACAAGTATTTCTGATAATAAATTGTAAAATGTATCTGAGATTAAATTTTGTCATTAAAGCAGGCATTACTGAGCTATTTGGCAACAACCCTGTTGCTCAAAGTGATCTAACTTGTGAAATTGGAATTATTCTACTTTAATATTGGTTTAACAGTCAGAAAAATATTGCTTTTTTCTAATGAAAACTTCTGATGTAGAAAGTAACGTTCCACAGATTTTTTTAACACACATATTTAGGATGACCAGATGTACCGATTTTTATGGGGACAGTCCTGATTTTTGGATATTTTTTATGTAGGCTCCCATTACCCTCCTACCCCATCCCGATTTTTCACATTTGCTGTCTGGTTACTCTATACATACTCAAACACAGACATATATTGTGCTAGTCAATATTCAGGAAGAATAACCATCCATTACACAGCAAAATCTAAATTCCTCATAATCCTCATAAATTACTTCATAACACAGCATGGTTTCTTCATTCAAACAGGATCTTTACCTTATGGGATAGAAATTGAATGTGAGAGAGGACGGGAGTGCATAAATTGGCTGGCTCATAGCCTCTTCCAGATTCAGTGGATTATGACAGTAGCAACAGGAAGACCTGCTGTTATGTTAGATCTTCAATTCCATTTACTTTTTATATACAGTATTATTTTAGCAAAAGGGACAATTTCATTCTTCCATTCAAACTGTGATCACCGAATACCAGCCATTTTGAAGATGGTCTGAGACCTTCATTATTCTACTTTGTAATTTTGAGGGTGGAATTTCTTATTAAAAATAGCATGCCAAGCTATGCATATTTGAGTAGAGTTCTAGCAAAGTTACACTAAAAAAGTTTGTATCACTTTAAGGGAAAGAGGACCTACCAACTTAATGCTGGTTCATAAGAATGCTTCAATTACTTAAAGATTCAAGGTGCAATATATCTTGTGTTCTGCTTCCACATTATTTACTTATTTCTTTTATTTATACACAGCGATTTTAAAAACATATTTCATTCCAATTAAACCATAATCTTGGGGCATTCTTTTAAAAGATCTTGTAACAATGAGGGTAGTTTTCAGGGAATTTAATGTAGATGAGATTTAAGAGACAGTTAATTATAGAAGAGATATAAGGCAAAACTTTTCTCTTATTTACCCTATGCAACTTCATAGGCAAAATGTGGTCCTTATAAAATAATTATTCAAATAACACTCCCACAGTAAGTAAAGAGAGTGGATGGTCTGTAGTGTTTGAGTAAATAATTTTCCTTTATACTCTGCCATCTGTATTGGTACAGTATACTTTACTTTGGAATAGGACTGAAATTTTTGGAGTATCTGCAAACATAGTTTAATAGTTACAAATACTGGAGTTAGAAGTACTGTGTTTCAGGATGTCATAAGTTCAGAAACATCCTTAGGTTCCCTGGGTAGGGTATTCCTATGCTACTGACCTGAAAGATAATGCACTAGGAGCTCTGCAACTTTTACACTATTGTTTGGCAGTGGAGATTAGTCCTGGTACTCATGCTTCCTGCAAGGATTATGTTCCTCTCTTCTGCCCCTCAGCAAACATTTTCAGTAATTATGAACCTGTGAACTATAATATTGTTTGATGCATTTGTGATGCAGATTACAAAACCTGATATGAGCTTTTGCTCCCCAAACCAGAAGGATTTGGAGTATCATGGCAGCTAAATATTGTGTGTCGAAAGAAGGTGAGGCTTTAAGTGTTAACTTTTGATGGCCTATATTGAGTATTGGAGGGAGCCACAGCCTTTTATCTCATTTGAGAAATGTTGAGGTGTTGCAGTACTGTGTTGTAGGGAAAGGTGGTTTTGGAGGTTTGGAGTTAGTCCCGCAAGTGGTGAAAATATTTTTAGGAATGTTTATATTCTTATCTGTGCTAACAAATGTGTGATACAAAATGTGGAACGCTGAAAACATCAAGCAGTATTGATTCAAGAATAGGGTTCCCAGTCTTTGTAGCTTAGAAATACCCAAAAGAGAGGTGAGCCACACCCAGTCTTGCACACACTAACTCTCCTCTCCAATGCTATCAAGCACTCTGTCTGGTGTATCTGCCTGAGAGAAGCTCTGATGGGATGCAATGTTCAAAATACTGACTGGTGAGAGGATCTTCAGATTTTCAGCTGATGTATCCAGTTTCCTCACGTAAAAGCATGTGCCTTTCTAAAATACAGATGATCTGTGAAAGCATATTAGGTACTGGGGAAAGTGAGATGGTATAAAGTATGTAAAATTATGCCAAATATTCTACACATTTCCAATATTTATTCTAGGAGAAAGAAGAGATCTTAGCTTAAAGGAGATTCAGTATACTATTGGTGTAAGCACATTCACAACGAATTATTGAAATATTAAAGTATCATGAATAGAAATTGTAGTTCTATAGTTTTTAGGGCAATTTTAACTATAAAAGCTGTTTTTCTTGAGTTGCTTTCCAGAAAAGGATCCTAAATATATATTAGTTGCCATAGCACTAGTTCCAACAATTCTAAATCAGAAAATCTTGAGTATTTGCTGTGTAGTGCCAATAATGTCCTTTGCTTACATGAATAATGCAGTTTGAATCATTTGTCATTGTGCAGACTGACAGTTGGGATAATCAATGCAAGGAAGTGAAGAGCTGAAAAAATGAAATATGAGAAGCACTAGAAAAATGCTATTTCTAATTACAAAAAATCAAGCAGCACTGTATGAATGATTTTATACTATTAATTGCTATATGTAAAAAATCTAATTAGAAAAATTGAGTCCTAAAATTAGCTTTAAAATTACCTGAGTGGTGTTTGAATAAAGCTTGTTGGGTTTTTTAACTCACTGCATTTGTTTATGATAAATATTTTTTTTGTAAAGTGTAATGTAAAGCAAGGTGTATATATATATATATTTTACAGCTGCATGCATACTGACTTAAAAGCATATCGGTGTGCCTCTTGTAAACTTGTGTCCTGTATCATGGTCATTTGTGCTACTGTGCATGCGTGAGATTTTTCTAGCTCTTTCTTTAGCAAAGTTCAATGCACAGATTTCATCACTGGAGAACTTACAAAGTAACTGTAAATTCATTTGAGCTGCATGTTCCATTATATTTTCTAGAACTATAAGCTGCTTGGCTAATGTTAGAAGATTAAATAAAATAAAATAAAAGCTAAAAATCCTCAAATATACAAATTTACAAGGATGTTACTAACGAATGCAAATAAAACCCGTGGTATTGATTTTGTTTCTGAAGTGATTTATCCCAAATGATGATGCATAATCTCAGTTTGATTTTAGAAAAAATATACCCATTGTTAAAATGTAGTTGATTTGTTTGTCCCCTTGAATTCTGTCATGTTTTGCCTCTGTAATATTTATTTATCCGCCTAAAGGTTAACAATATCACAGAAAAAGAGAATGAAAGAGTGGAATGGGTCCAGGTCATAAAATGCAGCTCATCTATCAGTCTGTTTTGTGCTATGCATTTATTTTATTGACTTCTAAGGAAAGTTGATCGGATTGTTATTGCTACAACTTGAAACTTGTACTGCAGAAGCCTATGTAAATACTGATAAGCTCAAACGTACAAGCATGTGTTTCTGTAGCTAGAATACAAAATAAAGTTCTCAGAGATGGAATAGTATTAGATTTCTATCTGATTTAGACTTGGGGCCCAATTTTCTCCTCACTTAGGGTATGATCCAAAACACACTGTATTCAGTGGGTGGCAGTGTGGTACAGTGACTAGGACTCAGGAAATCTGAGTTCTAGTCTTGGCTCTGCAATTGACCCAGTGTGACCTTAGTCAAGTTACTTAATTTCTGTATGCCTCAGTTTTCCTATTTATAAAAATAAAGGTAATGATACTTACCCAATATTGTTAAGCTCTTTGACATCTGTGGATGAAAAGTGCTTGCTAAGATTTGAATATTATTTATTGAGGACAGAATTTGGCTCTTTAGGTTTAACCTATCCTTAGTAGCTTAAATAAATACACAAGGGTTAACCATTTTTCTTCCAGTTTTCCAGAGAAACAAGGTTATGTTTTTAGTATGGAAAAGTCTCATTTATTTTAAGATAATCAATAACATACATTTCCTCCCCTGCCCTCCACTTTTTTCCTCTATGCAGCATTTTTATTTCCTGATGGTGAAGTCTCATATTTTAAATTTCTTTTCAGACCACCTGAAAAAGAAAGTGAGCAAAATTAAGCATAGTGCACAATTTTCTTATTTTGCAAGGGACAAAAAGAGTTTCAGTGGAATTTAATGCCATTTTATTTGTTCACACTAAATGAAAACTTACATTGATAAAGTAACATTAACCTTTTTATGAATATAAGGTACACAACTTAATTGCTCAAGTAAAATGCTTAATGTGGCAGTTGGAACTCAGCTAAATTGTCCCTCAGCATCCTGACCAGTAGAATCTGCCCTGTTCATGATTAAAAATTTGTGTCCATACTAGTTCCGCCCTCAGAATGACAGCAAATGAGTCTTGGGAATGCTAAATTTTGGCAGATTATTCAGGTAATCTCATGTGGGCCTCTTTGTTTAAAAAGAAGTCAGAATAAATATCATAATTTTGTAAGATGAATGCCAGAAAGTGTAGTGTGCCAATAATGAAAGGTTATTGGAGACCATCAGTTCTTTAGCAGTTTTAGTATATGACATCCTGGCTAGACCCTTGACACCTTAGAAAACCTATTGCTTCTCAGTGCTGTGGATAAAATTTAACTCTAAAAAAGGCAGAAAGTGACCAGTGCTTCATAACACCACAACTAAATTTTGAGAATGTTCTAATTTCTTAGCAGCAGAAAATAAAATCCAGAAAAATTTCAATTCGCCAAAGTCTCTTGAGCAGCCAACGAGTGCTTGGTGCAAGTCTGGAGATGGGCAGAGGACAACTTCTTTAAGCAGACATTGTGTTCACCTGATCCTAGGATTAGCAGGCACTAGCCTGGACCCTGGAGCAAGGAAGATCAAACTAAAGGCTGCTCTATCTTATGCCATCTGCCATTGGTGGCCAGGGATTAGCCAGACACACGGGAGCCCCAGTCACACACACCTTTTCCCCGATCACATCCCCAGCAGCACTAGCTAATAGGAGGGCAGTATTAAAGATTCTATAGTGTTACACACCAGGCAGAGATGACATTATGCAAGAGGTATTCACCTGTGGCAGTATCGGCTGTACAAAGGAGCTAGAGTACTCTAAAGTACTGGAGTATGTGTTCCCAAAATTCAAAGCTTATTACTTAAGTGATCAGTCAAAAATTGCAATTGCTTTTGAAATAATTGATTTTTATTGCTTTATCCACTTCCCTCCTTTTTTTATTTTAGACATTCTTCTCATTCATTTCCCTAACTTCAAAAAAAAAAAAAAAGGAGGAAAACCAATTCTTCTGAAGGGTTTGCTTGAGTATGAGAGATGGTTCTAGTTGCTTTGATTTCAGTCTTGTGTAGTTGTCATTGGAATATATTTGTTGTCACTACAGTTGCTTTGGTTAAATGTGGATTGTCTCTTTGGAAGACAGTTAGCCTCCTTTTTTCTATGTCTGTCAGAGTAAAAGGTAATTAAAATGCTTTATTTCATTTACAGACCATGCTAATGAGGAAGAGTTGGAAAAGATCAAGTAAGGTAATTCTTAGCATGTGGTCATTTAGCATTATTTTTTTAGAAGAATGATATTTCATACTAAATATCTCTCTTGGCATTGCAAATCATGACACAGGATTTATTGTCTAGGAAGTTATAATTTTATATAATTTTGGGGGCAACTGATTGAGCCTTTTCAGGAATAAGGAAACTACTCAAGTGTGTTTTTACAATATTTTAACTTGTCTAAAATTCATCCAAACACTTCCAGTTATTTATGTAATTGGCAACCATGGCAGTGTTTTCCCTAACATTGGTAACCTATCATGTATAGGATTTTTTCTTTTGTATACAACAGGGCCAAAAAATAAAAATTCATATGCTAAGTTGACAGATATGTGAGGGTTTCTGTCCCCCAATATCGCTTTGACTATTTTTTAAAATTTGCTTTTAATTGACTGAAATTATGCTTGCAAATGTTTGTAGCTTGATAGTTCTAAGGAATTAAATCCTCTAAGCACAGAACAGACACAGGATAAGCAAAAGTCAAGTTTTCCTACTGTACAGTGCACTTCAACAATGTGCCTCAACCGTTATTTTGAGGGACCAGGTCAGGGAGTAACAAGTGGCAGCTGAGTAGGCCTATCACCAAGGCAGTCAGATGTTGACCTTTCTGCTAACACTCTCCACAATAATGTAAGCAGTTATGGTTGTGTATGCAATGTACACATCTGGCTACTAAGACTTTGACTGAGATTGCTAACACCAAACAAATTTAAGTTTTACATATTTTATGTGCATGTTTCTGTAAAGTTAGTGCACACTTTTGAAAGTGTTTGTTGCTTTTTTTAGGAGCTGATACCACAGAAGTACAGTATGCCTTCTGAGGAAGCATATACTGTGTATAGTATAGGTACTGCTCTTGAGTTTTATTCCTTTTTATTTATGTAACTTTAAAAAAAGTAGGAAAACCAGTCCAAGATTTGAAATTAACTGCAAAGTCTGATTTTGAGATTAGCTGTTTGTTCTGTAAATTCCTTCAAACATATTAGCTGCCCAAGGGCAAGTCTTATTTTTATTTTAAATGGTTTATTTTTCTAGTATACAAACAAACTTAACTATAGTGTCATTGCAGAAGGCAATTCTATATTATATACTCAATGGAAAATGCTTAAATCAATCTTTTTATCATTTAATCATATTTAAAGTACAGAACTAGGGTTGCAAGTTCCTGATTTCTGTTTCTGGTGCTCACATAAACTTCCTATGTAAGATTAAGCAGGCCACTTGTCTTCTCTCTTTTTTTTTCCAAATTTGTAAAATGAAGATGATAGGTAATTATCTCTCAGAAGTGTGATGAACAATAATTCATTGATGTTTATATAAAATGTTGAGCTTGGATGGAAGATGCTATGGAAGTATGATTATTAATTTAAGCATTTTCCAGCAATTTCCATAATACACAGGGAACTCGGATTGGAGTTTTTCTGAAATGCTAATGAAATGTTGCAGGGCTGGTGAAACACACTGGTTTATGTATCCTGCAAATGAAGCTTTAACTTCTGATGTTGTTGTACCATCATTCTAGTGGGACTTCCCTAGTTCGAAAAGCAATTTCTCATGCTTTATCTGCATTTGATGATGGACAGTTGGCAGCCTTGATAATCCAAAATGCTTGATGATATCATAGTTAAGAATTCTCCAAAATGTTCTGCCTATATGATTTTTTTTGTATTCACTTTCATGTTAGAGTCATTTAACAGCAATTCATTTAAGAGTTACAGCTCTCACTGATAGGCATATAAAAAGGTTTGGTACATACAGAATGTATTAATTTAGATATTTTAATCATGTGTCTATGATTCACTGAAGTCAGATTCACTGGAGTTCAAATACATACACATGTTTCTACCGCATTTATGATAAATTGCATATCCATGTGATACACTGCATTTATTGTGCATCTTAGACTATTTCACTTGCACTCTGTCCATTAATCCATCTTCAAGGGTACTATTTCTACAATTGCAAACCTCTGAGCAACTTCAAACAGCTGCCTTTTTAAATTAAAAAAAACAAACTGTACTAAAGATGTATTTTTATCTGCACAAATATAAAATTTCTTCCCAAAATTGCAATAATCTGAGATTCAGGATGGATCAATACTAAATGAAGTATCACTGAGGTTTAAAGAATGTCTGGAAATAGGTACTTTATATTATTGTGTAGGAAGGAAATCTTCTCCACCCCCTCTTCAGTGGGACACAGTACTTATTTGTGGACCTACGAGCTTGAGATTTCAGACCCTAAGATCATGATATGATTTATTAGAAAAGCTATTACAAATAACTTTTAGGTGTATCTAAAGTGCATTAAGTACATTTTTAACCTTCCAAGGTCTTTTCAGTTGCACCTGTAGTAAGGGAATCTGGCTTTAGAGATTGTAGGGTATAAATTGTTTTTATAAACTCCCTAAAACATTCTAAAATTGTTTTTCAGTAATTAATTGTAGTAATTTGTACTTATGAAAGTCATTACTATGTCTATATGGTAAAACCCACAGTACTAGCTTTTCAAGTTGTTTCCAGCATAAAATAGTGTGATACAACTATTAATATAATTAGAGCTTTCATGAACAAAGAACATCAACTTGAATTGGTTGGTTATGAAAAGTCATTGGAAAAATAGATTAATTCCCAGTTCTTCTCCATCCAAAGGGAAGATGATGTCAAGCCCTTTAGTAAAATGTTGGCTGACTTTCAATGAGTAAGAGATGCAAATGAAACAATCTTTTGCCTTTATAACTTTTTATACTCCTATAACATGCAGTGCTATTTGGAAAAGGATACAAACATCTCCTCTGTATTATTGAGGCTGAAGGAAGTAGTAATCACAGAGAGAAATGTGTGGCGTTGTTTTTTTAATGTAGTATTTATCCTTTTTGTACAAGATGATGGCATTCCCGTTGCTTAAATATTCACTCAGCGTTTTCTTCATCTTGACTTCCATTGATGAGGTTTCTTTCTTTTTCACCCATACTGCCGATAGGTTTGTTTGTTTTTTCAAAAGAAATCTTATTACTCTGGCACTCACATAATGTGAGATTCGGTTTTGTTTTGTGTTGAAATCAAAAGGATGAATAGTAAGCTTGTGACCAAACAGTAAATTAACTTCAGTATTGATTTTTATGTCATCCAGAGCAAATGTGTTACCTGCCCAAAACCAAACATCGTCTGATCATCATAAGAAACAGGAAGGGATAAAAATCTGCAAAACAAAAATATGTTTCTATTGCAAAATGTTGGATTATTAGTGTTTACTCACACTAGTAATTGCTAATTTTACAGACACTACTCCTACTCCGAGATATAATTTATATCTTTAAGACTCAAATTTATTATTAAAAAACAGAAGGGGTTGAAAAGTAATTTTACCCGCATTCAGCAATCGTTGGGGATTTTTTTTGTGTGTGTAGACTTGGAAAAGCTAGACTCTTTCCTCATGATTATCTCTTTAACAAAGCTGTATTTTATTTAAAAATGCAGTCTGCTCTCATGAAGAACATAGGGATGCCTGTAAATTTTATGAATATTATACTTCTATCCATTTGTTTGTTATGGTAGTTTTTGCTATATGTATACAAGGGGTTAATTTAAGCTGAAGTTGCTTGTATCTATGCAAGCAGGGGGCCCAGAGCTTCAACTAGCCTTTACCAACCCATAAAGGACAATGCAAAGTTGCTTTTGAAGTTTTACCTCTGACTGGGTGGAGTCCAACAGAATCAGAAATGGGAAAAAGTGTAAAAACGATCTTTGGAGAGTAGAAGGGCAGTTTCTTAAGGACAGGGCAGAAAGTGAGGCAGGATCTGATGGGGAAGTGGAGACAGCCTAGAAGTTTATATTGCTTTTTTAGTAGGCAGATTTACACTTTGTGTTCCTGAGCACCACTTACATAAGGGACCCCGTAAACATGAAAGTAGATTGACTGAGTTAGAAAACATCTATCAGTGGGACGATCTCTGAACCAGGCAATTTTTCAAGAGATTGCTTGAAAGTTCCAACATCTGAATATATATTTTTCAGCAATATCATCAAATTGCAAGATATCACTATTCTTTTACCAAGAGACATATTAAAAAGCAGTAATGAATGAGCTATCTTGAGTGGCCTCCTCTGCTACTTTATGCATCTTACCAGTTCCCTTTCTATTAAAGTGGGTAATGAATGCACTTTTGGGGTTAATCCTTTGTCACTGATTTCAGTGGGGCCAGGATACCTGAGCAATACATAAAACTTTTGAATTTAGTGATGTTCTGGAAAAAATTTGGACCACAAGATAGAGCTCCACCTTTTCCTACAAGAAGTTCTCTCTCTTGGTGTTAGTACCAGCTCCTTCATGGGATATATATCTTCTTGTATCAAACTTTTGTACTCCAGGGGAGTAGTCCTTCATCATTTAGCTTCAAATTCCTTAAATTGCAGAATAGCTTAATCCACCTAGCAAATTCAGTGCTATACCAGAGGCATTCACAGAGCCCACTAATCCTTTACACCCATTGAGAATCTAGTCCAGGCTACGTACAATGTCACTTTATTTTCTTACTGTTATGCTACAGGTCTTAACAGCAGTTATGTCCACACATAGTCTCAGAGCTGGGAGCAATCTAGCTGGAAACTTACTGCTGCATTTTTCATGGCATTGCTTACATAGTGGAGTCAATTTATAAGGGAATTTTCCATTTCACGGTATTTTATTCTTGCCATTTTGTCCTTAAAGAGGATTCAAGAAGTCAAAACTGATTATTCTCTACTTTCATCTCTGACAGAGGTCAAACGCTTCTTTCTACTGGAGATAAAATTGAGTACATTTGATTTTGAAAATCAGGGATTTAATCCCACTTTAAGGCTAGTCCTAGTTCAATGGCCACATTCTTAACAGAGAAGACCAGCATGTCCAGCAAAGGTAGCATTCAAAGTGGCAACATTGACCAACATCCAAACCTGGAAGCTGACCCTACAAGCTGCCCTATATAGAATTTTTCAGGAATATGATGCTCCAAGCCATGGTTCTGCCTTAATCCTGCCAATATTGTCTCTCTTTTTTGTCTGTTAGTGTTCATATTGTGATACAGCATGGCCAGAGGGCAGCAAAAAAGTGTTAGAGGAGAGCCTTATTCCCTGTAGAGGGAAGAAAGTTTTCTGTAAGTTGGTTGGAGCACCTGCAGCCAGTTAAGGCACCTGAAGCCAATTAGAGCACCTGAAGGCAGTCACCTGATAAAACCCCCCTGCTTCAATCAGACAGGGAAAGGAGTTGAAGCAGAGTGGATTGGTGTTGGAGCAGAGAGCCATTTGAAGGAGTTGAAACAGAGTGTTTGGTGTTGGAGCAGAGAGCAGTTTGGAAGGAAGCAGAAGAGAGTTTGGAGAAGAGCTGCAGTGAGCTAAGACCAAGGTCCTAGGTAATGGGACAACTGGCTTGTGCAGAAGGAGGGCAGGAAGCACCACAAGCTGAAGGGTAGGAGAGGGAAGTAGCCCAGGGGAAGGAATCACTAGTTCAAGTGGTTTACCACTATTCTTAGGGCCCCCGGGCAGGGACCCAGATAGAGAGTGGGCCCGGGTCCCTCCCTCTCCACTCTCCTCCTCTTGGTTACTAGTGGGCAGTTAATACCCTGTTCAGGGGCAAGAAATGGTGTCCTGAAAACTCCCTGCCCCCAAAGAGAAAGCACGGGACTCATCATAATAGTGCTGGCAATTTGCCACAATATGCTGATCTCCTCGCTTATATTTTTACTACTGGCTGCCCCAAATAATTTAATCATTGGGCACACCAGCTCAATAGAAAACAGAAAATTTTGACTGATCTATCGATTTCTCTTTTCTGAGAAAGGCATGTTCAGTGAACTGTCTTTCCTTGTTCCTTTGTATATGAATGTTTTCTACAGTTGGATTTACAGTATTGTAAAGTAAATCCAAAAAATATCCAATTAGCTGCTCCACTCAGAAGATACCTGACATAAAGCTGTTCCATTTATTCTTGCTGAAGTTAACCAATTACTAGTCATAGAATGCTTTGAAAAAATCTCTGAAAGGGACCTCCAGGCTGAGCCCACATATGACTGTTACAATATATTTTATTATTTCTGCCTCTGGCATGACCAAAGTGGGGGGCCTACCTCACATGCAGGTTACAGACCCAAAATAATTGGACCAGTATAAGGATAAAGCGCACAAACCAGCATAAGAATAACTGTTAGACAAATGCCTTTCAGGGATGGATTGCATAATACTTAGCCCTGCCATGAGTGCAGGGGACTGGACTAGATGACCTCTAGAGGTCCGTTACAGTCCTATGATTCTATTACTCTAATTTCCATATCATCTAGGGTCAGCTGATAATTCACGGAATTCAAATGACTGATTGTGTGCAGGGTGTTGTAATGATTTAGAAATAGGCAAAATAGTCACCCTGGATGTTGGCAGTGAGAGAGAAGTACAATTAATTGCTATTGGAACAGTGGTCTAAATCCTCCTGTGCTGGAGTCAGAGAATGGGCTTTTTTAATGCGAATACAGTATGTCTATCCTTTCTGCTAATTTCGCTTATGAAGCCATGGTATAGGAATGATTAACATCAGTGTCTAAAAAGTAAGCTTCACAACAAGCAACTGAGAAGGTCTCCATTTAATTCTGGCATATGATAGTGTTACCTTGCATGCAGTGTGCAATGTCTGCACCAGGTTACATATCCAAATTTGAGTAAACTAGAACATTAGATTAACAACAATGATTATAGAAGTCAAACTAGTGTTTACCATTAAAAAGTCTGAATCTTCCAGCACTAACCAGACAATGTTAGGTTTATTTTAAGCTTAGAATAGGATATGTCTGTGGTAACTTACAACAGTTGCCAGATGTTAACTTGATAATTACTTCAACTTTATAATATTATAAACACTCTTAAAGGCCCTGACTCAGGACTGATACACACCTAAAATGTAAGCTGACCTGTCACCATTGCAGTTAGGTCAACCTAACCAACAAAGGAGATGTAGCTACTGTAGAATTCTTCTAAAAACCTGGTTGTTGCCTGTCCTGGGGATGGACTTACTACAGTGAATTTACTACAGAAACCCCTTCCATCTCTGTAACAAGCATCTACTACACTACAGTGCTATGGCGATATAGCTGCAGTGCCTCTTGTAGTGTAGACAAACCCTCAGGTGATTAAGCAACTGCCTAACTTTGAGCATGTGAGTAGTTTTTGGCAATATTCTTGATGAGTCTATTGGAGGTACTGGGTCTCCAATATTGTGATTAGAGCTGGATGGAAAACACAGTATAACTCTCATGGGGAAAATATTTTGGGAAAATATTATTCGCAAATCAGAAGAAAAATTCAAACATATGAAATCTTTCATGGGAGCTAAATTCTAAAAAAAAATAAATCTGTTTTCGGAGAGCCAAAGACAATTTTTCATCCTGCTCTCAGGGGCTACCCAACTCTCCAGGGAGAGACGTACTGCTTAGATAGTTGGGGCACTAAGAAGCCTGGGCTCTCTCGTAACCCATCATGTAGGCAGCTAAGGAGCTGAGGATTTGCAAGCCCTGGGCCCTTGACTCCCTAGCAACCTGTTAGACGGGCTTGGGGTATTCAAGGAAGCAGGCAGGCTGACAAACAGGCAGAAATCCTGCCTATCTGCCTGGATTCCATCAAAAGTTTTGACTGAATCTGCACATTCCCATGGAATGTTTTGATTTCATCGAATCAGCATTTCTGATGGAAAACCAACAAATGTTTGCTGTGATCAGTGGCATAATTCTGTCTTTACATAAACAGCTTTATTTTACATCTATAAATACCGCTTGCACTTTGCACTCTCATGAGTATAATTAATATGCTAAGTGCACTTAAGCACAGTTTGCGTGCCAAGAAATGAATCCATCTGCTAACGCTTTTTTATGTAAGACTCTTATTATCATAAGTTTGGCAGAGGAATTTGAATGCAAGACAATACCTTATAGAAAAAACTTGCCAAAATGAGATCCGGGAAGGGAATATTGTTCAAGTAAACTGAAAATTATTTTCATGCTCTTCTCCTATTGAAATCAACAGCAGAATTCCCATTGACGTCAACTGAAGCAGGATTAGACCTTAAATCTGGAGGGCATAGTTAGATTTGATATATTAGTGACACATTAAAGCACATCAGTAAAACCCTCTAAGTGCCTTAATTTAAGGAAAGGTTCAGTAACAGATTATCTTGCACCTTTAGTCAAACATAATGGAAAAAAGTAGTTATTTAACAATTATCAGCTCTTCGCTGTCATGTCATCGTGTACTGGTAAAATTTAGGGGAAAATGTGAAGATAAGAATTTGTCTTCTAAAATAAGGCCTTTACTCTTAATTAGGACTGTAGTCATTATAATATTTGTAGTTCCAATCTGTAGTTCAAAGTAGCGAACTTTATGGGTTCAGAAAAAAAAAAAGCCCCTTCCCTCTCTTTCCTCCTCCACCTTCAGTTGCCAAAGAAAAGTTGTTTTGAGCTCTCGTAGTGCTCAATAAAGAATATTATCTACCATGTTAGTACTACAGTGTACAAAGCTGATATAATAATAAGAGACTGAAGTTCATCCTCCACCACTTCAACTAGAAATATTTTGGCATCCTGCAGTGTGTGTTTTTGGAAATTACTTTTGATTCACTAGACCTACAAATTGTGATAAAATAGTTATGATATTTATTGCCAAAAGAAAGATGAATATTTAGGAATATTGTTCCTAAATATTAATTTTCCTTTCCATTTACAACATTAAATTATGCACTTAATTTTAATTGCATTACAGCCACAGTTTTTGTCAGAACTCAGTGATAGAAATGTGTATGTTTTCTAAAATATACATTTTCATATATTATAATTTATAAAAAAAGATTGCAGTAACAATGCATCATTTAGTTTACTCATCTCACTGATTTTCTTTAAAATGTTGTGTGCAAGTCTGAGTTTGTACAAAGTGAAAGGATGAAAGTGGTGGCTGGATTATGTGGTGATTTTGTGCCTTATTTAAGATGTTTGTGTGTAGTCACTGATTTCTTTTTCTCAATGTTGGCGGCATCGTCAAATGGTTTCTCTTACTAGAATTGAGGCACAGCCTCCAGTGTTGCATGAGCCTTCAGGAGCAGAGAATAAATATGGGAAATAACACATTATATTATAAAGATAATGGCAGCAGAGTGTTGGGCTGCATGTGTAGCCAGCGGCTCTCCCTCGGCATGGTAAGGGAAGCTGAGATCTGTATGCAGCTGCACATGCAGCTCAGGCATGAGGTGGGAGGGGTAGCTCTCTACATCCACAAAGCCCTACAAGACAGCTGCAGGAATATTCTTTGGCAGCAAGTGACCCCCCTCCCCCCCACTCCCTTCCTGTCTAGGGAGAAAGGACACAGGCATGCCTGTATTTCCCTGCAAACCGGGCTCCCCCTGGGTCTGCTCCCTCCTCATCCCTGTGCTTCAGAACCTTGTTGCAGGGGACGGAGGCATGTGGAGGGGGGTTTGCACCTCCTGCCACCCCCCACACAGACGCACCATCCCAGCCCATCAAAGGCATCTACGTACTTGGGGAGGAGGCTGTGATCCAGTGCCAGGCTCAGAGCTTGCGGGTGGGGCGGAGGCGCAGAACAGCTGCCTTTTTGTTATTCTCCCACACACACAGAAGGGCAAGGATCACACTAAACTGATAAGATCTGAATTTTAATTTTATTTTAAATGAAGCTTGTTAAATATTTTAAAAACCTTATTTGTTTTAAATACAGCGATAGTTTATTTATATAGTGTAGACTTAGAGAGAGAGGCCTTCGAAAAACATTAAAATGTATTACCGGCATGCGAAACCTTGAATAAATGAAGGCTCGGCACACCACTTCTGAAATGTTGCTGACCCCTGATCTATGAAGTATGAGAATTTTCACTTTCATAAAATATTCACATCTAGATGTCAATTTGTCAGCAATAAATGATGTTTTCAGAAAAAATACTGGGATGATAGCAGGTAAGAATCAATAGTAGAGCAAAACACTTGAGAATAGTGGCAACCACACTAATATTTGAAAAGAGATTCATTAGGGTTTATATTTGTGTTAAATGTGAGTGGAAGAAGAGAGCTTATCTGGCTAATTATCAAAACAGGTAAGTAATATTTCTGTGTAAATATCAGTGTTTTCAGTGTTCACTTGTTACTTGAATGGGTTTAGGACGTACAAGTTTCCACATGGTTTCAATAATCACTTTAGTCCAATCCTGGACTTCTTGAATGGAAGAGCACTATTGATGTAACCAAAACACACAAATATATGTTTAAGTTAAATTTCCTTTTCCTTTTCAGAGATTGAACATACACTAAACTTAGTTAGCAGACTCACTTTGTGGTAAAAACATACTAACTTTCTGCAATATTTGTAACACATGTGAAAAGAGCAGTTACATCACTAACTGAAACATTCAAACACAGCTAATTTATCTCTGACATTTACACTATACTGTGGTATTGTACTGGATAGAAGACAAAGACTATATAATGACTCTCCTTTATAGTCAACCCTAATTCTAGAACAGGGGTGGGCAAACTACAGGCCCGCGGGACCATCCTGCCTGGCTACTGAGCTCCTAGCCAGAGATGCTCCCCCCGGCCCCTCCCCCACAGCTACACCGCTGGGGCATGGGGAGGGGGAGAGCTGTGCACTCCTGCGGGGCAGTGCGTTTAGCTCTGTCTGCGCTGCTGCTCTGAGCAGCATGGTAAAGGGATGAGGGTTGGATAAAGGGCAGGAAGCCCTGGGGGACAGTCAGAAAACAGGGAGCAGGAGGCGGTTGGGTAGAAGGTGGAGTCCTGGGGGGAAGTTAGGGTGGAGGGTCTTGGGGAATGGTGGTCAGGAGGCAAGGAGCGGGGTGGGGGTTGGATGGATTGGTAGTTCTGAGGGGGGTAGTCGGGGGCGGGAAGTGGGAGGGAATCGGATAGAGGGCAGGGCCAGGCTGTTTGGGGAGGCACAGCCTTCCCTACCTGGCCCACCAAACAATTTTGCAACCCCTACGTGGCCCTCAGGCCAAAAAGTTTTCCCATCCCTGTTCTAGAACTACTTGGTGTCTTGATGTGCTTTGTAAATCAGAATCGGAATTATCATTAAGATGGCAGATAAGTCTTCAGAATTATATAATACCACAAGCAGGCAGGAGGTAATACGGATGGTGGAAATATTTCCTTTGAATGTGCACTTTGTGGCATGCTTCTTTTACTGAGTATTGAAATGTTAGGTTAAATTATGGATAGGCAATCATATCAAACTACTGTAAATAAGGGCTCTTCGTCTCTGTCAGAATTTCTGAGAGAAAACAAAAGATATCTGTTTTTTAGAACAAATTTGAGAGAACATTTTGTAATCAGGAGCGATGATTTAAAAAGGATACAAGGATTTTTCCACAACCGGTGAGACTGATCTCTAAATTCCCTTTTGGGACCTGTGGCTAGTAGATCAACTAGTAGTTATACTTAAAAGTTCATTTAAGCTTTTCATTTTATGTTTTGTTTCTAAATATCAATTAATGGTAAAATTAGGAAATGACCTACATAGTCATCAGCAAAACTGAAGGGATGACTGCTGAGAATATAAAATGGTACTCCTGTAAGATTGGCCCCACCGGAGTTTTTGGATAATAGTCAAGTGTTTGTGGGTTTAAGAATCATTTCTGTGGCTGCAGATTGTTGTTATTTACACATTCTGAACTTTATTTCCCTCCTCGTCTGTAGACCTCTTCCCCCCGCTTCCTGCTTCTCATAGTGCTTTGCATTATTTTAATCAAGGTTTCATCTCTCATAAAATTTTTGGCATTCCTTTTTCAGTTCACTCGTTGATAAAATGCCTCTTCATCAGATTTTAAAATATTTATTTAATTGCAAAATTATTATTCCTGTGGGCCGGGAGATGATGTCCTGGAAAGCAGTGACTCCAAAAAAGACTTGTGGGTAGTGATGGAAAATCAGTTGAACACAAGTTCCCGATGTGATGCTATGGCCGAAAGAGCTGATGTGATCTTTAAATGCATAAACAGGGAGATCTTGAGTAGGGATAGAGAGGTTATTTTACTTGTCTATTTGGCATTGTATTTGATTTATAAAAATCCCTCCAAAATCTACAGATAAAGGAAACAAAATTTTCAACCTATGTTTCAATAAATGCCAGAAGAATAAATTACAAAAGGAATGTTTGCATATTTTAACTAAATCTCTGTTCTCTTTAACCTGAAGTTTCAGCCTCAGAGTTTACGCCTGTCAGACATGCACAGAAAATCTCAGCTCTGGAGAGGAATAGTCAGTATCACATTGATAGAAGGATGTGAACTGAAGGCCATGGATGCAAATGGATTGAGTGACCCCTATGTAAAGTTCCGGCTGGGCCATCAGAAGTACAAGAGTAAGGTAATTTCTTTTAACTATGTTTGCACTTAATATATGGGATCTTCTGCTTGAATGACTATTTTAATACTTCTGGAATTTTGTTATATTACTGCTTAGGAGTTACAGCACCTAGAACTTTTGTATAGTTGTCATTTATTGTTACTAAAATTGAGGTAAATATGTGGATGAAGAAAATGAAGCACTGGAAAAAGAAGTCATTTTTATTTTATTTTTCAATATGCAAATTCAGCAATATTATGGTAACATGCCCAGGAGTTTGTTTATTCCCAATACTCTAGGGATTCAGCTAGTCCAGGCTCTCTTATGCCCCACTGAAGGGATTGTTGGTGCCAGTGAAAATGATTTCCATGGCATGAGACTTAAGCACTTGCCAATCAAACTCATCTGGTTTGTGTATTTGGGTTTACCCTAGGAACTGGTCACCCACTTAGGACAACTTTCCTTAGGGCTGGGCTACACTGTGGGGTGGGGGTGGGGGTTGGGGGTCAACCTAAGATACGCAACTTCAGCTACACGACTAGCATAGCTGAAGTTACAGTGTCTTAGGTTGACTTACCTGGCCATCCCCACGGCAGCAAGTCAACCATGGCCGCTCCCCCATCGACTCTGCTTCCTCCTCTTGCTGAGGTGGAGAACAGGGTTCAGGGATTGATTTATTGCATCTAGATGAGATGCGATAAATCGATCCCCAATACATTGAGTGCTACCTGACAGATCGGCAGGTAGTATAGCCATACCCTTAGGGGACATTGACTGCAAGAACTGCATAGTTTGGGGGTTTAAAATTTGTTTTTCCTTTCCTTTTTTCATTGTCCTAATTAATTGGTCAGATTTCCAGGCTGCTGTGTGGAAGGATTAGAACTAAGGCTGTCAAGCAATTAAAAATCAATCATTACTAATTGCAGTTTTAATAGCCCTGTAAAATAATAAAATACCATTTATTTAAATATTTTTGGATGGTTTCTACCTTTTCAAAAATACTGATTTCAATTACAACACAATACAAAGTATACAGTGCTTACTTTATAATTTTTAATTACAAATATTTGCCTTATAAAAATAAGATAAACAAAGGAAATAGTATTTCAATTCACCTCAGACAAATACTGCAGATTGTAGTGCAATCTCTTATTCAGAAAAGTGGAACTTGCAAATGTAGAATTATTATTTTTACATAACTGCACTCAAAAATAAAACAGTGTGAAACTTAAGTCCACTCAGTCCAACTTCTTACTCTCCTTTAGAGGAGTCATCTTGGCTTATCGAAGAGGTAAGTTTTTTTTATATACCAGAAAGTCAGTATTCTGGAGATAGGAAGGGTGTGAGTTGTGCAAGAGAAGGGTGAATCCTGATGCTGCTCCTATTGGGTTGGATTTCTGGGCTTGCCTGCCTTCTGTCCAAAAGGAAGAGAGTTTCATCTTCAAAATTTGCATTCAGTGTTTGGAGGAAGCAGGGGGGGGGGCGGGGGGGAAGAGCAAGCAATAACTTGCACAGGAGGAAGGTGACGGAGGGTTGCTTGCTGCTTCTGGAAGGGTGGTTTCTGGTACTGGGCTTGCCTCCTTTTACTGAGCTATGTAGGCTCCCTTCAGCTGAACAAGCCCTTGTTTCCATGGGATGGTAGATTTTATCTCAAGGATTTAGCATGCAGCTGGGGAGGAGAGGCTGGTGTAGGGAGCTGAGCTTGTCAGGCCTCTGTTCTCTGATTACTTCCCTGGAGTAATGGGCCATCTGGGGGCAATGGGACATGGCGCTGGAGGGATGGGGGGAGCAGCTGGGGCCATTGGGGCATAGCCCAAGGGGGGAGAAAGAGGTCGGTCCTCATAGTGAGGGGCTGGGTGGGGGTAATGTGGCAAGGCATGGGGGGAGTAGGAAGGAATGGCCATGAGCGTTGTATTTTGTTTGGTTGCCAGGATTGTCAATATGAACTCCGTGTTGCTTTTCTCCCCCCAAAATGTTTCTCTTTATCTTTTCAAACTGTGAAAAAACTTAGACTGTGGGGTATTAGACAGTTTAGAATTATCTAATCAGCAATTGCTTAATAGCTACATTGTCGTTGTTTGGGCCAACAGAGGTCAGACGACACCATATATTTTTTTGGAAAGAACATAGTGTTGAACATGGTTTCAAAGAAACCAGTGAAATGATTTCTTTTCAAACGTTTCAGATAAAATAACGTGTAACAAATTTTCAGCTTGAAGAGTTAAAAAGAATTACTTTTCTGTGTTACATGTTTTAAAAAATAATCTCTTAATACAATGTTTCCTTTGGCCAGCCTGGGAAAAACAAAGGCTGACACAAATGACAGAGCAGTCAAAACCACTTTTTCTTCCTTTAGAAAACCCCCACAAGGAATGTTTTGCCTGTTTTTTTAAATCTAGGTACTTTTTTCAAGTACCAATTTTTCCATCCCCTGGGTTTTTTGCTTGAAACAAAGTTTTGCTTTCGTAGTTCCAAAGTGAATGACGCGATACTGATGAGAAGGGACAATATGATTATGCTGTGTATAGTTTTGAAACTGCCAGTTGTCTTCAGACAATTGTTCCATATTTCACATATTTCCATATTTTTTCTGATTTAGTGTCTTTATTCTGTAAGTACAGTTATAATGAATGTTCCTTATTTTTACTATGCTGGTGTTTGGGCTTGAACCGTAATTACTATGTGGATGGTAGACTCTTGCCTTGTTTTGACCATTTTGCTCCCTGACTCTGATTAACTTTTAATTTATAAGAAATTTTGAAATTCTAATACCTCTGCATTGTGTTGTCATGAGCTTATAGAGCTTATGAACTGTAAAGCTCTTCAGAGGTCTGAAGGTCTGTTCATCATAGAATTGGTAGGGTGAAATCAGCTCTCCTGCATCCTTTTGCATCTCCCACCCATACATTTCCGCATAGAGGCCAGAATTAACAAAGTTAATTGCCACCTGCTTTATACAGAGTTGTTGAAAGTTACTTATTTTGAATTATTGGCATCTCTAAATTGACACATTTTTATATGTACAACCAAAATGCTGAAACCAAATTTTCAGTTTTCCCATTTGCAACCTGCCTGGGAACAGATTATTTCCAGCAATTGTGTTTTGAAGGTTATAACAATGGGTTACTTCAACCATCTTATATCCAACCCTTTTCAGGAACCCATCTCACAAACTGTTGTTGAGACATTAAGTCACCTCTCACCTACTTACAGTAGCCAGAGAACCAGCTCTAATCCAACACAAGGGGAAGGGCTTCTATTTCAATTTATTTTTGGTTCCAAAAAAAGTATGGGAAATGGAGACCAATATTAGATCTTAGGCTCCAGTATGCGTTTGTGAAATCACAGAATTTAAGGATGATGTATCTTGCAGCTACAATTCCATCATTAGATTTCAGGGTTTGGTTTGCAACCCTTGACCTTCAGGATGCATATTTTCATGTTGCTGTTCATGCCTCTCACAAGAGATTTCTCTCTTTTACTATTGTTTGGGATCGTTTCCAATATCAAGTGCTTCCCTTTGTCCTGTCCTCTGCCCCAAGAATATTCCCAAAGGTCACAGAGGTGGTAACTGCTCATTGATGTCAACTGACAATAATCTGTTTCCTTTACCTCAATGACTGGCTGCTCAAGGACTGATTTTCTTTGTGGTACAAATAATAATATCCCTGTTCTTCAGGCTAGGATTTCAACTCAACATTGAAAAGTCCACTTTGACCTCAGTACAATAAATACACTTCAGAGGGGCTTCTCTGGATGCTGCAACAGCCAGATCTTACCTTCCTGTGGACAGGTTTATGACTCAAGACTCAAATTATCCTCCAAACATTGGCAAGAAGTTGCACCCAACTGCTGACACCCAGGAGTCTCTTCTGCCCATCAACCTCCTTGTCTGAAACACCTATATCCACTTCCTTCCATTAATCAGGCACATCTGTCAAGGTAGTGACAGATAATGTGGCCTGAATATTCTACATCATTCATGTTCTGCATCATTAGTCAAGGAGTGGGGCAAGATCCCCCCATCTTTGTGCCAAATCAAGAAGGCTGTGGAACTGGTGAATAGCCAATCATATCTTCATCTCAGCTTCCTAGGAGTAAAAAGTAACATTGCCAACAATCTCAACAGGCATTTCTCCCAAGATTATGAGTGGGAACTGGACTTTTGGGTTCTCAGACACATTTTTCTGACCTGGTGGTTCCCAGAAATGGACCTCTTTGCCAATACCACCAACAGGAAGTGCATACATTTTTCCACAAGAGAACTGGGTCCTCAGTCCTGGGGGATACCCTCCTTATTGCTTGGATGAAAAGCCTTATTGTGTATATCCCATAATACCATTTGTCTTGAGAGTGTTGAATGAGATCAAACAACAAAGCCATTTTAGTTGTTCCACCTAGGCTGAGACAATTCTGGTACCCTTATATGAATCATCTCGCTTCTTGTCTGGCATTAAAACTTCCATCCATTTCTCACCTGTTTTCTTAGGCCTCCTATCATCTCTTCATCCGAACCTGGGAATTCTTCATCTTAGAACTTGTTTACTTAATGGTTTTCAGGATCTGAGACTTTCTGTTCTGCAGAAGTATAACAGGTACTTTTAAACAGCAGAAAGATATCTACATGAAACACTTACCGTCAGAAATGGAAAAGATTTCGCCACTTGTGTACCTGTTCCTCCTTCATTCTCCACTGTTCTTGACTATCTGTTGGAACTGATAAAGTTAGATCGCTTTATGATTTCCATAAAGACTCACTTGGTAGCTGCAGCTGCCTTTCATTGCTTTGTGGAGGGAGTGTTTCCTCACCTCACAACAGCAAGATTCATCAAGAAGTTGATGAATCTTTCCCCTCAGATTAGAGAGTACACTGCTGTATGGGATTTAAATTTGGTCCTTAATTGTCTCATGAAAACCCCTTTGAGCCTATGACAATCTGTTTCCTTCTTCACCTGTCCATGTAAATGGCTTTTTTCATGGCCATCTCCCCTGCCCAGTGAGTTGGAGAAATGAGTAGTTTAATGGAATATCATCTCTTTTTCAGTATTCTTCAGGGAGAAAATTTTGTTACAACCATATCTGAAGTTTCTACCAAAGGTATCTTCTGAATTCCATAACAACCAGGTTGTTTATCTTCCAGTCTTTTCCAAAACCACATCAGACCACAGAGGAAGTTATCCTCCATGCTTCTGATGTCAGAAGGGCATTAGCTCTCTGTCTGGACAGAACCAAGACTTTTAGAAAGTTTTCACGTTTTGTTTAATTTACAGACAAATCCAGAGTCTCCATAGTCTCCACTCAGAGAGTCTCAACGTGGATTTCTGGATGTGTTGTCTCTTGTTATGAGACTGCCAACATTCAACTTCCTTGTAGGATGCTAGCCCATTGTACAAGATTCCAGTCTGCTTTCATGGCACTCTTGAGAGAGACCGTTTGGTCTTCAATATATACTTTCTCCAATCACTATGGCATGGTTCAAGATGCCAGATCACATGCTGTGCTTGGTAATGCAGTGCTATCTTCAGTGCTGGACTCAACTCTAAAGCTCTCTCCATCTTCCAGTAATACTGCTTGGGAGTTATCTGAAGTCGAGCACTCATAGGAACACTGCTTGAAGAAGGAGCATTTACTCATCTTGCACTGTAACTGGATTTTTCAAGATGTGTCCCCCTATGGGTTCTCCACTACCTGCTCTCCTTGCCTATGCTTCCGAGATGTCTCAAGGAAATTCATGGCAGGGAAGGAACTGAGGACAGTTTGCCTGTTCTGCTCTGTGTATCCTTACTGTGAGGCATAAGGATGTCTGGGGCATGTGTCGGCTGAACAGGCACGGCTAATTAAAAACTCTGATCAAAGGTGTATGGGGCTCATGCATACTTGAAGTTGACCGCCCATAGGGACGCACATCTTGAAGAATTGCAGTTACTGCAGAAGGTGAATAACCTCTTCTTCTCAGAGATAACTAGAGCAGTGGTTCTCAAACTTTTGTACTGGTGACCCCTTTCACATAATAAGCCTCTGAGTGTGACTTCCCCCTTACAAATTAAAAACACCTTAAAATATATCTTAAATACCATTATAAATGCTGGTGGCAAAGCAGGGTTTTGGATGGAGGCTGACAGCTTGTGACTCCTAAGGGTCCCGACCCCCAGTTTGAGAACCCTTGCACTAGAGTAAAAATCCCTAGTGAAACTGACT
Organism: Dermatemys mawii; assembly: GCA_007922305.1. Classification (NCBI taxonomy): domain Eukaryota; kingdom Metazoa; phylum Chordata; order Testudines; family Dermatemydidae; genus Dermatemys; species Dermatemys mawii. Next base: position 480,595 of record ML677342.1, read on the forward strand.
ACTTCAACTGAATTCAATAATGAAGGAAGACTTCATATTTAAATAAGTATTTGCATCTGCTCCTGTAATTAAAAATAAACAACAAATTAGCTTGGTAAATTTATTATCCCCATCCCTACAACCACAAACATTATAATGGCAAGAAAAAGAGGAGAAGGTCATGCAAAGCTGGTTAACTGCAGTTGCTGGTTAAGCGCTTTCAATTTCAGTCTGTTTGTCACTTTCAGGTAAACTTCAGGTAGTCGTCTTTTTTTTCTTTTCTTTTTTTTGGTTTTGCTTTAGAAAGACAACTTTGTCACTTTCTTGTCACTCAAGATGAGGAATCATTACTCTAGAGAAAAATGGTTCAATTCCCAGGGCAAATTCCTTGTTTTTCAGACTTTCGGTGGTGATGAACTGTGAGATTTTGGAGGTTGGTACTATGTCCAACAGCGTCATGGGGTTGTTCAGTAGCCTTATTTTTTTTCTGTTAAAAAATCACCACTAAAGCCATTAATTGTGTAAATAAGATTATCTGGGCAGCATCTAAAGAGTAATTTCATGGTCAGGAAGAACATGCTGCACAGTACAATAATGACTTTCTTTAATCTTCTTTCAGATTGTGCCAAAAACTTTAAATCCTCAGTGGAGGGAGCAATTTGACTTTCATCTCTATGAAGAGCGAGGTGGAATTATCGATATTACTGTGTGGGACAAAGATGCTGGCAAAAGGGATGATTTTATTGGCAGGTGTGTGTAATTATAATCTACTAGTACTCTGGAGATGGGAGCAGATGATTACAATGAGTCTTGTTGTTAAAACTATTTCTTATAACCATTTGTTCTTTAAAGAAAATACTGATCTTTTACAAAGTATAAGCACATTTTCCTACATTTATGACAGTCCTCACTGTAATGCCGACAAAATAATTATTTGCTTGACCAGTAGGTGTCAGATTTTACCTATTCATAGATGTAGATTTTCAAATGTGGACATATTGTATTAAGGTCAAGGATAATCAAGATGCAGGAGGTTCCATGCGGCAATGTGTTCAGAGTTGGGGTTAGAGGTAAAAGAAATATCATGAACTACTAAATGCTCATAAGACTAAAACACATCCTCATTTTTAATATACTGTGTGAGTGAAATGAAAATCTTAAAGCACTGCACGCAACCTTTTTTGCAATACAATATTATCATTGGTGTAATTAATTCTCAAGGGACTCAATCTTTGGGATGTTTCTCAGAGTTCAGGAAATGATATAAATCTGAATCATCAAGCTCACCTGTTTTACTGTGATAGTTCATGGTAAATACAGCCCATTTGTATCAGTTCGTAATAGGAAAAAAGTCTCAAGACTATTAATTGTGTATAGCTACTGTGAAAACTTAGCCTTATTGGGAAGTTCATATGATGTTACAGCACATTCTGGTAAATTGTATTAATCCTGTTTCTTCTGGGTAGTTGTCTGGCAGGGTAGTGGTGACAGACCACTTAAAAACTTGTAGATGCTATGACTAGTACATTGATGCTTTGTAATCAGTAGAATTAGTCATTGTTGAAAGTACATATTCATGAATGGAATTCCTATGAACTGAACCATATATTTTCCATGTCAATGTGTTAATCTTTCCCTCTCTATGCTTGTGTTGAGAGTAGCGCCTTTGTTTACCATATTAGGTGGTGGGGCAGACTGGTCATAATGTTACATTTTACTTTCTCTTGGAGGCAGTCTTTTATAGAATGTGAAGAATCAGAATAGATTTAAACTTTTTGGTATATAAAGGCCTTAATGTCAATCAGTTTTTTAAAAACATACATTCATTGGAATTGTATTTTATATAATGATGCCCTATTATCTGGGATTAATATATGTGTATGTTTTGTCCCTGTCTCATCTGCAGTGAATGGATATAGTAATAATAGCTGAATGGTCAGTCCTCTGTGAGTACCTGTTATGCCTTGGAAAATAGCTTCTGTGGTCATCTACTACAGAGTTTTTCCTCAAAAGATGAGATTTAAAATTCCAACAGTTGACTTTGTAGGACTCTTTGTGTTCAAGGCAGCTTTTGATTTTTTTGTATTATTATTAACAAGTAATATTATTACCACTAAAGTATTTTACAGATGAAGAACTAGTTCCTGCCGCAAAGAGTTTGCAGTCTAAATAAAGAAAACGCATACAAGTGTAAAAATAAAGTAGTTAGAGAGCAGGAAGAGAGGTCAGTAACCACAGGAACATGAGATTGTGTAGATAATTATGCACATATCTAAAAGAGTTTTTCTTCTTTAAAAAAACAAACAACTTGTGGGCATCATGAAAATAGTGATTTATATTTGTTTCATGAAGACACCTCATGGATAATATCAAAAGAATACCTTTCTCTAAAATGACTGCTTGTAACCATTGCTTTTTTAAAATGGGGAAAAATTTAAATAGTTTTGATGGTCTGCCTCAAGATACAAAAGTGATTCACATGATATAAATACTGAAATAGACAAACCTTTTTCTAGGCATATCTCAGAACCAGTAATCTGTCCTCATCCTTCTTGACCTGACAGCCATCTTTGACAAAGTTGACCAAGGGGAATAGTGTATGTGTGGGTGGGGGCGGGGCGGAGGACCTAACTGACTTCAAGACTGAGCTTAATAATTTTATGGAGGTGATGATATGATGAGACTGCCAACAATGGCATGTAGCCAATCTTTGGTTGCTAGTAGCAAATGTCTCCAACTGCCAGTTATATGACACTAGAGGGGAGGACTCTGAGTCCCTACAGAGAATTATTTCCCAGGTATCTGGCTGATGAGTCTTGCCCACATGCTCATTGACTGCAATATTTGGGGTCAGGAAATTTTTTTCCCTCTGGTCACATTGGCAGAGACCCTGGGAGTTTTTTGCCTACCTCTGCAGTCTTTCTCTGCATAGGTCACTTGCAGGTTTAAGCTAGTGTAAATGGTGGATTCTCTGTAACCTGAAGTCTTTCAACCATGGTTTGAGGACTTCACTAACTCAGCCAGAGGTTATGGGTCTATTACAGGCGTGGGTGAGTGAGGTTCTGTGGATTGCAATGTGCAGGAGATCAGACTAGATGAGCATGATTGTTCCTTCTGGCTTTAATGTCTGAGACTGGGCTGTTACTCCGGAATTTTTGTTCTCCCTTGTCTTCCATGAATCTGTCCTCTCCTGCTTCTCCTCTTACCTCTCTAATCACTTTTTAGTGTGTTCTCTGGAGGATCCTCTTTGTTCCCTCTCCAATTTTCTGTGGGTTTCCACAAAGCTCCATCTTTGGTCCCCTTCTCTACACTTATCTCTGAGTAATCTCATCCACAAACACAAATTCAGTTGCCATCTCTATGATGATAATTTACAGACCTTCCTCTGTCTCCTCTTGTCCATACTAAATATTCTCTCTCTCTCTGAGAGCTTCTCATGGATGTCTCACCACAAGCTCAAGCTAAATATAGCTAAATAAGAGCTCTTAATCTTTAATCTTTTTTTCCAAGTCTTTCCCACACCTGTTTTCTCAGTCACTGTGAACAAAACCACTATCCTGCCTGTCATGCAGACCTGTAACTGGGTGTCATCGTCAACCAAGATCTCTCTAGAGGTCCTCATATCAAGGCTATATCTAAAATTTGCAGGTTCTTTCTTTCAGATGTCTAAGAGATAGCCTTTCTTATTAAAATTGATCATCCAGGATTTCATTATCTTGTGTCTCAATTACTGCAACATCCTTTTCTCTCTCCTTGCAGTCTTGCCCCGCATTCACCTCCATTCAACATGCTGATACAAAGATCATTCTCCTAGCCTTTAACTTTGACCATTTCACCCCTCACTTTGAATTCTTCCACTGGCTCCCCCTTTTCTATCTTATCAAACATAAACAGCTTGTATTCACTTTCAAGATCCTTTGTGGCTTATCCACGCTGGATCTGACATCTCATTTAGTACTGAAATGTGGACTTCCATCTCCTCTTGACCAATAATGCTAGCCTCCCACCCACTTCTCAAATTTTCAGTTATGTACTTTTGTGCTGACTGCCACACTGCCACTCATGTTTGGGAGGAGTTTCCTGTTAACATCCACAGAGCTACCTCACTATCCTTCTTCAAAACCTTCCTTAAAACTCTCTTCTTTGGTGTAAAGTCCACAAAATTGACAACCGTTAGATTGCTAGTACACTGGTCCCCTGCCTATCAGAACGATCAATGTATCATTTTTTCCTTCTACTCCCCATTTGTCTGTATCCAGCTGTCATCTCTTGTCTTATGCTTAGATTGTAAACTCTTTGGGAGAGGAGTACTGTCTCTTTGTTTTGGGTTTATACAATATCCAGCACAGAGGAGTTCTGGTCCAAGACTGGTGCTCCTAGGCACAATGGTAATACAAATAATTATAATAATAATAAAGGTGACCTGAGATCTTTTGCCACCAGTATCAGAAGAGGTGATATGCTTAGGATCAAGAAGGGAAACTGAAAACTATTCTTCCTGCTTAGCTGAATGATTGGGCATCTATCCTTTTATCTTAAGTAAGGACCTCTTGCCACCCTGAATATTTTTAAAGCACTAGCAATTCTCTTCTAGAGGTAAATTTGTATAATAATGCAAATCTAAGACTCCATCCTGAATGATTGCTATATCTGACTGAAGTTTGGTGAAGAAGAAACCATGTTTTATGATGGAGAGAGTTTCCACTAATGGAAAAAAAATGGAACAAATTGTGGATAGAAACAGAAAAAAAAGTATTCATTCATTATTGTTGCAGGGTACTCGATGTCCCGTAGGAACGAAGCACAAAAACAGTTGTTGAATAAAAGTAGTGAGTTTATTGAAGGCAAAAGTGACACACCCGCAACGGGGGCTCCCTTCGTTGCTGCCACTGAGACGGGGAAAGCCCAACGCATCGGAGCAATGCTCGGGATGAAGCCCACTGCGCGTGGGCACACAGGCAAAGAAATAACAGGAATATTTGCATCTCATGCATACCTCATGAATAATTAATACCTTATTTCTATCTTATTAGTATTACATCATACAAGCAGGTGTCTCATTAATTTTTCACAAGGCAAACAGGCAGTGAGAGCCAGTTAACTCAGGCATGTGAAATATGCGATAACAGGGGAGGGACTGATAACAATGGCCGAAAGTATCCTTTCCTTCCCAGGAGTTGGGTGGGGGGAATGAGCACCTCTTCCTTCCCTGGAGTCGAGGGTGAGAGCGCCCCTAGCACTCTACAGTAACAATGTCTTGCGCACCCTTACAATTATTTAGGGAACAAAGTCTCATCTTTGATCCACAGTGCAGTTCTCTATTGCACATTTTGTGTTCCTTCTGCTTGCAGAGCACTCATAAATGCCAGCAGAAATTGAGAGGAATAAATGCAGAATAAGCAAAAAAAAGTGTTGCTTTGTGGATCTCAGAAAATTTATTTCCCTTTAAAACAGTGTATGTAGTGTGACAAATCCAGATGGTGGCTCCTGTCCAGCTACCCACTGGACTGCTGAGAGGGGAATCCAATCCTGTGAATCCCCAGGTATTTAAGCTTCCCTGTGTCTCAGCAGGCTGCTCACACTATTTCCTCCCTAGGCCTCTCTGGCACATGTCCTGAGCACTGACTCTGTCTGCTATGCCTTTACAGAAAATGAGCTTCTTAGACTCCCAGGACCAGTGCTGACCCCCTCCATGATGCCGCAGTTGCCTACATACCCTGTCCCAGAATCTCATTACAAAGTTGCGAAATTGCTGGTTTACAATTTAACTCTCTCCTGAGACACGCAGCAGTTGTAAAGTATTTAACATGCAGAAACACGGCCCAGAGTCTAGCCCTTTACTGCTCTTCTAATTACTCGTATAAAGCATAAATGAACACAGATCACACAAAACAATAAACCTCTTACAGTGTCCCTTGTTAGCTCATCCTTCCCCTGCCAGTCCTTGCGGGGACCATCTGTGTCCAGGGAGGCAAGCAGTCTCCCTTCCCTCTCACTGACTGTTACATGCTTGGTCTTTTCTCCCTCATATACTGGAGAAAATGCCCCCTGAGCAGAAGAACTTCTTTTTTAAAACGTTCAAATTCCTTGTTCAGTCTCCTGCTGGGTCAGAGGCCCCCTGCCAGCTGACTTTGTTGACACGGTGATCTCCCTCCTACTAAACCAGTTGTTCTGAGCAGGGACCAGTCCTTTGTCCAGTGACTGGGTACTTGTCAACCTTTTTGTGCACAATGTATCTCTGCATCTTGGGACTACAGCCCAGCATAGAAGCAAAGGATAACTACCAAAAAGCATGCTCAAAATGGAGTGTGGATCTAGGAGAGTTTCGCTCTGTATGTATGCGTGTGTGTACCCCTCTCCACCCCCCCTCGCCCCAGAGTGTGGAGGGATTAGTCAGGGGACAAGGAGCGGTGGGGATGGATGGTTCGGACGTTCTGGGGGGGGCAGTCAGGGGGCAGGAAGTGGGAGGGGGTCAGATGAGGGCGGGGCCAGATTCTTTGGGGAGGCACCACCTTCTCTACCCAGCCATCCATACAATTTTGAACCTCGATGTGACCCTCAAGGCAAAAGGTTGCCCACCCTGTGCTAGAGTCTTGTCTGCACAAGTTGTACCAGTTTAGTTTGTATCACTGTACCTTGTGCCTGCAATAATTGAAGTGGCAGGGTTGGCAATGCACTGCCCTCTCGATTATCCAAAGAAAATCTCTGTCTGACATGCTACTTAGCTAACCAGGAGAGAGAGAGTGTGTGTGTGAGAACTAGGGTGACCAGACAGCAAATGTGAAAAATTAGGACAGAGGATGAGAGGTAATAGGAGGCTATATAAGAAAAAGACCCCAAAATCGTGACTGTACCTATAAAATCAGGACATCTGGTCACCCTAGTGTGAACAGACTCTCCTGGTTACCTGAGTAACAAGCCAGATACAGATTTTATTTGGATATATAGAGATAGCCAAGTGTCTGTGTGTGTATTGTGTGTGTAAAATGTATATCTATATATATGATTTTCCACAGAATTTATAAATTGTACAGACATATTCCAAAATTATCACAGTTCACATATAAGATTTCCCCCTTGCCCCTCCCCCGCAAGCTTTATTCTAGAATTTTTCCCTCTGATGTTATTGAACGCCCACATCACTGTCATTTTTTTTCTGGTAAAACAAAATTGGACCAGGACCCTTTCATAAAGGGACAATAAAAATATTTTTAATAATATTTCTTGTTCCAGCTCACACCTAGGTGAGGTACCCTGCTTGACAGGACTCCCATGAAATAAAAGAATTGGGAATTGAAGCCAAATTTATTCAACCTTTTATGCAGGGGAAAACAATCAGGCCCTTTTTATATAATTAAAATAGACCATAATATTAACTGTGTGTCCTTTAATGCAGTGAAATATTTGAAAAACAAAATGTTGCATGTACCTTCTAGTGCTCTGTACCCGTGAACTTCAGTTGAGTTTGCACTGTACAGTACTTGAATGTATTTGCCTATACATGCCCCTATTTAATAATTGGTGAAATTATTCAGGTAAAATGAGAACAAGGGCAAATTGTTATCCATTCTAGGTAAGCTGTAGCTTTACTAGAATGTGTATCTGAGTATTGTTAAAATATATAAATCTAGAACCATTTAAATATATATTTTGGGATTTTCAAAAGCACACAGGACACTCTTGAATAATAAAACTGGGAAAGATTCAGAGTGCAAATACATTTTCACAGACATGCAAGCTCAGGGTCCTATCACTAGAAAGAGCCACATAGCTTTGTAAACAAGAGAAGCTAGGACCTGCTATTGGAGGGTGAAAAGAGAGAGCATTCAGTCTTCTAAAGATAATACAAAAGGTAAAGGATGCCAAGGTCTAGGGAACAGGAGGTTGCCCAAGGTATATTGGGTACCTTGTGCAGGGATTTTTCTGGAGAGCCACAGAACCTGGAGGCTTACAGTCAACCTTTATAAGTTCAGATAAACATGTGAAAATTGGAATGGTTTTCTGAACCTCCCAAAGGTTTTGGAGAATCAGTCATCACTTCTAATGAGTATAAACTTTCACCAAATATTTTTATTATAACTTTTACATTAACAATATTGAAAAACACAATTTGAATGTCCAGATCATGCAGTTGGCAATTAAATTAAATAGTCACAGATCTACCATAACTGGAAGTAAATGTTATCTATTTCCTTGTTGAGTCAGAAAATATACTAGTTTGATAAAAACCACATAGTGTAGAAAGTTTAGGCAGCTAATATTAAGCAGCTACTATTCAGATAAAAAAAGTCAAATTAAGGTGAAATGATTTTAATCTCTATGTAATTATTTAGCTTTCTTATCATCTGCATTTTTGAAGGCAACCCTGACTCTGTCACCTTTACAATAATCAGCTAATAAATCCTTATGATTGTTATACCTTTATGCATAGCAGTAATCGGAACAAATTGGCTGCTGACAGCTGCCATAAATTGCCAAGAATGAGAGCTGTCAGAGAACAAGTTGTTTCTGTGAACATGCAAGATAAGTAAATCCCATGTCATGCAATTTTATTCAGCTGCAGTTGTTTGCAATCCAATACAGCAGGACTTATAACATTATTTATTAGTGGGGAAATGCATGTTTATCTTCAAAATGACATTGATTTTTGCTCACATTTTATACTAGGGGATACTCTTGACTGATCTATCTTATCTATCTATCTATATCTATCTATTTAATAGTAATAGTATGTGTGTGTGTATTTTCAACAGCATCTGTGAGTCTTCACTACTTTCCAAAATTGATGCAAGCTGTGAGTGGAACACCTTGTGTTGTATATTCAATACACTACATATTGTTTATATTTGTTGGGAGTATTTTCCTTTTTCATATTTTTGTCTCTGAATATCATTAAAATTGTATGTGTACATTCTGCGTATTTATTTGAGTTCACTTCTTGCTAAAATGAATGTCATGAAAATATAAGGTTAGAAACATTGAAAATTAGTTATTTAATTTTCAATTTTTGACACCCAGTCCTTTATGGTTTGTTTACATAATCTTTTTCACAGTAAGTAAGCTATAGAGGTTCAGTTAGCACACACATAAATAAAAGCAGAACGAGAACTGTAGTGTTGCATTATTAATATGAAAGCACAATGGTATACTTGTCAGGAAGTTCTAAACTGAAGTGGTGGGATTTTGTTTATAAAACATTTATATCTGTTTTCTTTTTTTTTTTAATTGAATGGTGCTACTAATCTTTGCATCAGTTCTCTAAGATGCACCTACATCTCCCATTGATTTAATGTACTCAGCAACAAAGGATTTGGCCTTCAAGATATTCCAAATCATATCCATGTTCATAGTTACTACTGTGAAAGCTAAAGAGCCACTAGAGTTCTAAGACAAAAATAGTGAACTAAATTATATTTTGGCTCACAAATCTGCAACAGTAGCTGTTCGTTAAGTTTGTAGAGCTAGATTCTTTTATCCCTTTCTCTACCAACTCTTTTTAGGGGCAATGTCAAAATTACTCTAGTACGTTAAGCTAAGAGTGGGAAATACGGGAGTAAAAATGAATAGACTGGCTTAGGTGTCAGGAACTCAACAGCGAGTGGGGGAAATGAGAGGAGAGATATTAGGTGGAAGAAGATTATAAAGTCTTATGTGAGGATGAGGTTCCTTTTTGAAGAAATTAGGCTCCAGCTCACACAGAGAAGATGGGCTTTGAGAACCAGGGGGAGGCAGACTGGGACACATCCTTTGGAAAGTGAACTGAGTCCAGGCCGAGCTCCTGGGCTTGCTAAAAGAATGTAAGCAGGGTCAGTTCCTTTTCTGTAACTCAAGAGGGAAGCCCATCCAAAGGCTTGTCTATATGGGAATTTATTAGCTTTACTATACTGACATAAGCTAAACCAAAAAAGGGACACTGGTACTATGAATGAATGTCTACACAGGGATTTATACCAGTATAGTAATGCCGATAGATTGTAAAATCATTTTCTCTAATGTTTGGTTCCACTTGTGAGATGAACCTGCTTGTTTTAAGAAGGGTGTTTGTCACTGTACATTGCTAGTCATAGGCATCCCAAGGAAAGAGATGAGGGTGTCCAGGTGGACTTGCACTGTAGGCATAGATGGCTGCTGGACCCAGATCCTGGTCTAAGAATGAGAGAATTGCAAAATTCAACCCCTAACAGGTAAGGGGAGGCCTAACACTTGAGGGGGCACATTCAGAGAGCAGAAAGGGCACAGATGTACAAGCAGCACTATAACCATGAGCACAGCTTTACCGGTTTTATGCTCTTCTGCTCCCTGTTCTTCTGCAACCCTGACTGTAGCCTCCTCTCTTTTTTCCCTCTCCGACCTCCAGGCTCCTGCCCCTTTCCCCCTCTACTCCCCCTCTTCAGCTGTGTCAATATACCCTCCAGGATTTGCACACTCTTCTGCTGACATCCAACCCTGCCTGTCCCTGTCCCTTGTATCCCTCCCCGTATGTTGCCACCCTCCCAGCTTCTGTCTCTCACTACTCCCCTGTACCCACAGGCCACATCCCCATCCAGTTACTGTCCCACCTCCCCGTCTCCTTCTCATCCATCTGCATTATAAGTCAGGCTACTTTCTTCTTGCTACTTGGTTCACAGTAAGGGAAGCATAGGGGGGACAATCTTCCTGCTCTTAGTTCTTGTGCCTGATACCACAGCAGCCTGGAGCCTGCAGGGACAGTCCTGTTTAGCCTCTGCAACCTCAGAATAGAGTATTCTCAATCACTTTGTGGGCATGGTACATGTGTAGTCCAATCAGCACTGAAGAGCTGTGAGGAAAAAATGGAGAGTGCAGTAAGGAACTGCAGAAATGATTTTGGGGCTGGAGAAAATGTCTTACAGTGAGAGACTGAAGGAGATCACTCTACCCTATCAAAAAGTAAATGTAGAAGTGACTTGATTGTGGTGTATGAACACTTTTGTGTGAAGACAATACTTGGGTTAAAGAGTCCTTTAATAACCATCAGATAAAGGCATTGGGTGTAACACTGCAGCCCATGTTCTTCATAGCTGTATGATTATGATATAGTTATGACGCATTTTGTACAAGATGCGTCATGTCCGGTGTTTGTGGAAAAGTTACGATTTGCTGAATATGATTATCCCAGTTGTATAATGTATCATTTTTGTATATGAAGTTATGAATATTTAGTAGGTATCTTTATTTCAAATGTGCTTACTCTGGGACCACCTACAGCTAGCCTTTCAGGGACAACACTGAAGAAGCTAAACATTGCCTTTGCTGATGGGCCATCATAAATGGTCTAAGGAAGAGCTTAGTTTTGCTGTAAACATTTCAGCCAGCTTGTAAGTAATTGCTGCTATGACTCAGCAAGGACATGTGACCAGACCACATGATATTGAACTTCAATTTCATACGTGTATTTTCCACAAACTGGGCTGGGAGTGGAGTTTGGAACAAACGGTTCCTGTCGTATGGTAATGCTATACAAGGTGGGGTGTGACATCATCTAGTGGCCTCATTCCCCCCACAAGGAAACTCCTGGAAACACCTGAGGAACAAAGATGGAACTTGGGGAACTTCTGGTCTCAGGCTAACTAAAGAGATTTCTAGCCTGTTAAAGGAAACCTGGTAACCTGCTTGTATCATTGGCCAGGGTAAGAAATTGCTAATACATATCTAATCTATCTAGTATGTTAGGCTTAGTTTGTGTTTTGTTTATTTGCTACATAATCTGTTGATCTGTTTACTATCACTTATAATTAAGGCTGTGAATTTGTCAAGAAGGTCTCAGAAGTCACAGATTCTGTGACTTTCCGGGACCTGCATGACTTCTGCAGTGGCCGGTGCGGCCTGCTCCAGGGTTGCCAGAGTAGCTCAGGCAGCCCTAGTGCCAACCACACTGGCTGCTTCTGGGGCAGTCTTGGGCCACTGTGCCCTCCTCCCTACAGCTGCAACAGGAGTTTGGGTGTGAGAGGGGGCTCAGGGCTGTGGATTGGGGTACAGGAGGGGTGAGGGTTCTGTGTGGGGCTCTCCAGAAGTGATGACTTGTCTTTCTCTCAGTTCCTAGCCAGAGGCACAGCCAGTTGATTCTGCGCGCTGCCCCTGCCCACGGGCACTGCCTCTGCAGTTCCCATTTGCTGCAGTTCTCAGCCAATGGGAGCTGCAGAACTGGCGCTCAGAGGAGAGGTAGAACACAGAGCTGCCCTGCTGCACCTCCCCCTAAAAGCCAAGGGAGGGACGTATCACTGTTTCCAGGGAGCAGGGTGATGACAGGTAGGGAGCCTACCAGCACCTCCAACCACCCCCCCAATGGTGCCCCACTTAAAATCTGTCTTTCGTAGTTAATAAACTTGTTTTTGCTTTATCTAAACCAGTGTGCTTTGAGTGAAGTGTCTGGGGGAAAATCTTAGCTTGGTTAATGCAGGCTTGTTTCATATCCTTCCCATGTCAAGGGGAAGGCACAATTCTGGGTTTTTACTCCAACAAGCATGCAAGGTGGAGGAGCTGAGAAATTGTCTGTTGTCTCATGCCTGTCTTTGGGTGTTTAGGTACAGCACTTGGGTAGCTCAGTTTGTGAGCTACCCAAGTTGTGGCGCCACCTGCTGCCATATTGAGTGATAACAGGGCCTGGAGAGGTTGAGTCATCAGCAAAGCAGTGCGGGTAGGGCCAGCCCAGCTGGGTGATTAGAGGGGCCCAACGGTTCCACAGCTCCTAGACTGCACCCCAGATGTGACAAGTTTTGATCTGAAGATTTTAAGAAATGGACAATCCACCACATCCCCTGTATTTTTTTCCAATGGTTAATCATTCTTGTGCCTAAAAATCTGCATCCTACTTTACTCCTAACTGGAATTTGTCTGGATTTAATTTCCAATTATTAGTTCCTATTGTGACAGGTTGTCACACCTGGGGTGCAGTCTGGGAGCTGTGGAACTGCTGCACCCCTCTAATCACCTAGCTGGGCTCGTCCTATGCACACTGGCCCTACCCGCACTGCTTTGATGATGATTCAACCTCTCCAGGCCCTGTTATCACTCAGCATGACAGCAGGTATCATTAGGCTGCCTCCCTCTTTCAGTAAGGGCCCCACAGTTTCCTTGACCACCTTCTTGTTGCTAACATACTGTAGAAACCCTTCTTGTTACTCTTAACATCCCTTGCTAGCTGCAACTCCAAGTGTGATTTGGCCTTCTTGATTTCACTTCTGCATGCCTGAGCAATATTTTTATACTCCTCCCTGGTCATTTGTGCAATCTTCCACTTCTTGTAAGCTGCTTTTTTGGAGCACCAGCAGTGTCCACATCCTTATGTGACCTAGCTATTCCTTTTGTTTCACTTCATGGACTTATTATAGTTTTGCTTAATATTAGTTTAGTTTTTATTCTCATCTGTTGGCTAATTAATTTTTTTTAAAGAGATACCAGAATTCTTCCGCTCATCCACTCCCATACAAAGGAGTAATCCCACATCATTGTGGATCATATGTCTCCTGGCTTCAAGACCCCTCCATTGTGTGACTCTACTATACCCATTAATGGGAGGTATTTCAGATGTCTCGTCATCCCTCTTGGAGAGAAGCACATATCAGAATATTGTTCTATATGCCACTCTTTTTCCAAGGGAACCCTAAAAAATAGAAAGGCAAACTGAAGTTATTTTTGCTTGAGAGATCCATGTAATCTCTGGCTCCTGCCCCCAAGGAATTGTCTCCCACCTCAGAATCATAGTCAACCGGTGCTGCTTTTACCTCATAATGGCCTCCTCCCACAGATTACATTCAGAAACTGTATCTGTATCTCGGGAGAAAGATACTTTCTTCTTAGTTGGGAGTCCAAGCACATATCACGCTCTCCAACTCTGGGTAAGAGACTTAAAATTTCTCCTTGGATTTCCTCCACTTATACCCACAATTCAACGTCTTTCCATGGTGCTCTGGCACCAAAGAGAAACCTGCCATTGATGGCTCCTTCCTCCTGCTAGGACATTGATGTGCTGCCTCCAGGACCACATTGGCACCATGCACTCTGGCACAAATCCTACCAATTTTGCCTCCAATACTGAGCATCAAGTACTTGGCATTAACCTTCATTCTGGTACTGGATTTCTTGGCACTAGAGGTCCTTGTGCCAGAGTGTTTCTTGGTATCAGCCAATTTATCTATCAGTCCGGTACCAGTCTCCTGTCCTGGACCTCTTGTGAGATGCCATCTCGAAGCAATCATCTGCCTTGCTTCACTTTATCTCATACCATGCAGACCAGGACTCCAAATAAGACTCCTAGTGGAGACTTACTTCTCCTTGTCCTCACCAGAACACCCCAGCCTTCTGCCCTCAGTCTACACCCTGGATGACCCTTTGGGAGTCCAATAGGGGGTCCAGAGAGCATTAAACTGAGCAACAGAGGAGAAGACTGATAGTCTCCAGAGAGCATCCTTCGTGGTACTCTCCCTAATTTGCCTACCAACTGTGACCATACTGGTCTCCCTGGTCCACGAATACCTATTGCAAGAGACCCACCTCTATTGTGCCTCTTCAAGGATTTCCTTCACTAAGGAAGTAATTGCAGCCTCCTTCAACTACCCAGATTCCTCAACCCCAACTTATAGAGGATGAGGAAAACCTCAGTAGGGGAGAATACCATCTCCCCAGAGCAGGAGCCTCTCACCTCTTATGGGGCTTCCTTTTTGTCACCTAATATGGTGGTTAATCCACTTTCTTGTATCTCTCAAGACAAGGTCAAAACTTTCCAAGACCTCTTGAAGAGGATCACAGGCATCCTTGACATTCCTACTAAAATCATACAGTAGAAACACAACGGACTGTTGAACATCTCCACACAGTAATATGGGGCAGAATAACTATGTCCATTAATGAGAATCTTCTGAAGTCTTCCAAGGTGATCTGGCATATTTCCACTTCCATTTCACCCCCACCTCACCCACCACACCTGACCACCAGGACCTCCTTGTAAGTCACCTTTATCACCTCTGATACAGAGGACCATCCATGCCCTGAGATGTGCATCCTGCCTCTACAAACCTGGGATCCTGTGGGAGGTACAAACTACTGTAGAGGACCTATCATTTGAAGGGACTACCACATGCATCAGTATTACAGGCAAAGTACTCCACACTTTTAAGAACACTAGGGTGACACTTTAGTCATGGGATCTATGTCTCTTCATCATAGAGAAACTGGGCTGCTGAGACAGCAGTCCTCCTTCAAACCTGGATGTCAACCACAAACGTTCAAATTAAGGGAGCAAACAAACACCCCAGAAGTGCCTGTGAGTTACCCAACTCTGCCAGCTCTGAATGTGGAATGGCATGTTAATGTTGGAGGAGAAGAATATAACTTTTGGAATTGGTATTTCAACTTTAACATTCCACAAATGTTCTTTGCTTGCGCTTATAACACAGACTAGTGGATGAATAGATCTGTATGTGTGTGTATACCAAGACTCATCAATTTCTCCTTTTTTTCTGGCTAAGACTCTAAAATGTCTATTTTGGATGACAGTTGGATTACTGATATAATTAAGTCTTAGTCTCTTACTGACCATGTTGGCAGAATTTAAACTAATCAAATTAAAGACCATGTTTCTAGTATTACTGTCCAGTGATTGGCACAACAGAGTACTACTGTCCAGTGATCGGCACAACAGCGTTGTCGTGGAGACATTTTTAAGGATACTTTAGGATGTATGTTGCCTATTTTGGAGGAGGGGAGTTTGGGGGTGTAAAATAACTACACTGGAATATATAATACCAAATTTTAATACTAGAAGCAATCCAAATCACAATAAAACTTTTACTTTTAATTGTAAAGTAATGATGATTTGATGTTATATTAGAGCTCTGAATACCTGATTACCAATATTCATTATAGTAAAGAAAGATTTGTTCTTTATTGCAACCGAAATTGTAACTTTATAGCACAGGTAGATGTATAACATTTATACCAACTAGGGTAGTTTTAATCTTTTCCCTATTCATATTTCTCTCACTTCCGTCCACTGCTTGCTAGTCTTCATACAAAATCCAAAGTGAAAGGTAAATGCTAAACAAAATACAGTAAATGAGAGGGAAGGGGGGGAAATATCCTTGTAACAAATTTAATCTGTCCGTGATAGCAGAGTGCCCATTTTATGGGGCCACATTTATTCTCATAATTGGCTATATCCTGTCTTTAAATGCCTATTTATTCATGTCTGCCACCTTTCTCTCAGTTTATTGACCCTGTGGTCACCACATTATCTTTCTCTTCAAAATCAGCTCACATTTTTATTAAAAGAATTTGTGAGATGTTTAGCTTAGACAGAGTGGCAGATAGAACATGGACCTGTCAGATTAAATAATTACTGTTAAAACTACATTATAAAATGGAAAAGCTATAAATAGAATGTGTCCATGTATTTTATCTGGATTTTTATTTTCATGGATTGTTAATTTATTGCCATAACTATAAGAAAAAAGATATAAATAGTTCAAGTAATACTTTAAATTATCCCTGTTCATTGTAATGTGGCAATTCTATAAGTTTTCAGAATGAACATAATATGAAATTCACAGCTACATTCAAGGAAAGATTAAATATATGAAAATACACTAATATATTAAAAATGCCAGGCAGTTTTAATTACAAGAGACCTAGAATATACATATAGAATATTTATTGACTGTATTCTCCTTTAAGGCTTGATTAAGCATTTAGGCACGACCCTGTACAACTTCTTCCCTGCTTCTCTCTGGCTTTTAAGGATGAAGCATATTTCAGCTGTGCCCAGACATTGTTGGCTGACTCATATAGAGACTACTCTGTCCACTTTCTCACAGTGGGAAGTATAGTGTGTGCAGCTCCTGCTCTGTCTCTTGTACCCAGAACCACCATAAAAGTTTAATGCAGACATTAGAGGGATGCCTTACTCCCATATCCAGCCATGTTATCTACCATCATAGTCAATCGCTTAATGAAGATTTTTTTAAAAAAAGAAAGCAGGACTGGTATTAATTTTCATGTTCAAAGATTTAAAAAGGCACACTTAATTCTTTTATTTATGTGTACTTATAAGGCTGACTAAAGCTTCAGAATTTGGATCTGCATATGGATTTCTAGCACCCTACTTTGGTGGTAGATTTTCTGACCCCTCACTAGTATATATATTTAAAACAAATGTACAGTGCCTCAGCAATATAATGAGTTGAAGCTAAAAATAGGCAAGAGATATGGCTGAAACTGAAGATAAATCCTTTCACAGACTGGAAAGGAATTTCCACTTATTTATTTTTTGCATGGTAGAGTGCAGGTCAGCCCATATGGCTCTTGTTTGATCTTGTGAAGAAAGCCACTCACTGATTCAAAACGTTTGTTTTTAGGTGTCAGGTTGACCTGTCGGCCCTGAGTAAAGAACAAACTCACAAGCTGGAGTTGCAGCTGGAGGAAGGAGAAGGATGGTTAGTACTGCTGGTCACCCTGACAGCATCAGCTGCAGTCAGTATCTCTGACCTCTCTGTCAACTCCTTGGAGGACCAGAAAGAGCGAGAGGAAATACTAAAAAGATACGTATGTAGCATCTATTGCTTTTCCTTTTCAACATAATGTTGCAAATAATTAACTAACTACTATGAGAAGAAATTTCTGAATATATCTACTATGTAATCAATGGTGCTGATTTAAGATAATATTAGTTTTAGTAGTACTTGGGTTAAATATCTAGCTAATATAATCAGAGTCCTAAAAGTTACCTTTTTATAAATGTTGTATACATGAATATTCACCTACTGTATTTGATCACGTCATTTAAGTAGTTAGTTTAACTACTTTATGTAATTTTGATTTTTTGTTTTCCAAGTGCACTATAATTTAACATGTTATTTAGCAGTTTTACAGTATTTCAGAGACTCTTTACAATAGCAACTGTTTATTTCAGCCTGTGTAAAGCAGCTATATCCTTTTCAAAGGTTTGCAGTTGTTATACAGCATACTAGAAAACAAGATGACTTCGTATTTTTTGACTAAGTGTTAGAGTTTGGAGCAGTGGTTTGTGTCATTAAAATAATGATATTAAATCATCTCTCCATTTCAGAATATTCTGAAATAAATTATTTTATTTCCCAGCATCCTCATATGGTGCAGAATCTGTGTAGTTTTATCAAAGCAACAGAGAGGGGAGCTCTTACTCCAGCATTCGTTAATACCTAAATCACTTAAAAGTAACTGTCTTTCTACATATGAAGAATTTTAAAAAAAGCTATTTCCACTTAAAATTACAAAGCTTTTATTGTACAATGCTGCCAGGTGTTTAGAAGGCTTCTCTAGACACTCAGCCATTAAACCAAGCTCTGACTAACAAAGAGCCGCTTAATTTTTTTATTTTTTTTAGATTTTAAAATATTCCTATTTCCTGACTGACATCCTTTCAATAACTGAATTTAATAAAGATGTACCTTATCAGGCTGTGCAGATAACATGAAGTGCTAGTACTAATGCTGTACAATATTCTTCAAACAGATTAGCAGGATGTGCGCTTCAGCAAATTTATTCTGGCTATCTCCACTGAATCAGCTGTCTGCTAATGCTTGTACAACTCATACACCAATAGTGTTATCATAAACACAGTTTAATAGAGGTGACTTAGCAAGGCTAAACATTATATTTTATAACCCAGCTGAGAGCTAAGGTATTGTGCATCATCTTTGAAAAATAATTACAATTATGAGAATGATTTCAGATTTTGGTATCCACCAATACAGAGTCTGGTGTCAGAATAGATATTTATAAATATAATACATTCTGATAGATTAATTTTATAGTTATGTACATTTTGATATCAAGTGTAAAAATACAATATTTTTGTGGATTATCGTGGTAGGATGATACAAGTTAAGTGATACTGATAGTTTTCATAGTATAGCAGCAGGAAAGAAAAATATTATTACTCCATATTTTTATATTGCTTTCTTAAATTCCCTTTTTGCTTTATAAATTAAACACATAGCATTATTTATGTGGTAAAAGAATGATCAAATGATTTCTTATTCTGACATGTTCTTACATACAAACATCATTTTTCAAAATTTAAATGTTTTCAATATGCACAACCTTGTGCATTTGAAGTTTAAGAAAATAAACATTGTTTGAAGGATGTATTTAATCTGATATGTGGTAGAAAAATAAGATTTACAATTACAGGTATTCCATATTTTAATATTGGAATGCCTGCTGAGAAATTGCAGTATTTTGTTCACTAAAGTGACCCATAAATAGCAGCAGAAATAGTGGACAAAGACTTACAATACAGTATTTACAGAATTCAAATTTTCTTTCCTTAGCGGTCTGCTTATCTTCAATGTTTGTGTCTGCTTTAAAGGATAGAGATGTAATAAATAAGTATTATGCAATTAGTGAGATATTCTATATCATTTGGTCTCTTTATTTTAGGGTTTTTTTATTTTATGCTTTCTTAAATAATCTGGTTGCCATCTGAAATGTATTTTGCACCCATTCTTGTGGCCAAAAGGAGTCCATGAGCTGACCCTGGCATCAGATCAAGTAGCCATGGAAAATGACTCTATTACTGTCATTTAACCATTTGTAGCTGAACATCAGAGCCCTACAAATTAAATAGACATTACTGTTTGAACCATTATTTTACCACAATTGTCTGAGAAGATTAATTCCTTTTGAGTTTGGGGGAGGAGTGCAGGAATGGGTACACACCAAGAGAGATTATATGACCTTTTCAGAATGGGTGTGCTGAACCCCAGGTCCCCCTTGTCACAGTTTAAAAACCAGAGGAGCTAGTTTAGAGAAGAAGTTGTTAGCATTCCATTTTTATTATGACATTTCACAGTCATCCGATTTAATGTCCCTTGACCGGATTGTCCACCTTGAGACGATGGGCTTGAAATGTTATTTAGAGCGTTGATAAAAGGTGAGCAGTTCTAAGATGACAGCGAGTCATAAGGCTGGTGGTGTGACATTAATTTTCTCCATAACAGAGATGGAATAAGACGTCACGGTGACAAGCTGTCAATCAGTACTGGCCCCTCAGTGTATCTCGATGCCATAGGATGGGGTATTGCTTCTCCCATAATAGAGCTGAACTGAGATGCTCTCCCTGACAGCTGCTGCAGCCATACAGAAAATATATTATACAGCCTTTCATTAAAAAAATAAAGAGGACTCATCTCCAGAGCATTTCAATCTTTTCCCATCTATTGAGGGCTGAAAGGATTCACAGCAAATCATAGATTCCTCTGCTATGGAAATTTCAGGCTTCAGAAACCATTCAGGTTTTGAGACCTTCAACAATAATCATAAATAAGAAGACAGAATATCTTTTGATAAATCATTACTTAAAGTTACGTATTTAACATAATGTATTAAAATAATTCATATTTCATTGAGTCCCAACAATAATATTGTACCATATGCCAGGGGGCCAGACTGTCAGAATATGCAATAAATGACTCTATATCAGCTGACTTGCTGAAACTAAAAGTTCAAACAATAATTATCATGCAGAGTCTGAAGAAAGGTATCAGGCACTGAGAGTGAAATATAGCAATGCTGTCTTTTTGCAGAATGAGCTTACCAACGTTGTATGTGTTTTGGGGGTGGGGGGTTGGGATTAGATTTATTGTTTTTTGTTTGTTTTAGCCGCCCTGAAACTTTGGTTAAGTAGCTTCAAAAAACATGGTGCAGAAACCTTTTTTGTAAATCTCTTCCTTTTCCACACTGCATTAGAAGAGGGAAATTATTTGTCTTATGGTACCAGCCCTGATAAGAAGCTTCCAAAACTTGATCATTATTGTAATAAATGACAGACTGTGCCAATGAATATTTGAATTATAACATCACTATCTGTAACATCACCTTCACCACCCTCAATTTGCAAGCTCATAAAGAGAGGGTGAAGCATATTTTGATTAAACTTTGTCATCTGTCTATTTTTAACAGATTTCTGAAGATAAACAAATGTTTAAAAAGATTAAAACATAATCCTTGTGATAAACACTTTTCATATATGAAAAAAGTAAATCATATGAGATGATAGACAACTGTGTTTCCTTAGTTCAATATACCAAGGTCAGACCTTCACTGTAAACAATAAACAGTCAGATGGGACTTATAAAATTAATGTCAGAGTATGATTTGACTGTCAAAATTTTCTTATTAATAAATGACAAGGATGCATTTTATACTTCTTACATTTTAATGGATGTGTTTGGTATGCATAAATATAATGTATTTTTCCATGTTTTTCAGCCTAACATTTAAGATTGAATTCAAATGGCACCTTTAACAAGTAGAACATTAATATTAGTTTGCTCACATCAGACTCCAATTTTCCATAGTAGTCAGTTTTACACATGTAATATAATTCAAAATCCTTGACTCAGAGAGACTGTTGATGCTTTCATGACCTACAAACCAAAATATTGTTGTAAATATTCATTCATATGTAAGAGGTTTCACATGCTTTATCTGTGTCACAATAAGAGAATAAGGCCATGGGCATAAAACCTATTGGGCCCTAAAAAATGGCTCCAAGTGTTTTGATGAGTGACCTTGTACACAAATGATAACTTTTATGGCCAAGATTTTCAAACACTTGAAAATAAAATCACATCCCTAGGTGTCAAAATCTGGACTTGGAAGCCTAATTTTAGTTTCCCAGTTTTAGAGTTCCTGATTTAGGTGTATTATACATAAATGCTAGCAGTGGTCTTCTCAATTAATTGTGGGGTTAACACTGCAACTGTTGAACTGGCAACTGCTTTCAGGTTTTATAAAAAATGTTTCTGGCCTATTGCACTCAGTTACTGTAATACCATTCTGCTACTTTGTTATTTAAAACACAACAAAATACTGTTTCTAAATAGTTGTAACAGAGAATTCCAAAAACAGTGCTTGTCGTGGATAAAGGCTTGTACTCTATCCCAGTTTTTTTCTTTTTATAAAATGTGTCTAAATTATACATAAACCTGGTGGTGGGGAAAAAGAGATTTATTATGAGAGTTTCTTGTAATGTACTGAGAACCCTTTCAGTCTCTTATTCTCTCTTTGCATGTGTCACTCCTGTTAAACGCAGTGGTAGTTGCATATTTTCCTCAAGGGAAAAAAAATTGGCCCTTAATCACATGAAACTGTCTTGCACAAGCTATAACAAGGAAAACATAAGTATGATTCTTGTGCAAGAGTAATTATTATATATTTGATCATTTTTTTTATATTTTGTGTTCTAAATAGGATATCAAATTTTAAAACACTGTAGGTAATAGCTCAAATATCTAATATTAGGAGAGTAATACTGTAACAATAATTTCTTAATATATTTTATCCTGACATACTCTTCCATTTTTATTTTATAATGATTGGGGAATGGAATGTATTGAAACAGAGACTGATAAGAATAAGTTCCTATTGAAATTAAAAATTAAGAAGGCAATAATTTGAAACATTGCGTTGTATTTAATGAATTTTGGATCGGGGAGGGAAAATCATTAACCTCTTTCCTCTCCACACAGTCTATAATAACTTTTTATTATTATTGTTTAGAGCACAATGAGGATGTTTCACAACATGAAGGATGTAGGATTTCTACAGGTGAAGGTCATCAGAGCAGAAGCATTGATGGCAGCTGATGTCACAGGCAAGGACTGATTCAGTTTCTGTGATAGTAGATAGTATAATTAGAGTGTCTTGGATTTCGTCATTTTTAAAAAATCAATCAGTTTCCACAAAGTGTGATGTTTAAGGAAGATAAGTGTGTCAGAATTTCATTGCCCCAGTTTGCAAATAATCCCATCTTCTATCCCCCCAAAATGCCCAGACAAACAACTAAAACTTTTTATATTCTGGGCTATGAGCCCTTGTAATATGAGTGAATAGCATCCTCTATAGAGTATCTATAGGAAAGGAGAAATACACCTTTTTCTCCATCAGAGGTCCTTCAAAGACATTTTATGAGCTACAAAAGAAGGACTTTATTCTTTTATGGATACAAATATATAAAATTCTCAGAATCAAAACTGCAATGAGTTAACAGTTCCAAATATGACAGACTCAATTATTGCTCTAAAACTGTCATCAAAATGATCTTTTGGTTCTTGCTAAAGAGCTTGCCACACTGTATGTGGATTAAAATTAAAAAGAAAAAAATCTTCCAAAGAAATAGTTTCCTGCAATCAGCACTACAAATGTAAATGAACCATTATAGGTAAAAGTCTGGACTTTGAATAACCGCTTCCAAAATAGTCAGAAGAAAATACATTTTTGAAATCATTCTATTTTTAAATCTTCTGGTTTTCTCCTCGTACTAATAATTAGCTGATTTGATAATTTTGCCTTCTGCTTTGGGAAATTATTTAAGAATAATCATTGCCGTCATAGTAACCATTTTTCTTCAGAAATATGCAATCTCTTAGAAGTATACCCACCTGCACACTGTATATGCTGAATGGAACAAGATGAGATTGTCCTCTTTTAGAGAGTAGCCATTGCAGCTGTAATATTCATGAATATGCTAACTAAATTAACCTAGTTGGCTTAGCTACCACTTGGGAACTTGAAGTACAAGCTCTGTCACAGGTATAAATATAGATATATGGTAGAAAATTCCTTTCCTAATAGTTCTGTTAAATTTATATGAATATCAATAGTTATCTTAGACAATCTAACAGGACAAAAATTGTATTGCCAAAACAGGTCATCCAGTTGGTAGAACACAAAATAACAGATTCTTTCTTTGGCAGAGATTGGAGAAACACTTCTAAAGGTTCCTCACTCTGCTTTGACCTTATAATCCAATGTGGTCTGAACAGAGAGAGAGATTAAGTTATTCAGAGGGAATGGGATAATTCAGTCTCTGACCTTATTCAGTCTTGGAATTTTCCTGATCAACATGTCATTTGTGCCAGTTGCAGAAGTTTTTGGAAATACATTTGATTCAATTAGAGATGTGCATAACAACCAAAAACCATTTTCAGATTCTGCACATTCAGAATGACTGTTGGTTAGCAAGTGGAAGGAATATTTGATTCCCATTCCTCCTCATTCCTGTGTGTCCTAAATATTTTGTCCACCAGGAATAATCAGAACAATTATTTATATAATATAGGTGTTTGTAAAGGACCATGTATTTCAAAGTTTATACAAATTATTGCACGTTTTGAGGGAAAAAATTGGCATCAGTTTGAAAGGCAGCTGAAAGGTTTATTAAGAAATTCTGTAATTTACACCTATTTTGTGGAATGACTTTTAGAATTATGTGACTGATCTACCATCAGATTAAATTTTGAATTTGAGTAATGTATGTTTAGAAATAACTGATGATCTATTTGTTGATTGTTTGGTCTTTAATTTTTAATCACAAGTATCTTGTAAATAGCATTTAGGACCTCATCCTCCAACTTTTAGTTAAGTGAGTAATCCTTACTGATGTGAGTAGACCATCTGACATCAGCAACGCTGCATGTGTGATTAAGAATTGCTCATATGAATATGGATCAGGATGCTGATTTACATTTGTATCTATAATAATACAAATAATAATGCATCCTTTTTTCTAATTTAATCTTATGGATTTTTTTTCTGAGTCTAAGCAGCAACACACAAACAGTCCTGTACAGTACCCGTGTGATTTGCTCCCTTTCTGCAGGCTGAAAATATCCCATTTCACTTTCAGGCCATTTTTAATATAAAGTAATAAGTCAAAATTCATTAGTTTAGGCTGAATAGTTAAAAAAAATCATATTATTCCATCATTAAGCATAAGCACAGAGTGGGAAAGATTTCTGTAATCTTTTAAGTAGTCATCAATCTCACTACAGTAAAAAAGAATTTTTTCCTTTCAAAATGTAAAATTTTTCTTTTGTTACTATACATTCATTGAGGAGCACTGTAATACTGTATTAACTCTGTGTGAATAAAGAGCAATTGAGAGTCCCATTGAATGAGGGAGTAAAAAGCACAAATTACTTTTTAATGAAACCCTCAATTCTTTTCCTTTCCACAAAAAGCCCATAGCCTTGTTCAGCTGAATACTACTACAGTAGGTCACTTCAGTTAAGCCCCTAATAAACTGTTGATAGTAGAGGGTAGTTTTTTCTGTAGGCTCAATAGCCTAGTGTTGGACAGTGCACTTCAAATCATTAAGGTTAATACAGATTAAAAAAAGAGATTAACTGGGTGGTTAAGGCCTTCGTTTAAACTCCCACACATACACATGCATTGAACAAGACGCGAGAGTGGATTGAAATTTCAGTCAAATTGAGGGCAGGCTTTCACAGCCTGAGAAACTGAGTGCTACAGTTTTGAAAATTGGTCACTGTTAAGTATGCTATAACCAAGTTTGATATGTATCGAAAAGTAGTATTCGGTGAACACATTTACAGGAACACACAAAAAGGGCATAATCCTCGGAGGTGTTGAGTGCTCAGCACTCCAGCTTGATTTCAATGGGAATGGAGAGTGCTGAGCATGTTGTAGAATTGGTCTCTAAAGAAACTGACCTACTGTAAGAATATACTTTCCTGCACCAGACAAAAATACAGAGCAGTGTATCTCAAATGTGGTCATGGAATTCCTGCCTTAGGCCAAAAATATTAGGGCCTTCACCAGTGTCAACTTTTATTAAGTTGGGAAATGTGGTGGAGCAAAGGGCATTCACCGGGAAAAATATTAGAAAATATATTTTTGGAAATCTAATTTGACCAAATGGAATGGAACAAAATACTCTGGTTTTTCTTTTCTGCCCTATTTTCTTTTCTGCCCCCATTTTCATTTAAATCCCCTACTGAACATTACTTATTCAGTGCTTGGGGGTGAGTTGTTGCAGGGTTGTGGATGGTTTTTCTCTTCCAAGCCCTCAACAAAAAAGGAAGTTATCTCATTCCTGTCCCCAACTTTACTTTCAGCTAGCTTATGATTCCCCAGAAAGTGAACAAAGTCTCCTTGGAGAGGCAAGCCACTTGTGGCATATACAATTAAGCCCTTTTACTAGGAATATAGTGAAAGATAATGCATAATGGAATCATCATGTAAGTTGATATCTCAAATTAATGTACTTTATGTGTACCTAACCCAAATATATTTCAGAAAGCAATAGGCACTTTTTAAAACGAAATACAATATCAGTTAAAGCAATAGGTAAAATGTATTCTGCTTTCTGCAACAAGGTTACATATATAGAAGGCTTAGCACTCTGGAGTGAAAAACCTACTGGTTTAATAAGATAGTGTTTGCTACTCCTTTATTAAGGTAGGCATGTTCGTGCTTTTCGTTTGAAGAAAGCTGCCTTATTATCGATGGGAGATTATTTAAGGAAGAAAACAGAGGAAAAATATGTTCCCATTTTTATCAACTTCTCTGAGACTCTTATTATCTTAAGAAATAAGAGTTAGCAACTCAGACTCATTAGTAGTGCTAAATCTAAACTCCATTTGACAACCTGCCTAGAAAACAGTTTGTTTTGCTGTCTGTGGGCTTTAATTAAGATGTGTTCAATTCCAGTCTCCTAGCTCCCCCAGCCCCACTTGCTGTGACACAGACTGGTGATCAGACGCTTTCAGATGGTCCAGCCCATGACTTTGACCTTCTGCTCAGTCCAGCGTTCCCTGGGGAACCGTTCAGCTCATGAGGTCTGATTTCACACTTCCAGGATGCCTCGGTTCTTTTAACAATGACAGGGAGACAAAGCCCTTTAGAGCAGGCCGCATGGGGACTTGTTTAAATTAGAAACTAGAGAGGAGTCAAGGAACAAGGTTATGGGCTACAGAATAGTGCTTTTAATAAAGAGCTCACAGCTCTGGTTCAGCTCAAAGAGGGCTACCTCTGTACAATTAATTGAGCCATTTATCTGGAGCATCTTAGACCTCTACTTTCTCACAGTATTATGTGATAAATATCAGCTATGAGGCAAATGAGATATGCATGAAATGAATTTTTAACACTTTGATTACTGTTTCTCCAGACTTCATTAGAAGTAAATTTACTTGTATTTCTGACCTCATTATCAGTTGATTGTTAGTGTGTTTTAGGTTCTGAGATTTCTAGGTAGAGCTTGGTATAAAAGGTATATTTTATCAAAGTCTTTACAATAGTTGGATTTACTATCGTAGATAGCTGTGAGCTTCTTCAGAGAACAGAAAGAAAATGCAATTTTTATATTTTCTCAAAGTTTTATATAAGACATTAAATCCTGTTCCCAGTAAATTCAATGTTAAAATTTTGATTGATTTAATTGAAAGTAGGATCAGAATCAAGATGATAAAATTTGAAGAACATGGAGTACAGATGGACATTTTTAACTGTAAATTTTCAAGGCCATGTTTTCAAAAAACATCATTTGAATTTGTTCTTGAAATGTTAGTAAAATTTTGAAAATTAAATGTCAGATTTATGTGCACAAATGTTAATTCTGAGTACAGATTTGGAAGGTTCTACACAAAAAAATTGCTGGAGCAAATTTAGTAGCCCTTTGAAATCATGGCTCCAAATATAATTTGCACTATTTAGTAGCAGCATATCCAGTGTCTATATAAGTTTTTAAATCAGTCTTTATGAAAGTAACTACCAATCATGCAAAACAGATAAGATAAACTCAAACTGACCCTAATTTTTGATATACTCAAAGGCTTTAATTATTAAAGAAAAAAATTGAGTAACAAAACTATGTCAGATGTTTATTTTCTGTTCCTTGATTGGATGCGCTGAGCTCTCAGAATCAGGTTTTTGGTACAAATACTTGTGATTACTAACTTGATATTCGCTTTATGCGGATATTCTGCAACATTTGTTTAAATGTGGTTGTTGAACTGAATGTCTTTGCCAGATATCCTGAATATTCATGACACTCAAACACATAATTAATCAATAACATCATCACTGTGAGGTAGGTAGATATCATCATTTCTGTTTTACAGATGAAAAACTAAGAAAGGTTAAGTGACTCAACTAAGGCCACCGATTGAGTCATTGTCAAAGATGCCATTAGAATGCAGGAGTCTTTTGGGTTTGGTCCTGTGCTTAATCCATTAGATAAGGCAGCCTCTCACAGATAGGTTCACACATTTTAAGCCCAGAAGGGACCATTGCGATTATCTAGCCTGAAATCCGATACAGCCGTGTCACGTCTTACGCGAGGGTTACGTTCTGTGATTACCGCGTAAAGTGGAAAATGTGTATAGTCAAACTCCTATTGAGTTCACTACAGTGAACGTATACACTGCCGCCGGGAGTGTGGGGGTGCTCCTGCTCCAATGCCGTGGGCGGGCTGCCGGCCCCAGTCCCAGCTCCTGTGGCAGCGGGCAGGCTGCCGGCTCCGGCCTCAGCTCCTGCGGCGGCATGCAGGCTGCTGGCCCCAGCCCCAGCCCCTGCCCCTGCGGCGGCGTGCAGGTTGCCGGGCTGCGGGCTCCTACCCCGGCCCCCGCAACGGTGGGTGGGCTGCCGGCCCAAGCCCCGGCCGAAGGCTGCCGGCTCCAGCCCCAGCCCCTGCGGCCGCGAGCGGGCTGCCGGGCTCTGGTCCGCTGCCATGGGCTGCCACTCCTACCGCGGGCTACCGGACTGCCAGCTCCAGCCCCAGCCCCTGCAGCTGTGGGCGGGCTGCCGGCTCCAGCCGCGGCCCCTGCGGCAGTGGAAGGGCTGCTGGCTCCAGCCCCGGCCCCTGCGGTGGCATGCGGGCTGCCGGCCTCAGCCCGTGTTTTGGTTTGTTTTTTTGGTTTGGCCAGCTGCGTATAGTCAAATTCGCGCAAGTTAAATACGCGTAAAATGCGACTGGCCTGTATAACACAGACCATAAACATGCTGTTGCGCTATTGTTCCTTGTGGCCAGAGTTCATACTGCTGCTCAGTTGCAGGCAGCTGGCTGCTAGGGAGCTTGCAGCTACCTTTGTGACTTTAGAGGCTGCTCCAAAGGCACTGACGTCCATAGTCATGAACTGTCTTGCAGTTTTTCCAAAAATGAACAGATTTTTGGCAA
Organism: Dermatemys mawii; assembly: GCA_007922305.1. Taxonomy (NCBI): domain Eukaryota; kingdom Metazoa; phylum Chordata; order Testudines; family Dermatemydidae; genus Dermatemys; species Dermatemys mawii. The sequence continues at coordinate 509,552 of ML677342.1, forward strand.
TGGGTTTCATAGATAGCAATGGTCAGCCATAGGCAATTGCATGATGATTTGTGATATTTTCAAACAATAAATGACAAACATTCAGTTCTAGCAACTGACTTGCATTTATGTAAATATCCTTCTGAGGAGAAGACCTATGAACTTATTTTTGATAAGTGCAATTGAAATTACTTCTGACATTCTAAGTCTTCAAAATAAAGTTGTCTCAAAAGAAAGGTCTCAAAGGAAAGGTCTGCTGAGGCCAGGAGGAGGCGGGAAGGGAAAGATAGTATAACATGAATAGTGCAAAAAATAATTCAGATTATGTTTATCTTGGGAACAGAATTGATATTCAAGTTCTAGCCTAATTACAATCTAGCAAACTCTATACTAGAATTTGCTTGAGTAATATAAACTATCATAGTTGTCTATAGCTTTATGGTCTATTGGAGCCCACACAAATTTAGGTTCTGGGCAACATTCGTTCCTGGTTTATGCTGGCAC